>BLKM01000308.1:293279-425821 GCA_013340265.1 Coptotermes formosanus | reverse complement strand
GGTGGTGGTGGTGGTGGTGGTGGTGGTGGTGGTGGTGGCGGTGGTGGTGGTGGTGGTGGTGGTGGTGGTAGAAGCCACAATCCCAGCCGCACTACATGATACCTGCACAGATCTGCACAAAACCCAATCATCTCACCGTCTTCAGTAAGTAGTTTTCTATCGTTTGCAAGGTCTTCCCTTGGCAGTGACAACAGAATGACTATGGTCACTCGTGATTATGATGATGATTATTATTATTATGATAAACATAACGATAACGTACTGTAGTCTCCTGTCTGAAACCTGAAGACTGAAATACACGACACCATAACTTTATCTGTCGTTTTATGTGGATATGGAACTTTTGTTTCTCGTGCTACTGGAGGAAAACAGAATGGGGATGTGTGTAAACAGAGTTCTGGGAAAAATATTTGTATTTGGCAGTAAATGAATAGGACGGTGGGAAAATTCGACATTGAAGAACTTCTTAATATCCGTCTTATACAAAGCACAGTGCAGTGTTGAACTTAGGGGTGATAATATGTACGGTTCATGTAGAACAAACAGGGGAGGCGAAGAAAGCATATAAATTTCCAGTTTGAAATCCTGAACGGTGCACACGGAAATATCGCGGAAAACCGGCTATGCTTACTGGTCTCAGATTAAAGCACTTGGAAAACAGAATTACTGAATTGGTCAGTACAGTTAGTTATACCCTAGGATCTTGTTTTGACGAAAATCTTCCGAATATTTCTCAATGGTAAATACTAAATACACTTCACATACCCAGGTATTATTTTAAAAACGAGGAACGGCAGAATACACGAAAACAAATGACAAGTCGCTTATCGTGTGCTGAAAAAACAATTACAAAAGCTACACACTTGTTGCTATTGTAACAAACCCACGTACATATATGTCTTTTATATCAAACGTAAATAAATACACCGGGTTTGTTTATGTTTTCATTTCCATGCTAAGCTCTGACGCTTTTTAAATTTGTATAAGCAGTTAGAAAACAAAGGAAAATTAAAATCACACATAAAAACGCCCATGCATTTAAGCACTAGACTTCGTGGCCATCTTTGCAATTGTTCGTCTTTGCACCGATGGGCAACCTACTGGACGGGAAGCTGGAGAGTTTCGACCCAGGTAGCTTCCGACTTCCAGCCTGGAACGTTAAAATTCCAGAACATTATGATCCGAATCTCTCCATTTTAAAGAAAGTTTCCTGGCCCGAAAACGCTTCTTCAAGATGCGGAGACGCAAGAATTGAAAATGCTAAACCCACACGTCTTGTAGCAAGCTGAACACGGGTGGATTAACTCAACTTACGAACGTGGTGAAGAATCCGTCTCCACATGTATCATCCCTTGCAGCATACAAGGAGTGACACACTGGATCAAAACGTACACACTCGGATATTTTATGGAGATAAATATGGAGCTCGAGATATCAGAAACCTAAGCCACATGTTGACACATAGATATAAATTAACTGGGAGGTGAGTTCACGCGCGTCTAAACTATCGACATGATACCACGCCAACCGAAATATTTATCATCCACCAACACAGTCCCATGACGCATGCCTTATCCTGCATCACGAATGTGTGCTGCAACCAAGCAGTAACTCTTTCACTACAGGAGCAGTTTTTCTTGATCTTCTCAACACCGACATTTGGATTACACTTTGACACGATAAATGGTACGGACGTTTATCTTAACCGTAAAGTATTTTATATAAGACAACAGGTGAGTAAGAAGAATCATATTACCGGGTCAGAAGTGTAGACATAATACCACAAGACTTATTTATACTTAGTTAAAATCCGTATGTCAGCTCGGACGGTCCACGCAGCTGAGGGACGAAGTACGTCAGCCTTCCCCGTTCTTAATGCGTGACACAAAGCTTTATCATGCAGTTGGCTTCAATAACCGCGTTTTGGCGCTGCAACTATTACACATGCCACTCCATAATTCCAGAATCCACGAGCCCCATGATGTGTAACTGAATCTTGCGCAGAAAACAGAACCACAAAAACTCAGTTATATATTCGTCTTCTGTTTCATTTTTGACGACATTTGCGAATATGTAATGTGACCGAACGAGTTTTAACACTTCTGAAGGTCAGGATGGAGTACAGGTATGTGCACAACGTAGTTTAACACACACGCCCTGCATTTGTACCACAGAAGTTATTTATCGATGTCTTGTGATGCTCAAAAGGAATACTGTTTATGACTACTCTAAACAAAATTCATCGGGTCAACTTTGCAACTGAGACAGAATGTACTCTGTTCCGCAGGAAATTAACTTTTGAATACTTCTTACATGACTTCATGTGTACAAACGTTTAAATTAACCTTTTAAAACCTAGCGGTAACTTTACATACGACCAGGCGTAACATTAAAAAAATTCTACGTGGTGCCCACATTGCGTTTATGTGTTTTGTACGGATCTCAGAACAAACAGCAACTTTTGCCTTATAAAACATTAAGAGATTGGTTTTTATAACCGAAGTGGAGAGTGTTTACAGCGCGGTACGCACTGAGTCGTTATATAAAACAGATACGCTTCGTCTTTAAAGGGTTAATTAATGAGATGGACAAGCGTGTCTGTCTTTTTTCGTTAAAGTTTACCACATGGTAAAACTGTCTTTGGTACAGGAAAGGCGATGGCTACATCAAACCCATATATCAGTTGTACGGCTGTGACAAGCGAAACCCCACTGTCAAATACGGATTTTCGTCTAGAAGCATATAGATACTTGTGCCACGCACACATCTCTCTGACGTTTCACATGCATTAGCAGAACGGCCACCCAGCGGGAAACACCAGCACAGATTTATCCGGTCTGCAGTACTGGTCCATGATCTGACAGAACCAGAAGAGTACTTAAGCTTCGGCCGGGAGGTCATAATGATTAAAGGCTTCAAGTGTGTCATTTAACGATGCCGTCAATTGCTAAGTTTCTACAGCGACAGTGATAGGTGAATGAATACGGAGCATCAGTAGAACGATCCTTACAGGGGACAACCGAAGCACTGGCAGAAAACCCTTTCCCAGTGCCACTTTGTTCTTCACGCATAATTTCCACTGTTTACTACTTGATCAGTGCTTTTCCAATTCGGTACGCAACTTTTAAAAAATAAAAATAAGACGTTTAAAAATTGGTATGTAACAACTTACACATTGCAAGACCAAAAATTTGTCGACATTATATATTATAAAGACTTTTTCCTCGATACGCCTTCCCAGTTTATTACGAAACTGCTCGAGCAGTATGAAACAATTCCTATAAAACTGAGAATTTAAGCCTTCATTTCATCAATGTAATTTCGAAAATCAGAAGATTAATAAAAATGGACTGACACCTAGATCAGGAGATAAAAACCATTAAAGTATTTACTTCCCAATAATACGTACTACAGCCGAAATAGAATACTTACCACGTCCAAGTAATTCTCAAAACCAATCTGAATTACATATTTCAGGCACCAGGAATATTCCAATTTTATGAAAGCATAGTCCTAACATCACGTTTTCCACATGCTGAAACAACTGTAATTCTACATCATATAAACTTACAGAATATCATACTGTTAGCTCACGCAAAGCCACCAGTAGCACCCCGCACTATACTCATACGTAAATTAGTTCCCTGACGATGGCCAAGCAGTTGTCGAAACGTGTTCGAAGTAAAAATGTGAAAAAATAAAGAAATGTTCAATGTTTAGCGTTAAGCGGGAAAGGCTGCTTCCAACATGGCGTCTCCGTTGTTGCAGGGCACCAAAGACTAACAGTGTGCTGTTATCAGATTTTAAAGGTCGGAAGAGGAGAAGACAGCATAAATACAACGCAGAATGCTCCTTCAGTATGGCAACAGTTGTCTTGTCAAAAGAAAGGTGTACGAGTGAGTGGGGTTATTCAGAAATGGTAGAACAAGCGCAGTGGATGAACGGCGTCCTGGCAGGCCACGGACAGGGTCTACCGACGGAAATGCTGAAAACCTGAAGAAATGATCCGAGCAGATTGACGAGTGACAGTGGAAGAAATTGCTGATAAACTTGGAATCAGTCACGGTTCTGTACATACAATTATTCACAAGGCCTCGCAATTCCAGAGAGTTTGTGCGAGATGGGTGCCAACAGAATTAACGATTGAACACAAAAAAATCGAGTGCAGGTGTGCACCACACAACTGGAACAGTATAAAAAGGAAAGTGAGGCATTTTTAAAACGTATAGCAACAGGAGACGAAACGTAGGTTGACCATTTTGAACCAGAGAGTAAACGGCAACGCACACACTGGAACATTCTCCTTACACTCCGGACTTCGCCTCTAGCAATTTCCACGTGTTCGGACCTTTAGAAGATGCGACTAGAAGGGTTCACTTTTCGAAAGACAAGGAAATGAAAAATGCTGTGCATCATGGTTGCCAAAACATTTCTTTCCAAGCGGAATCAAAAAGTTGTTTGAAGGTTGGACCAAGTGCATTGAGAAGGGGCCAGACTACGTAGAAAAATGACACACTCTGCACTTCCATGTGACTTTCTTCATACATGAGTTTCAGCATACTGCCTTTACTTATTGACTGACCTTCATATAAAAATAAAATCACGACCACGAGTTTAAAAAAATCTTCAAATAGTATAGAGTTAATGAAATTACAAGTCCTTATCCTATTTATCTAAACCCAATTACTACATTTCTTAGGTTTCTAACCTTTTCCTACCAGAGCGCTCTGCAATCTGTAAGGTAATTCCCACGTACTCGACTCACAACAGTTCAAAAAAAGACCGCTGGTATCAAGATCATTAACAATTTTTCTGATGGCCCATTTTACTTTTACCTCTCCTATTTTTATCTTCAGTTAAGACTATGACCTTGGAACGGTGACCGCTAATGGGCCCACTGACAAGTTCACCAATGATTAGTGTATATGGAGCTTCGGTGGAGTGGCATTGGCAGGGTAAAACCCAAGTTCTCGTAGTAAAACTGTCCCGGTTCCACTCTGACCTTCACAAATTCCACGTAGTTCCTTGAGACTTAATGCGGTTCCCCGTGCTGAGCAACCGGTGACTGACCCCCTGAGTTACGAGATTGCTGCCAATTTTCCTTTCTTATTCACAGATTATAGGTTTGTAGCCTCCAAGTCTATAATTGACACGAGGTCTGTCGAAAAAGACGAAGTGGTGCTACTTGGCCGCACTAACTCCCAAAACGAAAACTGACACAAACACTAGCAGTCACGTAGACTAAACATTCTTGGTTATGACACCGTACAGTGTGGCAATGCTTCAGGGGACCTACCGCCTGCATCTTCAGGGTTTAAGTGACTTGGAACGTGGAGATGGAATCTGTAGATTCCTCCGACATTTTCACAAAGTACTGCAATGCACGATATCTTAATCCAAGGGCTTATGTTCTTATACCGCCGTCAGCGCCTCTTGTCTCGTAACACTGTGCTACTAGGACAACCCAGAAAATAATTAACTTGTTACCGCGCCCAGCCACCTGCAAAATAACATGAATAAACGAAATTAGCATTGTCTCGAACTGTCTGAAACAAACGTTTACTCTCTCACTTGTTCCTCTATTTCGCTTTAGCAAGTATGTTTTTGTTTGCGGGTCCTCCGCCCCAGTAAGTGACTTTTTTTGTTAAAGTTCCCGTGTACAAGTGGACAACATAATTGATTAGCCAGTGGGCTTCCTGGAAAGTTGGACTTCACAAGGCAGAGAATTACTACTAATGGCTGTTGTGGTTGCTATAGGCAGTTGAACTGCTCCCTAATACAACTATCTCTTTCACCGCACTCAATCCTCGCCCCTTTAAAGTACACCAGCAGCAGCTGGTAAATGAGGGTGATTTTTAAATCTCTCCCGTCAAAAGAAAAAAAATGCTTGTGTTTTTCATATAATCCGCCCTTTAATCCTTAGAAGCCCGAAGTTCGTCTAAATAATGTTTTAAAAGAACTCCCTACCTCACAGAAAACGCAAAGTTCCACCACAAAGACAAGATTAACGTAGCTTAAGAACAAGATCGCTACCCGTTCAGACAGCATTAGACGCAACATATAAACACATTCTACGAGTAAGAGCAGTGTTTAAAGCCGAATTAGGCGGTACATACAGTAACCACTTTGTTTAGTAAGTTTAAACAAATTCAAAAACCCACGGAATAGAAGCAATACCTTAAAGCTGTGTACAGTTAAGGTCTGCTTTGGTATGAGCGTATTTTGTTACACTCATCCGACAAAAAGAGCGGTCCATTGCTTTGGCAAAGAATAAAGGCAAAAAGACCCTTGAAATTTCATAAAAAGCAACTTTTCAGTTTCTTGTACAAATTTTAATTTTCGATTCGTAAGTCTTTGCTTGTTAAATCAGCCCTTTATTACAACAGTACGAATGGATAAGTGTAACCTTAATTTTTCAGTATCATTCTGTTCGTGTATGTGCAAGCACCAAAAAAAAAAAATCAAATTCAATTTTCAGGCACAAAATTCTAAACTAATTTCATATACATTAATTTAAATCTAAGCTAACCTAAAGCGACCTAGTACTTTAGAAACTCTATATTACCACGCCCAGTACAAAGCAGCACATTCCACACTAAGTACCACAGACGACAGGATCCATGCGGCAGTACACACACACATAAGAGCAACTGACGTATACGAGGACAAAAATGATTCTTCACATGCACAGACATTTCGGGATCAACCTAATGGGTTATTGTAGTAATAGCGTTTGTACACTTGTATTAGCGTGATGTGCCGTTCTAATCTCCTTCCGATCCTCCGTTGTCCTCAATTCCTTAGCTATTCTCCTCCGCTCGTCCACGCAAATTCAGCGACATTACCTTCGTTATAAATATCTGACTCACTAGAAATAAATTCCCAGTACAGGCAGTTATGCTATACCGCTATAGTTGCGTCCTTGTGACACCTCGGGTTGTACCAAATCGCGTAATAAAAATAGGGTCAGATCCGAACAAATTTGGCCCGCCATCCAACCTTGTATCTTCACATTGGATGCTGAAATCGCATAATAGCCAACACGCGTATGCCAAAGTTCGCGTTATACACATATCGTTGACCTATTCACCAATCGTGTTACAGACAATTCGCCTTAAGGAAACGCGAGTAATAGCGGAACTGACTGTACTGCACATGCCTGTCATCGGGAATAGAAAACCAGGATATTGACAAAAAGCGAAGCAGTGTGTAAACAACCTGACGGTAGGCGATTTTACAAATGACTACTGTCGCTAGCTAACTGCGAAGTTGTGCAGTACGCATGTTCGTTTCTATTCAAACTCTCTGACTTTTCCCCATTTTTCTCCCCTCACGAATTCTGAGTGCATCAACTCAATTACTGAGCCGTTCCTTCACAGGGTGTTTTTGGTATTCCACAATTTTCTTTCGCTGGCAGTTTTATATTGATTGCTCTGTAAAGCCAAAAATTGAAAACACGCCCATCGAGCGTACTTATCCAGCGGGTTATGTGAATGCATGTATCCACTGCCGTAACGAGGTATGTTACGCACATATGGTACAACGACTTCCAGAGATACCTGAACAGGCGCAGAGTCTACTGCGATCAATAAATTAGAGTCCGGTTATTCCGATTCACATATTTTCAGTCGTCACCTAGACTCAGTCAATATTAAAAGTTCTGTTCAGCAGAAAAAGAACTAATAAATTTCCTGGCTGCTTTCTTTTTCAGTAAACGCTTCAAAATACATATACTTTCAACGAAAATAAGTGATAAATAAAAATTATCTCAAAATTAAAAATATACGCGGCAATTTTACAAATAAATTATTCCTTAAAATCTTTAAAATCCTGTACTTTTATAAACTCTTGAAATGTTTTAACAACAGACGGTGTGCGAACTTTCGAATGAATTTTCACCATTAATAACGAAACGAAATGGTGCAGCAGTCTGAGGTTCTGTTAGCTGTGACTATGAAGGTGGTCTTAACGACATGTTACTTCACACAGGTCCGCACAAATTTACTGCCTCAATTTATACCTCACATTGCCAAGTCTTCTGCCCTAAAGAAGGAGGCAGTAATCCAAAAGTCACTACATGTTTACCACAGCACGTGACGTCATATCCCAAAAGGCGGCAGATGTTCATGGTCACCGCCATTAGAAAGAGCATAATTTCTTTTTCATAAATCCAAATTTCTGTAACAACGTAACTTGAGTTTACCATCACGACTTGCTTCCCGGCAGCAGCAGCAGCAGCATGTTTAGCTCTCTTGCCAAACGCCCCGACTGGTTCAGTGTCCGACCCATCCTCCCATTAACCTTTTAAAGCCTAGCGGTGACTTTATGTACCACCAGGTTTAACATTAACAAATTCTACGTGGTGCCCACATTTCGTTTATGTGTTTTGTACGGATCTCAGAACAAACAGCAACTTTTGCCTTATAAAACATTAAGAGACTGGTTTTCATAACCGAAGTGGAGAGTGTTTACAGCGCGGTACGCACTGAATCCTTACTAAAAACAGATACGTTTCGTCTTTAAAGGGTTAAATGAATAAAGGAGGCTCTCTCCCTAGACGTATAGCAGCTGAGGCGTGAAGTTAACCACTCACGTTTACCTATACCGACGTTAAGAAAGACTGGAGCTGTTCCATCATTCCTATAGGCCTTTATGGCGTGCAGAGGGACAATTTCACCTTTTGTAATACTTTAAGAAAAAAAATAATAATAATTTTAAATATTACGAACTTCAAGAAAAGTCTGCTTCTTAGTTCGCTGCGTAATAAGATCATCCTGAGTTGTCTTCATGTATTTAATTATGATGCTTTTTCAGTTGTCAAGGTTATACAGCATTGAATGGGAGAGGTGTGGGCGAATGCAAATTTCGAAAGGATATAGAAGCACTCAGTCGTGGAATATTTTGAAGTGTCACTGAACACTCAGACGCTACTCGCAGGACCAATGAAAAGCTTCACGAGGCCAGCCTGTCTGAAGACCAGAGGTGTACAAATACTGGTTGCGAGGTCGGCAGGGAGACTAAGTTTTTACGGTGGTGCCTAATATCTGTCGGTCCTCAGTATGGAACTTGCTTTGTCACCTACCAGGCGCCTAGAATTTTCAGATGGCTTCTGTATTTTTGGAAAATTTGTGCACCCCTGCTTCAGATCGAGATTCGAAACCAATACCTCTGGAATATGAAGAAATATAACAAGTAAATTTGGCTAAATAAATGTTTAGGTACTTATTTTCTGCCCTATTTGTCATATGTTTATTCTCAAGAGTACAACATGAAACAAAAATGCCTCCCACGTCAAATGTCATTTAATTATTCTAAACTTAGTTAGGTTAATGCTGCAGAAAGGAAACTTCGTTAACACTTGAGAAAATTTCACAGCGTTAGGTATATAAGAAGTTGAGGAAAGTTGTAAGTGTTGGGGAAAACAAGTCTCTTTGTTTAGTTTTATTGTGATTTACTTTGGTGGCGTGCTCATTCAGCCAGGGATGAAAACAGAACATAATGCAGATTATGACGACACGATCTAAGCTCCGTTCAACTTGCTCTTCTCATATCTTTACGGGCCGTCACATCATTGACTCAAAGGTAGGGTAACTTTAAATAACATTTTTAAAACCAAATTCCCGCTTGAAAAAAAATATTAATTTATCACGACTGTATGTCAGGCGCCAGTTCCATGGCGGCCAGTGCCGCCTCTTGTATAATATGAAGGATTTCGTTTAAAACTTACCGTAGGTGTACATACAAGAAAACGAGCATCCCCTTTTCGACAGAATTATCATCGCACACTCTGTCTTACGCCAGATCCACGCCGCTTCCAAAGCGAATTCTCCACAGGGTGCAATCTAGTGCTTCCTCTTTCAATTACCAGTATCTTGTCGTTTCCTTAAGGTCATCCATTAGTTGGTTACGTCTTCTTCCTCTTCTTCTCTTCCTTTCTATCTTTCCTTCCATAATGTGTGTTACAGGGCAGTTCCTACGTAAGATGTGGTCAATTCAGTTAGCCTTCCTGCGCTTTACTGTATGTAGATGTTCCCCTCCTCCTTGACTCTGTGTAATACTTCTTCCTTTTCGACATATCGATCCTAATTTTTAACAGACGATTAAATAGCCAAGGAGTCACTTGTCAGCTAATTAACAAACCACGCAGCTACCGCATTCCTTGAACGTTTTTCCATGATTTACCTGCTGCAGCAGAATTCGAAATTATAACAATCAACACCCAACCTGCCATTTAACCTATCCAAAGACATTTAAATACAGTTGACATAATCACGACGTACTTCCCTATGTTGCAACTTAATATTACAGTAATTCCCTCAACGTCTGACCTCACATCAAACTCCTTCCCACAAACTTACTTGCAGTAAAACGTTAAAATACTTGTTACTTCAAGAATACGTCGTTTATATCCCGCATGTCTGATCCAGCGTGCTTTCACTGTAAGGGGACCACAAAATATATGCACAGTTGCAAAGTGTTGGGCTATAAGTCCTGAACCATGACACACAATTAAGTGAAATAAAAGGTAAAGTGACAACATCCAATTAAAACTGCGTTAACAAAGTTCCACCTCTTAACCCGTTTCTCTGCGGCAGAAATCTTGATGACAATGTTTCAGCTCAAGCTCTTTCGACCACTTCTGATATTATGGTCGCAGCACCTGCCATAATTTCCTACTGGAATATTTAGCCGCTGTTTCCACAATTAACCGCTCTAAAAAGTGCACGCACTATCTGCTCCAAAAAGAACAAGGTGCGTTACATCCAGCAACCTATAGGTTCATTAAACAGCACCACTTCTACTCATCCGATAAAGTGTAAAATTTGCTAAAAGAGGGCGTTGTTGCTTGCGGTTGGAGATATTCAACGGAAATTCTCGGCACGTCGAGGTAAGCTGTCCCTGCCATGGTAATCCCACAGAAAAAAGGGATAAAGACAGAAAGTCACTGGGATAAAAACAGCATTTCACCCCTGTATCCACCGCATTACTTAGATGCATATATTAAAAGCAGATATGGCAAATTGTAAGCGTGCGTTGCCACTTTCTTTTTCTGTTTCATTCAGTTATGTGTTAGCCTTATAAAAAACATAAAACTAAAAAACCAGCATGATTTCTTGAAAACCTGAAGAGCGATCTATATCAAACACAAGACTACTGGGGTCTGTTTTGATTAGAAAGGCAGATCCTCGTGTCATCCTTTTAAAACACGCAAATTTAACTAAAATAATACAGAATACAATTCCACCTATCGCTACCTATGGGTGCCAGACGCGTCCTTTACCCCAGAACAAGAACACAGGTGACGCTGAGGACATGATACTGAGAATAAGATTTGGAACTATGGGAAAAGAGAAAGGAATAAGAAGATTGCGTACCGAGCAGATGCATGTCGTCTATGCTCGGCCCAGTATTGTTAAAATAATTAAATCAGTCAAACAAAACATTACGCAATGTGCAGTAAGTATACGAGAAATAATTAACGTACATCAGATAGGATGTAAAAATATGCATTGAATTCAGGCAACTCAGAACAGTATCCAGCAGAAGGGCCTGTGTACACAATAATGAGGTTGCAACTTGCACATGAACAGAAACATTTTTCTGCGGATGACCTACCATGAAGCACATTACACCAAGGACTACGGTTGACGGAAGGAAACTTCTGTGTCGCTGCTGCAAAACCTGCAAAACAACGAACCTCGGATTTGATCAGCCGAACCGCTCGACTTGGGGATCAAGTGAAGAACTTTGACGTTGTAGAGAACGGTATTATTTGTAGATGTGCTTTGTCATCACAAAAACCTACCACAAGCAACAATATAAGCCGCTTACATAATGCAGCCTAATGGTTTCGCAGCAATAGGAGACAAGGAAACTAAAATAAGAGGTAGGTATAGCTGACCTTCTTGTCCTCCTGTACAGAGCAACTACAAATGTGAAAAAAACTACAGGTCTAATACTTTGAACACTGGGTGCCCCATAAGATAAAAGTATCATTCCGAGTCGTTCCAGATACAGAAATAAAAACAATGATGATATTAGAAGAAAGACTAACATCAAAATGAAGTATGTCAATTTATTAGATCTGCCATAATTTGTCATTTATGTCTTACCGTTTAACGTACTGACATGACTAAATGAGGGGATAATGTTTTCATATCTGACCCAGCAAAAGGAAGAGAGTAACTCTTGGTCGGAGTAATAACCCTAGTGAATGGGAAAGTGTTTATAATTGTTGACGACAAACAACCAAAACAAATGATGAACTTACGAAATTATTTAGTTTTCAGTGGAATCTTTCTCGTCGTTACTCCGAGCAAGCTGGCCGTTGAGTACATTAAGGCATTATCCAAAAGATACCAAGGATGAAACGGCCGAATCTGAAAGCTTACTATCAATAACTCCACTTAGTGTTACAGTCAACAACGGAATATTATTGTTGTATTACAGACAGTTTGTTATCATGTGCATGTTTTATCAAAAACAAATTAAATGCAATAATTCGTAGCAAGGCTACAAATAACGTGCTTCCAGTTTAAATGAGAGAAGTATAATAGAGAAGTTCAAGAACTTCGGTATATATATGTATGTTAAAGTGCGTTTGTGTGTGTGTGTGTGTGTGTGTGTGTGTGTGTGTGTGTGTGTGTGTGATATTCAAAAAGCTGAACTCTGCTGAATACAACCAAAATCAGATTAGCGAGAGTGACGTATAAAATAAATTTGTAATGCTTCTGCTAGGAAGTTCTTACAATCGAAATCAGTGTATTCTCTTGGGATCCTGCAGCCCACAG
This sequence comes from Coptotermes formosanus, assembly GCA_013340265.1. Lineage (NCBI taxonomy): Eukaryota > Metazoa > Arthropoda > Insecta > Blattodea > Rhinotermitidae > Coptotermes > Coptotermes formosanus. The sequence continues at coordinate 413,030 of BLKM01000308.1, read as the reverse complement.
GCACCCGTAGGAGTGGCGCTAAACTGAACAGTATTCGCAGAGTACTGTGAATTACGAAAACAGAAAACAGTTTACATGAATCGAGACATTATGTAATCCGCCTATACAACCGTACTTTTCATGCGTTCTTCGGACACAATACGTCCAAAAACGCATGCTCGCCTTTCTCTCTCTATCGTTTGGTTCATTTTTGGAGGCTTTTCAGCTCCGCCAACTATTGGACAGTTTACTACACATTTGGCACTATGAGGACAAACTTAATTTTGGTACGTGCTGGTAGAAAAGAGACTTAGTTAACTGGGTATTGAGTCGCAAATTGCAACACAATGCCCAGTTAAGCGTGCTGGCCTTGTACTCCTTTGTTCAGAATAACTCCCTCATGAGTGCACCTCGGTGCCGAAATATGTAGGAGTTTCATCGGAGTTTTATATTTCTGAATGTATTTTATTTAAGCGCATAAGTTGGTTAATGTATTAACCAGTCAGAGCTGTATTTTTGTAGTGGACTGGTTTTTAAACGTCACGCGCATGAGTATCGCGCAGAAATACTGCGCAGGTCCCGCTGCGTCATGCGGCAGCGGCATCCGAACCTTGACTTGTGCGCGACACGCAGTAATCCTGTGAAAATAAGCTGGATGAGTTGATGTTTGTTGGTGTGTTTCGTTCATCTGTGTGTCACGCAGACTTCATCTTACGATATAACGCATTATGCTCACGCAACCGTCAATGCGTGGTTGCTAAAAACAACGGCTAAAAATTGCGGTACATCGCGTGAATCTCACATATACGAATTCCCCCAACTAGCTGAGAACAGCAGGAAAACCATCTGCTCGGCCTCCGAACACATCCTGTCTAGCGCGTATACACACATAAACAAATATGTGAGATTTGAGGTTCTCACAGCGGTATGTACAGATTTCCGTCTGCTGAGATATGACGCCGTCTTGATCAGTATTTGGAGGGTCTTACTGCTTCCATATTCAGGGCAGTTCAAGAGCAGTGAACGTGAACTCCTGTGAAGATGAGACACTATGTCCTCCGAATATCCGTCTACATGTGCTAGACGTCACAACCGAGAGAAGGGGAGACGGCAGAAGCAAGTATGGTTGCAATATAACAATCTCCTTTCTTACGAACATGCACTGCTATCCAAAGTCCCAAAACTATGCCTTGTGACAGAAAGGGCTCTGAAGCAGAATTAACTCACGTTTTGCTTGCGACTTTTCTGGTCTCAGACGGAAGGCTACACTGACGTGAGTCTGAATTACACACCCTTGTCTCAATTTCTGACGCTTTCCCTTAAAGCGTCTGCATTCCTCAAACGATACTACAAGCAATAACGCTTCCACACAGTCCAGCGACTACAATACGGGTACTGTACTCACTCTCATATGATACTTATCTGAACCCGTATTGCTTTCTGTATGAAGAAGCACTTCTGTTAGTACCTCATCAGCAGTCATAACGTCTACTGCCGAAAAGCCACATGTTTCAATTAATACGACGAAGTACGGCACGCCTGTTTCATTTTGTTAAACATAGACTAAAATTAAACTAGAATAACTGTAATACTAATAAATCACCCACACAATGCACTGTATTATGATAAAGTCATTTACTATTTATTTATATTACCCCGACATGGTTCGGTGTTTATCAACACCATCTTCAGAGGGATGTCCGTGTACTTTTAAGACCCTCGCCACGTTGGATAGATGTCTGTATATGATATTAAATAACAGTGTATTGAAAAGTGTGAACCCTGCATTGTAGACCAGTCATCGAACCGTAGCACCGCCAATGTATTATCGTTTTATCATTTTACTACCATTTTATCTCTTAACCGAAAACTAGTTGAAGTGTTATATAGGTGACATACGATTTTAACAATTTTATTATTTAATATCTTCTACAGACATCTATCCAAAGTGACGAGGGTCTTAAAAGTACACGGACATCCCCCTGAAGATGGTGTTGATAAACACTGAAACATGTCGGGGTAATATAAATAAATAGTAAATGACTTTATCATAATATAGTGCATTGTGTTGGTGATTTATTAGTGTTATGTGAAAATGCACGGTGAAAACAAAGTGAAAATAGAATAAGTGTAGTTTCTAAGCCAGATAGCTCGTACGTACAAAGAGCTAAAAACACTAAGCTGCAGAACATTCATCATAGCGACAAGGCAATATCACATACACTTATTGCTTTACTTTCCTAGAATATAAAGACTTTTATATTTTGAGATCTGCGCTCTTCTGGGGTATAACGCAGCGTCGAGTGCTAATCCTTTATCGACGTTTCGGGACAACGTATCGGTCCCATCTTCAACATGGGACCGATGAAGATGGGACCGATACGTTGTCCCGAAACGTCGGTAAAGGATTACCACCCGACGCTGCGTTATATCCCAGAAGAGCGCAGATCTCATCAGCATCGCAGCGGAAGCCTGAAATCAATTTTATATCTTCTAAATTTGCACTTCATACATCTCATTTCTTGCAAGTAAAAATTTATGTTTCAGGTCCACGAACCTGTTCAATAAAAATATTCACATGAGCTTACTAAAAGTGTTCTATCACGTACTGTGTTACTGGTAGCAGTTACAGCCTGCTTCAAGGTGTTGCTACCAACTGGCTTAGTAGCCTGGCGATGAAGTAAATTTACGTCTACAGCACGCACGCACCAAGATAAGGCTTATTCCCGTGTCTTGAGTTCAGCATTACATAACTAACCTATGAAAGCCGTAACTGTAGTGTAACGTTTACCTAGTAATTTACTGAACATAAAAAGGAGCAAGTAATGGGAGAATTGGAAAAATTACACAAAGAGGAGCTTCACGATTTGCACTCTTCACCAAATATTAATTTGCCGTTTTAACGGAGAAGTAAAGTCAGAGTAACAAAAGGGTGAAGGACGAAGATAATTGTAAATGATTCCTGCATTCAATTCCAGTGGGTATTTTCCACATGTTGTTTAGTAATACAACGTAAAGTACCTTGCGAAAAGCAAGTGTAAGCCAGCTTACACGGAGGCCACTCAGAGTATGGGAATCCTATACATATGGTAGGGATGGTGTACGGAGCTGTTACAAGGGAGAGCGTCAGAAGTTTAGGGAAACATCAGCTGATGAAACGAGATGCGAAGCGTCTGGAAGAGGGTGGGGTGGGGGGCGGGTGGAGATGGAATGGGAACTGTAGGCAAACTGCAGAGATTTGTCAGGCGATGAATGTTTGAAACCGAAAAATGTGTTATTACTGGGGCACGTCGTATCTGGTGCTGTGGGAACGGAGAAGCCTTAAATTTAAAATTATGTCGGAAACAGGCTGTCGGCTAAACTCATTGAGTAGAAACAGCAGCACAGCAAACTTTGACTTGTCTAGTACATCTATAATGCAATGACATGTCAGCCGATATAATAAAAGTTTAAATGTCACAGTCCCCAAAAATTCACAGACGACGTCTCCATTGCATATGCCTCACACTCTTTACAATAAAGCGCGTCCCTGCGCCTAAGCATCACGCCAAACGATGCGTAGCAGTAGTGGGTTGAAGAACCGTGAGCGTCGTCTGGGATGTACCGGAAAGTAAAATCCAGACTGTGCTTGGTACCGACTTTCGGTCATCCATCTAGTAACTTGTTAACTATTGAAGTCAGCTATTTCGACTCGTCCTTTTGTAACATTTGCTTGATATTAGTGTGTGTAACCCTTTGAAGAATAAGATTAATCACGGTTATACAAAAAATTAAATTTGTGCCTCACAGAGGACACAGTGCGCTGCGATTATTTTAGAAAGATGAATTTGGTTAATGCTTCGTACGGAAATAATGACTGTTTATTGTGATAATCATGTGAAAAAAACAAACATGCTTGTATTATACACAAATCAACATATGCACACACCGAATATACAAAAACAGTAAAGGTAAAGCAGTCCCATTACAGGCCTGGACACGCCGTTAGAGTTCCAGGAGGTTAAGGCTACCAGATTTTTAGACAATAGGCACATGAAGGTGGTAAGGTTGTCAGCCATACGCACCGGCCGCATTTACCCCCCCCCCCCCCCCCAGGAAATACTCCTGGTACTCATTTCTGTTAGAGGCTGAGTCGACCCCAGGGCCATAGTGCGGCCGGAAGGATTATGCCAATGAAAAATTCCAATCACACCATCGGGAATCGAACCCGCGCCCTTCCGGTTTGTAGCACACTGTCACAACCAACTGCGCCACCGCGTGCCATAAACAACAGTACAACGTTAAAATAAATACACTTTTTTGCAAAAAGCTTAGACTTTTTAATGTCAGACCTTTAAGAGATTAATGAGGTTGTGAGAGAGGCAGAATACACAGCGTGGAATGACTGAATTGTAGTGAATACTGAAATGGACTGGATGTTGAAGGCAGTGGTCGAGGCCTACATTAAGGGACTACCGCAGCAGCTTCCTGTAGGTGCGGAAGAAAAGGAGAAAATCCCGTCCAGTACAGTCAGCAAAGCGGCTGGGATTTGAAGGGAGCACATCCAGAACAAAAGTCAAAGCGTTACAATTTGAGTACACGGATTTCAATCCAAATCATCGATGATAACTTGTTCCATAACTGGAGACGAAATAGGAAAGTTTTAATCTTGACATAAGAGTTTCACCTCCGGAACTTATTCACAAACACGTCTAGCGGTTTGGTTTAACACTATTCATTCCGTGCATTCTTCCGTCATCAAATACTAAAATAAGAACCAACTAAATGCACTGTATCAAGTTCTGTTATCATTCTTTTCAATTTAGCCAAACGTGTTTCGACGTTTCATCCGCCATCCTCAGGGTTATACCAAAGATTTTACCGCCCACAGAATCGATGTTTTATATTCATTGCTCCATTCCTCTTAACCATTTAGTGAACAGTGCTACCCCAATGAAAAGTGCAGTGTTTTTTACCATTAAGTGTGTAGTGCCACTCCACTGAAGAGGAATGCAGCAATGAATACAAACCATCTATCCTGCGGGCATTAAAAACTTTGGTACACCACCTGAAGATGATGGATAAAATGTCGAAACATGTCCGGGTAAAGTGAAAGAATAATAATAATTTTTTTTGATATTCATTGTCCCAGTTGGCGTGTGTTAACTAAATACGCAATAGTCATAATAACCGCCAACAGCCAACGTCATAGTTACGTATTTTGTTAAAAAAGATCAGAGCGACTAGTTTCAGTCACATTTGACCATCTTCAGGCTCCATTCAAAAACCTTTTGTATGATAAATTTTTGAATTGAGCCTGAAGATGGTCAAGTGTGACTGAAACTAGTCGCTCTTGTCTTTTTTAACAAAGTACGTAACTACGTGTATAACGTTGGCTGTTGACGGTTATTACTATTACGTATTTAATAACAATAAAACTTGATACAGTGCATATAGTTGGTTCTTATTTTAGTATTTGATGACGTCTAGCAATGTTTTGTATCCACAGATTGAAACGGCACATTTCAGCGGTTAACAAATGCCATTTTCAAAGAACTTCATGTTTACTACAGATGTACAAACTGCTCTGAACAACATTTGAACACATACGTCATAATTAACCGCGGCCTCGGAAACCGACCCGTGTCCTCCACGGCATTTTATAACTTTGCAGTTACCACACACACGCAAACCAAGAAAAACGTGTTTCATGTAAGATTCGTACTCAGGTATATTTCATAATTAAACATGTCCAAAAACTAAGCCGTACCGTTCACGGCGTTTTATAACATTACACTCGCCACACAAAAAAATTCAAGCCACAAAAATACTCGGTGCAATATCTGTGAGAAACCTGATACAAGAGCTGTGTGAACAACAAATGCCCTCAGTCGTTGGACGCAGATTTCGAAAGCAGTGTAAGGTTCAAGGCCTGGGGAAATAAGATACGTATGTGTTACAGTGACAAGGGACCACAATTATACTGAAGAACAAACACAGTATTAAAGGTAAACAAATTTATGACAAGCGATAACTCACATACTACGTGTAAGATGCAGAGGTAAATCCTCGAAAGAAATTCCACAGTTCCATTTATTGACATTGAGATAATCCATACAGGTACTGCAATATTAACATACAGCACACTGCCTACTGTCATTAAGTAACTTCCAGTAACTATCAGTTTACAACACACAGCATACAAATATGCGTCTAAAATATTCAAAGACTTTTGCCACAAACATGTGAAATAATTCTGTATATACGTCTATTTTAGGCACTAACTGTTCACAAAGCGTAGATGTATATTTAAATATAATAACAGCGACTAAAATAAAGGTACAACCCAACGACACACACAGCCCATGTGGATCCGCTCACTTGCATAATTGAATCACGCTACAGAATACGAATACTGTAAACATAGCTTCCGGATACTTACGTTCACTTTAATTTCTCTCACTCTCTCTCTCTCTCTATGCTTATTTTTTTAAATGAAAATAAATTATAGTGACAAATGATATTTCTGGCGCGACAGGAAACCAAACAAATGTGCGGGGGCCCGACCTAATACATGCTACTTTATGATTGAGATGTTTAATTTAAACTGAGAAATAACAGAAGTGCAGGTTACCTAGCTCAATGAAGCAAAGCTCTGAAGCTAATATTCATCCCAATGGTAAATAAAAGCCGCGCCTGTTAAGGATCACCGTCATATTCACAAGAGACCCCCACTAGTCCTTGCTCTGACCCAGACGAAACCAGTCCACAGCCTCACAGACTGAAGTGACACATAACCACGCCAAGGGCGGGATTCTCGGGCACACAAACGAAGATGCTTCTTCCATATTGGTGGACAGCTGTCAATATGATAAACAAATAATAGCTAACAACCGATAAGAGACGATCCTCCAGCTTGCGGTTTGGGCGGAGAGTTCACAACACTTGTTGCATGTGACAAAGAGATCACATTCAGACAAAAGATGCAAAGTGTAGGATACCTATGATTAGAGCGAATTATTATTTGGCGATAAAAATCCTATCTTACGGTAGTTACATACTTCGTACTGTGTGATACACATCGAGACTTCCTGCAGTTTGTGACGAGGCACGATTAGTGTGCTGAATGACGAGATGCATGAACTTCGCAACAAATTTTAAGGATATCGAACAGCTCTTTAAACTTTCATCAAGAAAGATACATAAAATAATGCGTGTCTCTAAAAACCTTGCTCTTCATTCTGAAGACTACATTAGTTAGACCCTCTACCTTTAGTAGAGGGGCCACGCGCTGGTGCTGTCGGTTGACGCACTGCGTTTGAAGCCAGAAGGTCGCGGGTTTGATTCTCGACGGTCTTATTGGAATTTTTCATTGACATCATCCTTCCGGCCGCACTGTGGCCCTGGGGTTGACAAAGCCTCTTAACGGAAATGAGTAACAGACTTCTTGGGGGTAAAGCTGGCGAGTGCGTAAGGCTGACAATCTTACCACCTTCATGTGCCGGATTGTCTGGGAGCCTCAACCTCCTGGAACCCTACATGCCTGTCCAGGCCCGCGTACCTTTATAACTTTATAGCCGTATACCTGTATAGCTTTACCTAGCTAGAAGCACAAATAATATAACAGGCACATAGGGGTCAGAAAATCACAGTTATTTGAGCACGGATTCTTTACTGCAATATAAAAAGACAGTATTCAATTAGAGGGTAAAAATGTTGACTTCTGTAAGAGTTACCGACAGTAGTAAAAGTAACTTCATTATTATAAAGTCAAAAGCACATCTTTGAATACTTTACCGTTCAGCAACTCATTCCTCTACGCAAGGTTCATTTCCAAATACGTATATATCCTTGCAGCAAGTCCATGCACACTACAACAAAGACTAAAATTCCCGTAATAACTCAGTGTACCTTATGAAGAAAGGATGAAACAAAACGGGGGAAAAATAAACTTGGCACAATTTTATGACACGTCGCCAAAACCTCAGCGTATTACTGCCACTGTTACACCAAGCCGATTTAATGGGAAACCAACTCTTAAAGACACTTACAAAAACAGAATTTCCTTAAATTTTTGGCGCGAATCTCTTGTCAACAGAGGGCTAGGCTGTGGATTCAACCGCCGCATTACACAATCCTATTATATACAAAAGTATTAAGGGCGAGAAATTCCATCTGCGAGAAAATAAATGCGTATATAAGGAACAGAAGTCTGTAAGATAACCACGTTCACTGGAGAGGAAACGCCACGGGTACACTTCCACAAACATTCAGAGTTAAACATATTGTTCTGTTGAAGCCTGAAGGCTAAAGTAGAGTAGAAAGCTTTGAACAATTGAATTCCCCACTGCATTTGAAGCACAACAGTGACGTACAGCAACGAACAGTGCTGGCTGTGATTTACGGCACTATCTTAGGCCCAGTGTGATGTAAACAGCGTACTGTATACGCCATAACTTGAATCTGAAAGCTCCCCGTCCTGTCGTGTTGACATCATGATAACAATGTTATCTAACTGCACATAAGCACCAACAATACGCGGGATTACAAGGATACTGTCACATAAGATCAAGTTAATACACAATATATAACTATTATACAGTGTGTTTGATAAAAATCAACTCACGAATTATAACGGTGTTGTGGGATACAAGACACAAGGCGAAATTATCTAGCGACCTAAACCGCTGTTGTAGGTAATTAAAGAAGGTACGGACTCCACCGCCTACACTTGTACTTGAGAACCTAAGTTCCTCGCTAGACAATAAATTCTGCGCATTTTATAAAACGGGGGTTCACTGCGAGGTTCAAAACAGACTCACTTGTCCCAATCCTGAGCCAGATCACTCCGTTCACGCCTTATCAAAAGACTTAATATACATTTTAATATTATTCTCCAATCTATTCCTATGTCTTCCAAGTGGTCTCTTTCCTCACGCTTTCCCACAAAAACGGTCTATGCATCTTTTCTGTCCCCCGTATGCACCCCGCCCACCTCGTTCTTCCCGATTTCCCTGCTCGAACAATCCGTTGCACACAGACGCAACAAAATTCTGATCGTTGCCCCTCTCAGGCGAGGCTGTGTCCCTAAGTGACCGCGCACTACGGTGTCTGTCCTGACTACGAATGATCGGTGAGGCAGGGTTTACAGATGGACTGTCGTGTCCACGTACGACAGACGTTTTTGTAACCTAGACAGCGAACGAGCCAGCAACATTAGGCATTACATATTTTAGATTCACATTTATCTTTGTGGTACGCTGCTTTAATAATTAACAAATTCCATGCAAGAACATTCTTAATGACAAGCTAACAGTCGCTCATCTGTTAAAGAAATTCCCTGATTGGTATAGAAGCCACAGGACCTACGACACTGGTTCATTAAAGAGTTCACAAGAGCGCGCCACTGCAACTCATCCCCAGCCAAATGATAAGACCCTAGTTCTGCCGAGATCCACTTCAATATTATCCTCCGATATATGCCTAAGTCTGCCAAGTGGTCTGTTCCCTCCAGGTTATAGAACCAAACAATGTATGCATTTTCCACTACTGAAATTAGGCAAGTGAATTTTTTTTTCTGGTTTGTTTCATGAAGCTATCACATCACATTATGTAGTGTTAGAAGAGGATGCTTCACGAATAATGAATTCCACGGGATCTGGGAGGAAGCAATCGTGGCATAAACGCCGTATTACCCGCGGATTATAGTGGAGGGACTAAGGAAAACCTCAAAACTCTTCATTCGGAATAGCCGATGACGGCCGAAATGCGAACAGGCCTTCTCCCTAATACAAGACTTGGAGCATAATGAAAGTGACTCTGTTACTAAGACGATTATTAAACGCTGGGTACTGATGACTGCCTATTCGCGGATAAAGACGCCGGACCATGACTTTAATTACTCACCACAATCCAATGACGAGGGTTGGCATTTGGAGAGCTTTATATCAACAACGCCGATCCCAGTTGTCGCGCGCTCTAAGGCGTGGGTCTGCGACCGAGCCCTTTGTGGGATCGTGTGTTCGAATCCCACCGGGGGCATGGATGTTTGTCTCTTGTGAGTGTTTGTTTTGTCAGATAGAGGTATCTGCGACGGGCCGATCCCTCGTCCAGAGCAGCCCTAACGACTGTGGTGTGTGTAACTGATTGTGATCAAGTGAAAATAAACAATCTCGACACCTACTGTGAGTAGGTAGAAGAGGTAAGGACTACGATATATCAACAACGCCTTCATGGAACGGTGCTTAGGGACAGGTCTATGCTTTAGTTCATACTATAAAAACAGTGATGTGAGAAGGAATGTGTAAACACGAACCAAGGTACTATTTGCTGCACAGTGAGGGAATTAAGCTGATGATTTATGGGTGACTTAATCTGTTCCGTACAAAACTTGATGCTCGTACTTCATAAAACGCAATGAAAAGCCCCGTACGTAATAAGGGAGTTCTGAAAGGAAAATACGCGGCTGCTTGACTTCTAAAGCACTGAGTCGCTGAAGAGCCACTTCTGCTGGAATAAACAAGCTGAACTGATCAGTTCGAAAGCTCAGCAGACGGGGAGAAATAATGCTGTAAAAATGCAATTAATAATTCAACACATAGAGACTTGAAAGGCGCACAGCAGTAGTTTGCTAGAAATGGGCTTCATTCAACCGAATAATTGGCTATCCTTTTCCAAATCACAAGGACAATTCATCTTGCATAACACATAACAGCCTCAGTTATTTACAGTACAAAGTAGTTTTAATTATTCAAAACAGAAGCGATTGTAAGGGTTATGCAGTGAACTACCAATGATGCATTCAACAAAGCAATATATAATCGCCTGACTGTCCAGAACTTTTTGACACGATTTATGAAACGCCACGCTACACCCATATGTACGACATGCCACTAGCTCCTCTTCGTGTACACAGCAATGCCAAAGCAGTTTCAACATACAGTACGACAAGCCGTCACTTCACAGCTAGTCAAAACACTCCTCTCACTTTACGGAAACAGAAGATTCACTTCTACGCCTACAGGATACGGCCATCTGTCCCTATCCTGAGACAAATTGATCCAGTCCACGCTCTCCAATCCTATTTCTTTTGGCTGCACAGTAAGATTATCATCCTTCCGAGTGCTCCCATTCCTTCAGGTTCCCCGACTAAAATCATTTGTGCGTTTGTATTTTCCCCAGTACTTGCCACATACCGTGTCGATACAGTCTTTTTTTTTTCATTTGATCATGAAATTTCCTCTAGCCAACAGGGCAAGCAAGTAAACTTGCAACTGTATACATATATTGCGTAGGATTAAATGTTACGCACCTAAAGAAAGGAATACGTGACAAACGTATCAGCTTACCATACCCTACGTGCATAAAAATAAAATTAACTACGCGAATTGCTAGCATATTTTATTCACAACATTTCCGTATACGCCGAACCCAGTGGCCGCGCGGGCTAAGGCGTAGGTCTGCGGCCGAGCTCTTGCTGGGATCGTGGGTTCGAATCCCACCGGGGGCATGGATGTTTTGTCTCCTGTATAGTGTTTGTGTTGTCAGGTAGAGGTCTCTGCGACGGGCCGATCCCTCGTCCAGAGGAATCCTACCGACTGTGATGTGTGCTTGAGTGTGATCAAATGAAAACAGAAAACCTCGACACCTGCTGTGAACAAGTAGGTAGGAGAGGGAAGGCCTAAGTAAGTAAGTAAGTAAGTATTTCCGTATATTAAGAATTAATAAAGTTTTGAGATTTATTAACTGATAGGTTCTGTAACTATGTTTTTTAAACCCGTAACATAGTTTTTACATTACTCAAATGAACATCGATCACAGTTGCATTCTTAATTGTATAAAAACATCCTGTAAATTCGACTGCTGTGTTTAATCATGGCTCCCCTGACGATCATTTAAGAATGGGGAAACTTTTGTTTCTTTGAAGTACATTTTCATATTGAACTGTTCACCAAAGCTTTGAGGGACAAAAATGGCTTATGTGTATTTTATTCTGATTTATTAATGATAAGAAAACCATTAAAACATTTGCGTGGCCCATTTAATAAGTTTCGTCCGCATCTGTGAATAGCATGAGAATAAGAATGATTAATTTTGACACGTCTTGTAGAGAGGTAGGCCTACGCAGTGGAATTATAAGTGACTTACCTCCATGCCCACAGTATGTCATTTGGGGACCATACTTCAATTCGGGAACAGATTTTGCATGAACACATCAAGCACTCATTTTTATAACAACCTACTTCTGCAGCCAGCGCCAAATTTTTTACCCACCCGGTTCAGAATCATAACAGGATAAGGAACGGTAGTGGGAAATACTGAAGCAATACTTGCCAAGTTACTGTCGGCTGGGGAGAGATGATGTCTGCTCCCCGCTCTTCAATAAACATGTCAGTGAACTACACAACACAGGCAGTGGGGTGAGTCTGAGCAACGTATCAAAACTGTAGACTCAAGGCAAACTCATAATAAAACTACGTGTGTAGATAACTTGATAAATACGACAACACAGTTTCTCACAAGAAAACAAAAGTAATGAAACTTGAACAGATTGCATCATCCCCACGTGATTCACAAAGGAACCATGAAGTCTGAAATGGAAATTCTCGGAAAGAAAAAGTATACTGGCAAGCAAGCCGTGAGTTTGCTGTGTGGAGTAGTAAACAATTGAATTGTTATATCTACATATTTTACCAGATCCACATAGAATTTACGCTACCGAACACCTACAACGACTTCAAGATTCAGACACACCAATCATATCTACTTGTACATAACGTATCTTGTGGATTCTACCTATATATAGTATTTGTTCTTCGCCCGAGTTTCCTCAAAATAAATTGTATTAAAACATGAAGTTGTTTAGTTCTGTATCACAGCCCTTCTTAATTCTTACGCTGTAATTACGCGCACGCTTTATTGCCAATAGCAAGCATCTTTAGTATACATAGGTAGGTACGCACAAGGCCTTCGCTCTTCTGGGATGTTACGCGGCATCGGGTGGTAGTTGGTTACCGGCGTTTCGGGACAGCCTATCAGTGCCACCTTCAAGGGTCAAGGAGTCCAACACCGCGCAAGATCCCAGAACAGAGAAGGCATCAAATATACCACAGCAAAGCCCTGAAATCTCGCACACATACGCACTGTACATTATGTCAAGACACTGACTGCAACATCTAACCTGACATGAAGGTTTTGCACTGGATTATACTTCCGTTTAATTTATAGAAATGAATACAGATAGATCTGCGGTGTGGAATGGCCTTTTATAAAGGTTAAAGGTAAAGCTGTCCCTGTCAACGTCATGAAGGCATGCAGGGAGAGCAGCAGTATAGCTCCACACATGAACCTCGGCGCTGGATGAAGGTGACTGGATAACAACATTTTCCAGCCGCTTCACCACCGTAAAAGAAACCCAGCGATATACAGACACATAACATATTCATTCATTAAATTGCATACGGTTGTCTGAAGTTGTGTCATGAACTACATACTTGCTTAAACACCGCTCCTTCGTGGGTTTCTTTATTATTAGGCGCAATTAAGTTCTTAAGAGCTACAAAGAAGTACGCAATTTTAAATCCTTGCGCCTAACGTAAATTTGGTTATACTTAAATCGAGGGAATATACTTCTTGAAAAAGTAATATTTAGACTCTGCAAGCGGTTAGAGGGGCATATAATGTCTGACAGACGATGAACAGGGAGAATCATGACGTCACTGAGGGTGAAAAAGTACGCCCAGTATTTACACTGAGCAGCTGATGGTGCAATTAATTATTTGCCACGATGCAGTCACGAGCACACGACTGGTAATAATGTCATGTGGCCTCAACACCCCTTCCCATACACCACACCACAACAACAATTTGTATGTGTACATATATATATATATATCAACTGAATTGTACTCGCCCCCTTGTAATATCAACATCCCCCTTCACTATCAGTTAAGTTAGCTGTGGTTTTGTGTCAACACAAGGGAATCATTCAAATGCCTGCCCACATTCGAATGCACCTAACGCTAAGCAAATATCCATATGAGTACAAAAACAGAATTTTTTCTAGAATGATGTTATCCCAATGGCATAAATTGACCAGTGCCGGAAATCGGAATATTTCCCTTCTATTAGCTGCTTTGAAGACTTGATACGTAATGGGATTGAGACCGAAAAATTTGCCTTACGAATTACATGTGGTATAAGTATACCAATATTTTGTGACAAACTTGAGATGTTTATTTTTTACATTTTAGCTGTAATTATTGTGGTTGTAATTTATTAAATCATAACCTATAGTACGGACTTACGCAAATGGACCATTTGTTTGAACTACTTAAAGAACACTCACAGGCTTGCCCTGCCCACATATCCTTATCACACCATGGTTCGCATCATCCATATCCATTCTTACTATGTCCGGCAAAACATCTTCGTTGGTCTTCCCAGATTTCTATTTCCAAAAGATCGAAAGGCCAAGATCGCGGAGGCCTTACTTATTCAAAAATTATCCACGCTGTGAAAATCCCTACTTATCCCAAATCTGCCTTCCTCAAAGAGAAATGCCATGACTGCATGCAGCGCATTGAGATGGCTCCACACAGGCTCGAACTGCGGACTCTTAAGGCCAATTTTGTGGTTTGACAAAGCAAACGCCTTCAGCGTCTGAAACCTTGTGCGAAGCATATAATTTTCTTGACAGACGAAACAAATATTAATGATTTTGTAATTTAATTATGGTGTTTCTCTCGCACAAGGTATATATCTCACATGAGTTAAGATTGTCATTCACGCCAAAGAGATAAGACGAACTTTAAAAAGTCGGTGGCGCCCTATTTCAAAGTGTTTCATGAAATACCGTTGTAGGAACAGAGAAAAAACACGAAAACTATCAGTGGTGACAGTTCCTTTCCCTCTCGATATTCGGACGCAGGAGTTTCTGATTAGAACTCAGAAACGGTACGCCGCGCCGAACTGCTTCTGGGAAATCTGCTCCCTAGCAGCGAGATCAACTGCGATAGCCAGGCAGCTGGTAACGGCCTTTAACACCTAGTTATTACAACTTCGGTTTCACTGTCGACTTGCTGCACTTTCATGTGGTCTCAGCCAAAAGAGAAACCACCATCAAACACGAACGGGTCCTGCTTGAGACTATTTTTACATGGACCTGCAGCTAATGACTTCGACAAGGAACAAGTGGATGTTAAATAGACAATCAGCAGTCATTGCAATCTTTGTGTCAAACAAATCTCCGGTGGTTGTTTCATACCGCCTAATGCATATAGCTTCACATATCGAACACATTAACGAATTAACACAAACTGGTAAATAAATAACAGATGGACAGTCGTTATTAAAATAGGAATATCACACAAACTCCTCCCTACAGATCAGAAAATTATCATCAAGGGAATAATATAGGAGAAAGAAACAAGTCAGGTAACGTCTACAGAGCGTAACGCTTCTGCAGATTTTTCTCTCTCATTCTGGCTAAATTTTAAATCCGTGAATAGTTTCGAGAGAAATTCTGAACATTTCAACACACGCTGTCACATTCTTCCATATCTTAGCAACACATTTACAATCGATTATCATCGAGACATTATACGAAGTGGGATTTACAATCATATATCTTAAACATCAATAGTCGGCGTTTACAATCGATCATTCTCGATGTTCAACGCTCAACTGTCTTTCAGACTCAGATCGTACTTCATGGAGAATAAAGGCTGCATCAATTATAAAGACAAGACTTTTCCGACGTATGCAGATATTAATTAAAGTGCGTTAATGTTTGTCACTTTTAATCAAAACCGACATGTGTCGACAAATGTTAGTCATGTCCCAAAATATTAAATTTCACAGAAATCCGTCCGTTTGTCTTCTCTCTATTCCATACAGACGAACAGACAAGTCAAAGCTAACGGTCCCTTTTCGCAATAGTTTTGCGAATGTGTTTGAAAACAAAGAAAAGATAAGAATTTAAAAATGGTACGAAGGAAGAATCAACAAAGACAGAGAACAATGAGTCGGATTATGACATCTCACAAAGTAATACCTTAGGAACGCTGTTTCTTCTGCCAATCCCTCAGTTCCTTGCGTACCAAAATAACAAAAACAAACCAACAACAAAAGCATTTCCTAAGTCCACTTTTGTGAAAATATTACCTAGCAACAAGAAACTACAAGAACATAGCTACATAGAGAAGCCCCTGTTGATCGTCTTGCCACACAAGCGTCGCTTGGCAATAGAAGTCAACTGTCTGTCGTCATGACGCTCAGCCGCAGGGAGACCACAGCTTTGACACTGACGTCTAACTACAAAGTTTGGAGCATCAAGACGCCGCCACTCAGTCATATAAACTGGCACACACACGCACACGCAAAAGCACCTGGATAACCACCTTGTGTTAGCAGCATACCGCAATAGTAGTGCCTCACACCTCAGTACTCTGAGTTTGTAGATTTCCTAGGAAAACCTCACTTGGAAGTCTGGTGAGTGAGAGGACGGTATGAACCCTACAATGTCTGCAACGTGTTATACGCTGTAGCCTCAACATTTCTCTTAAGCCAACAGTCACGTAACTTACTTCGTTCTGTCATAAGGCAGTTGGTAGTTTACATAGAGTAATTATTTTATATGACAAGTATCGTTTCTCACTTCCTGTCGGCTCGCTTATCACATTCACGTAGTCCACTCAGCCGACCACCCACATGCACGGCAGAACAGCGGCGAGAAGTGACAAACTGTATTTGTCAGACTAAATAAGGACCGTGAATAATGGCCACGGCAGCCAAATTTCAATAATAACAATCAAATTTAAACAGCAGTCGCTCTCGCCATGTATGAAAAATGAGACAGTATTTCAAGAGCCGAAATTGACACACTGCGAAGTACTGATTATATACAAATTCCAATGAAGAGCTCTTATTATAATGACGACAAATTCCCGATATTCCTAAAAAGAGGGAGGAGCTTCTCCATTAAGGTATGGAAATCCCGGCCCCACGGGTTTGTTATGTTAGTTACAGAGGGCACCCCCAATTGCTGCAATTGTGGAACGAAGAATGAAAGGAAGAGAAGATACAGCGGACGTTGGTGTAGGTGGGAGGCTAGTAGGCAAATAAAGCATAGATAAAACGGGAATACATAACATTACATTTAAAAAATAAGCAGAGTCTGAAGATGTAGACTGAATTCATCTCATCCAGAATGAACTCCAACGGCAGGTTTTTAACTGAACACGGTAAAGAAACTGGGGTTCCCTAAAAGGCGAAAAATTTCTTGAGAAGCTGAGGGACTTCTAAATTCTCTACACGAAATATGCTTCACGACACTAGTCATGGTGGCACTGTAACTGTTTAGTCACGAAATTCGCTGAAAGTCACAAACCACACTATAGGATATTTACAAACTCTTGGGTCTTATCAAGGAAAAGGCTACAAAGGTTCTGAGATAACAGAAACTCTTTTTTGGGGGGGGGGCGCCTCCCATAGCAGACAAAGTGTGCGCGTACCGCCGACTAAGTACATGACTTGGAAAACTAGTACACATAAGTTACAGTCCCAAATGCAAATAATCGCAGTAGTACAGCAGTTTCCCTGACACATCACAGAGCCCAAATCAAACAGATCCTGAGCAGTGAAAGGTTTATTTTAAGCGGGTCATTGTCAAGTTGAACACAGTGAAGTCGAGGCTTTACAAACGTCTCAAATCACAGAACCTTCATTTTGCAAAGCTCACGTGCGGGCAGAAAATGCGGTGAAAGAACATCATTATATTTTATATTATTCATACCGTGCATATTCTTATAATTAATACACAAGCCAGCCCACGAACTCAGCAAAATACATTCAGAAACAAGTATACAACTCCTACATGTTTCGGCACCGGGGTGCCATCATCAGGGAGTTATTCAGAACATAGGAGTAACAAGGCGAACAATTAATCTAAATCAGCTGTTGGCCTTATATGTGCACCTTTCATAGAGTAAACTTTCCTGTGATATGACACCGTGTCGATTGGTAAACAATGTTTTGGAAGATATTGCTGCCTCCATCGTCAAATCGTAAGTAGTTCTGGGACTGCTTAGACCCGGAAGATGGAGGCAGAAAGCTGCTCAGAAAATTCGGCACCTCTTTTATAAACTACACGGCATCACATCTCAGAAGGCTTAACCCTCGAACAACAGTCTTACGCTTCACTTCCACCTACACAAGGCTCCTCACACACGCCACTGTGAGCACCTCACGTATCGCAACGCCTATTTTATACACATTCAGCGACCCTTAAAAGGGACACTTGTTTCCAGTAATTCAAGCTGATTCGACTGTTTGCAATCGATATTTGAAACCCAGATTTCTAACTCTTTGTGTGCATTGTGAGTGTGCTGCGGGATTTTCGGTATGTTATGTATTGTTAGGTTAAGATATCGTGAATAATTCATGGACCACAGTTCAGGTTCCGGGGAGGGCGGGGATGTTCACGAAGCCTGAGTAGATTTGGGGTGAGGATAAGAGGGGGTGTCATGAATTATGTAGCCACACTGCCCTGACGTGACGGGCAGATATGAGAGAGGGGGCATGTTTCACCGCATATTTGCGAGCGATTTCTTTTCCCATATCAACAGCCAAAAGCGACAGACATACAAGTATTCATTTATGTTAAGGCCTTAATTATGCTTATGTTATATTCTGCCTTTGCTTAGCCAGAGCAGTTTTACAGATTCAACGTTACAGTTTCATAGTACGATTACAGCTGTAGTGACTCAAATTGTTTTTAATATTAAAGGTAAAGGTAATTATTGCAGTAAACATGTTACACAGTCTCACAAAAAGATCTGAGTTTCAGACATCTGGAATGTTCAAGATGTAAACTAGCATTCATGGCTGTTGCGGGTAGCAAATAACCAAAACATCTATTAACTTCGTTACTCTATTTATTCTTTTGCACATATAAAATTAATATGTAAATTACGAGGGAAGACTTCAGTACATAACATTTCCCATAAGTGACGAAATATGTAGATTAATACTTCTTATTTCATGCATGCCTGTTCTTACAGACCGAGTCCTGGAACGTCAGTGCTTGGACTTTGGTAGTCTTACTTAAAAAGTGAATATTAAAGAGCTACATCAGTAGTCACGAAATTCTCTAGCTTTAGGTACGTCAAACTTATGTAAGTCGAAAGTTCCAAAAACTATTTCCTAGCTACAAATCATAAATTCATACCGAAACGAAGTTGCAACTGTATGTCCAGTTGAAAAAATTCAGCTTCGAAAATTAGTGCCTCAATTCTGCTACAAGCCAAAAAATAATAACAAACTTAACTCTAAAATCCTCACACCGGAATCCCCAAAACGTTTTGCTACCTGGTAACCCCATGATATGTTCGTACTATTGATTAAAATCAATTAGCAATGCTGTTTCCGCTGGGTCTCTTAACTCCTCTATCATTGGTCGTTTCTTTACTCTTAGAGCAAACCAAGCGCTATCTCATACATCGGTGTGCATTCATTGGGTTATGCTATGTTATAAGCTTCATGCTCAACCCGTACAGAACAAAGTCGATCAAAACCGTGGCAAAGCGGGTTTGAAAAGCAGTCGATGGTTTGTCTCCTACAACCCGAAAGGTTACTTACACAAAGGTTACACTTACGTTATTATTTATGTGGCAGTAAATCCCGACACTGTGAGCCGATTTTGGTCATAGACCTGACCAGCAAGGCACATCTCACGTCATACCAAAAGTACTACCAAATCTGAACCTCCTACCCATGTTTTCAGACGAGTTATAGCGGTACACACAAACAGGCAGCTTCTTTTGTCACACACATGTAATATTCTATATGTCCGCGCCGACTAGATCGCTCGTTTCAGGAAATAAAATGTCGATTTGTAATTAGGTTAGGTTTCTTTCGATAATGTGACCTCAAATTGTCAAAATGAGTTTAATAAAAACAGCGACTCGCTTTACGAGCTCTGTCCACGAACGCGATTGCTCATAAAAGCGGTGAGTGCCAGTACACACCTGTCCAATTTTGTTGCAGGTATTTACAATTACATTTGCTCATTCTCTATTATTAACCATTCTCAGTAATTACTATGCACAGCATCATCAATGTCTGACTGAATTAGCATCGCCGTCTACGTGGTTTCCGCCTGAAGGAAGATTCTACTGCTCTTGCTGTATTTAATTGTTCGTCCGTGAAATTAACCAGCGGACTTCAGGTTTGCTTACTGCTGCCTTGTACCATCCGGCTGTACATATTCGGTCAATGACTTCAGAATTCTCCAGACATTGACGCTATAAATCTGCATATAAATCGCTTCCTTCCACACCCTACACCCATATTTTAATGTTATGCACCATAATGCGAATAGAACAACAGTCACGGGGACAGAAAAAGGAGCTGCAAGACCTTATGGCTGAAACTACACACGTGTCATACCATGTGATACGAATATCATGTTCGAAGTGCATGACATGAATGCAGAATACAGAGATGGCTTTTTACATGTTACAGCTCCGGAACTACTGTTAGATCTGGTCTTGTATGTAGGAAAAGTTGTCAAAATAATTTAAATTATGTCCGTATTCTTCCCCCATATTTAACCTTTTAAAGCCTAGCGGTAACTTTACATACGACCAGGTTTAACATTAAAAAATTCTACGTGGTGCCCACATTGCCTTTATGTGTTTTGTACGGATCTCAGAACAAACAGCAACTTTTGCCTTATAAAACATTAAGAGACTGGTTTTTATAACCGAAGTGGAGAGTGTTTACAGCGCGGTACGCACTGAGTCTTTATATAAAACAGACACGTTTCGTCTTTAAAGGGTTAAACGAACTCAATCTTACTGACATTAAAAAAGCTTCACGATGCAAAAAATATCACAATAAAACACAGACTATCATTAAAAAATATATCACAATAAAACACAGACTATCATTAAAGTTAAACTCAATTTATATTTGTTTCCCTCACAATAAACACTAAACGCAGTAAAAGTAATATCACACGTTTTTCGTGCAGTTGTTTTTGTATATGCAAGTTTATTTGTTACCAACTACTGCACAATAGTTCGGCTATACATGCTCGTACATGTTCTGGTGAACTACTAGCCACCATCAGTTGTCTCTATGCACGCAATGGAAGCTTACAGATGAATGGAGGCATAGTTCCACTCATTCTTAATCTCAAAACTAGTTACGGGTGCGTGGTTAGCTTTACACACCCTCCGCTCCACCTCCAGGAAACCCCTGGGGTCCCATTAAATAGGAGGCTGGGTGGAGTCCAGTGCCATTCTAGACGCTTTGGAGAAGCGACAAATCACTGGCACTGCCAGGAATCGAACCATTATTCCTCGCACGTCCAGCTCGTACTCTACTCATTATATGGCTCCAACCTAAGGGTACAAAGAAGGAACAGATTCTTGTTCTGCAGCGAGATACCTATAACGCACTCTTGCAGCAACGTATATTTATATTGCAACGCACTCACGTCAAGGCCAGTGAGGTACTGGCTGCATTAGGGCGTGCAGTGCCATAATGAATGACAGTCCTTCTTGAGACTCACGAGACTGGAAGGAGAAAACGCCAAAAGTTTGAAAGGTGAGCCGCAGGAGCATTTCAATTAACCCTAAACATTATCGTCATTTGAAATGTGACGCAGTATAGCCCGAGAGAAATTCAGTGACGTTTCGGAAGGACGTATTCCCTCCATCTCTCTCCTATACCCGCAAGATGGAAGCAGTACATTCATTCGAAACGTCGACAAATTTCTATCAGACTATGCACTTTAGACACTAGAATACGGTAATAGTCACCACCTTGAGAACCCCAAATCTTGCAAACCCTAAACTTTTATTTAGGATAATTGCCGGTGAGTTTCGGACTTTAAACATAAGCAAGGCTTTTGTACAGATTTCCAGCCATAAACGTCTATTAGTACCCCAGTATTGTTGTTTTATTTTGTAAATAATATTTTATGTAAGTGGGCCTACACATTCAGTACACACATTATATTTGTGCCATGAAATCTGAAAGTTACCCACCATCGCCAAGTCCGTAATTGTTCACTTAAGACCCATGTGTTATACATAACGTGCAGTTATACTTATCACTGTCTCTGGGTGAAGGTTGTGCGCCCATCGTCAAGAGTTGATCAGTTACCGCCTTCAAACGGACGCGTAAAGAAACATTTGTATGCCCACAACGTTGTTATTTTATATTCTACAAAAAAAAATCTGAACGAAAGTTGCTACTTTTCTTAAGTAAAGCACTTCATAAAACAACAGTACGTGCTTTAGGGTCGCTCCCGCTTCACAAATTCGCGCGTCCGCCATGTTGCTATTACTGATAGTAGGAAATCAGTAGGCACGGCTTCGCGGTCAAATACGTTTTCATTATTATTACAATACAAGTTTCGTGAAAGTCGGTTAAATAATTTAACAATTGAAAGGGCCACACACAAACGCACGCACACACAGATAGCATAATGATATCTGAATCCTATTCTTCTTGAAAGAAATATAGGTTGAAAGAACATTCCAAGAATTTCAAATGAATCGGCAGAACAATACAGCTCATTGACGCTCATTTTACAAAGCATATTCTGCTTTCCATTTACCATTATCCGCTGAAGAAACATACTGCTACATACCGCAAAATAGGTCACGGTCTTTTCAGTTCCATCTGCACAAAGTGACAACTAAGGCGTGATGAAAGCACCCAATCAAGCAGGACAATCCGTTAAATTCTTTTTAATGGCATAAAACAATGACCTTGGACTTTGTCTAATACAGGGCTTTCCTAAATTATTTATAGCAAACTAAGGTGTAACAACACAGAAAGTAGAAACCTTAGAGTGTTATGATGTATACATCACAAAATGCAGTTTATGTTTAAGTTTTATGTACAGATATTCACAGGTGTCCAATGTGGTTTCCTCGTTTCAAGCGGCAATGTCCCATCTGTAAGCGATTTCGTGGAACGATAGCTTGGCCACCACGATCACCTGATTTAAACACCCCGAGACTTTTCTGTGTGGGGATAAGTTAAAGGCAAAGCTTTTGTTCCAACTCTTCCTGCAAGTTTGGAAGAGCTATGGGCACGGATAACAGAAGCGGCTGCGACCATATATGCGGACATGATTCAGAGGATTTGGGACGAAATCGCACTACAGATGGGACATCTGCAGCCTGACACGATAAAACCACATTGAGCACCTGTAAATATCTGTAGATAAAACTTAAACATATACTGCATTTTGTAATATACATGTCATAATACTGTAAGTTTTCTACCTTCTGTATTATTACACCTTAGTTGTGCATAACTAATATACGGAACGCCGTGTGTTATTTTAGCTCAGTCCATGTGAAAACGATCACAAACGTAAACTGTGCACAGCTGAAGCGGAAGGCTTAGAAGTTTACTTTGACACACAATGTTTACTGAACATAATATATCTATGTACGGAGAACATTTTCAATACACAAATCATTTTACAAGGCTTTCCTTTATATCACAACTTAAACGGAATTTTCAAGGAAACTCTTCGACGCACTAAATTCGTGCAAAAGTGCTACAAATACTGGCGAGGAAAATAATCATTCACTGTAAGATATAACAAAGTTTCGAAAATGTTTCATGTTTTCACCCTTCTGGTAAGAAAGGTAGTTACGAACGACAAGTACAAGAAAGAAACTACCTGTGGAGTAACTCGTCAGGTGCGATTAAAAAAAAATCTCCATGGCTCGTACCTGAGTGATGCACTTTGCAATTCTTTACGCCCGCTGTACTCCCATCCTTTACACATAAATGTCAGTGCAATTTGACACTCATTACTAATCGTTATCAAACCAGAGCAAAGGTAAAGTTAAAGGTAAATGCATAATTTTCACTGTGCTTAATTAAAAAAAACGGGGCAAAAAGGCGTATGGGACAGTGGCGGCCTAACTTCAAGAACACTTAAACTTGACACTCGATGTAGTTGACTAGTTAGCTTCATGCACGGCCTGTCTTACTACCGGAGAAGCAACCGAAAACCGTCACTGAAGAGGAGGCGGGGAGCGCCGCGGGGACGGTCAGGACGCTTTGTAGAAGAGAATCCTTTATGCCTGCCGGGAATCGAACCACGCGATTCCTCAGTTCTCCAGCCCGTAACCTATTCGCAGTTCCGACTGAGCTAGCTATCGCGGCTTACCCAAACAGTTCAGAAAATTGTTCTGCAGCTAATTCTACTTTGCAGCAAACACAACATCGCTTCTGTCTTCCTCCTCCTCCTCCTCCTCCTCCTCTTCTCCTTCTCCTCTGCCAAATAAAAAATGCAGTCCTCTCCTTTTTTAAATATTCAGGATCGATCGGTGATTTCATTATAAATGATTAATTAACCGAATGCACGCAGCACAGCCCTACCTTAGAAGCTACTGGCAACTAGTCATAAAATCTACCTGCATTTTATGGACACAGTTTATAACCGTGTTCACAATTCCGCCGCTCATCTCTATCCCGAATTATCATCCTGTTCCTCAAAGACGTGTTTTAATATCATCCTCCCACATTCACCTAGAGCTTCCAAGTGGTATAAGTTCTTCAGGTTTTCATACCAGAAATTTACATAAATATCTTTTTTCTACGATGCACGCTACATTTTCTCGCCCATTCCAATACCTGGAGAGCAGTACAAATAAACCTCCCTCATCCTTCTTAGGTGCTATGGTGACAAATTTTCCTTATATCTCCTTTGACAATAAGCAACTATTTCGGCTGACATAGAGTCGTTCGGTAGGCTAACCCGCAAACCAACCAAAATAAGTATGCCTTCGACAGAAGTATGCATGTCGGTCTCATCTGAATCTATACTGGGCCAGTTTCC
Source organism: Coptotermes formosanus (assembly GCA_013340265.1). Lineage (NCBI taxonomy): Eukaryota > Metazoa > Arthropoda > Insecta > Blattodea > Rhinotermitidae > Coptotermes > Coptotermes formosanus. The sequence continues at coordinate 388,192 of BLKM01000308.1, read as the reverse complement.
GTTGGCTGAAGATATCCCCTTACGCTGGAGCCGACACGCTCCTCCACGACTCTCGAAAAGGTTCAGAAAATGTCGAACTACTTGAATATGGTCGATTATGACTGGTAACCATGTGGACAGAAAAAGTTTTCTCCATCCTAGGAGAAGAACAATAAATCTTTATCAATTTCATACGTAACACAAGCCTTTATTGACGTGTATCATATTATGAAACAATTTCACGCATGGTGTCAAGTTTACAACGTTAGAATTTTCGTGCAAATAACAGCGCCTGCTTCAAAATAAAAATCCCTGCCCTTCTTTCAGTATTCTGCATTGGAACAGAGTATTTTTCAAAGTAAAGAATGTGGAAGATTATATAAAATATAAGAAAGGTGCTTAATATGATTCTGAAAGTTCATGCTCTTCCAGCGTTGAAAACTTGCAACATTAAACACATGACTAACAGGATACTGTAACGTTCTCGAGTTCTTAAAACCGGTCACAAAATATCCTATGCCATTCTGAAGGACATTAAAAATCCAAATCGGTGAACCGTCGTTGAATTTGTCTTAGTTCCTTTCGTCCGTACAGGGAATTCTTGCAAGTGCATTTATAAACAGGGCGAAACGCCACCCTCCAAAAATTTCGAAAATTATGGTTTGTAGTCACTCGCACATCTGTCTTACGCTAAATGACTTCCTAAACTGATACATATTCGTTAAATAACCCACAAACAAACAAAGAGCTACGAAACAAGTAAATCTCACCTAGTGCGGTTACAGAGCTGTTCCTCTTAATTGTAGTCAAATTACAGCAAACAGTACTTTATAATTATATGAATAACTACATTGTATTTATAATTACATTATATTTGTATTATAATTGTAATTATAATTATATTATAATTATAAAAAACCGGCACCAAACAAAATTTTGGGATCCCATTCTTCTGACAAACCACGCTTTAAAGTACAAAAAACTTTAAACACCAACAAATGCACAACGAGTTTTTTTCTCGTCAATTATAACACACTCCTACATGTTTCGACCCTGCTGGGTCATCTTCAGGGAGAAACCTTCCGTTGTCGTTACACTATGTTGCACTATACAGTTTAGCGAGAATGTGCTGTTGACTGTGCACGCTTTAAAGTGTATAACGTTGAACCGTAATCCGAACATACACATTCACGGCTATTAAGATGAAGTTCATGACAAGTTGTCAAATATGGGTGGAGAGACTGTACAGGAACCAGAGCAGACATTGTGCCTAAGTATTGACATATAGGCCTCCCGCCAAACTCGGAAATTATTAGGCCTATTTCTTTCCCGAGTCACGCAGCTGGACGAGTCCACTTGGTTACAAGATGCGCAGAGATGCGGAATCAGGTCAGTTTGCTGCTTAGATCTGCATACAGCTAATCCGTCGCGTAACGGTAAACTGCACTTTCCGGTAGCTACAGAACTCGTACCACCTGCAATTTGACAGGTTCCCCGACTCGTGGATCGGAGATTTAAACTAAAGAGAAAATGTGTGAAATATATTTTTTCCTTTATAAATAAAATAACTTCCCACGTTTACTGAAAGTATAGCCACAGATGTCAAATAAATGACAAGTACAGACCAAGAAAAACTCACAGGTAACAACGATCGTTGAAGAGACTTGCAATTTTAAAGGCTGAAAGAGTCACAAAAGACCCAAATCCTTGACAAGACGACAAAAGTAAATTATGGTCATTACGATCATCTTGATGAAAATGGTCATTTGGCTATCTGTTTCCAGTAATTATACAGAGATAAATTTGTTCTGCGATACTGCTTGGTGTGGTGACCTATTAGCCATTAGTTCATTCATTAATTGAATCAAAACATGCTGGGTAAATACTGTTTGCATATAACGAAACAGACCCATATTTTATGCCTTTTATATTTTAATCCTCAATAAGAACCGCCGTGATTTATATTTCACTACTTTAACAATTCATACATCCACAAGTTACGACGTCCAGTAGGCTTGAAACCCAATTATACCTGCCAAATGGTGAAGCAAAATGATGTCCGGAGGGTTTACTAGACACCCGCTCAAGGGCAATTTCTGGACGCAATCTGAACTAGCCAAAAGGCACTGTAAATACAGACATACATTCCACGAACTCATGCAGCCTTCTACCGGATCAGCATCATCGGGCACTTTGTCAGATGGTAAAACTGCCGGAGTGGTAAAGCGACCACCCACCTGCATCTAGGGCCGATATCAGTAACACGTGACACTTGTCTCTCACTCCAACGTGTTTAAGGTGTAACGTTAGCTTTCAATTGGACATTACGCTTTACAGAAATGCCCTAATTTCTAAAATGATTAACATGGTTGGTACAGACAGGAAAAATGTTCTTTATCCCTGTTACCATCGAATGGTGTGGTTTAGTGGCAAACAAACCTGATTTGTGTTCTAGGCTTCAGAAATCGATTCACAGGGTTGATATCCGGTCTGTTTGTTCACTGTTCTGCCCATACTGTAACCACACGACAGGTGTAGAATACCAAACTCAGCAACCACGTTTACTGTGCAGCTCGAACCGATGCTGAATACTTACAGCCACCGCCTATGCGAGTCCCCGCCATAAACAGCGTCAACATCATGCTCGTATCAGCCCCAGAACTGGGCCTCACTGGTCAGTTAGTTGTTTATGGACTACAGCCTTGTACTTTGGCACAATTAAAACTAAATCGTTCAATTCCTAAGGTACGCGCTTCACTTCAGCCTCTGGCCTCATATGATGAGAAAGCCCAACCTCAGCAGGACAATGAATTAGGTGATGAAAGATTGGAGGCTCTCACAGCGGTGTTTCAGAGAAGTCAGGTCTGACGGGTTGTGACAACGTGTCGTTTTGCTAGTGTTCCCGACGTTTCAAAGCGCTGTAATGAGTTCATCTTCACGGTCCCTGAAAATGGGGGTCAGTAACCTGTAACAAACTTCGACAGCTATTTACCAATCGACACGGTGCTATATCGCACAAATCTTGAATTTTCGCCAGCACCGCTGTTACAACCTCGCACGAAATTTTGTCACACAAACATCCTCATTATGCGTACACTTTACAATCCCGACAAAAGCTTGAACTAAAGCTTATATACCCGTTCTTCAAAGTAAGCGCAGTAATTTCAGCGCTGCTTCTGACGTTAGCCAAAAGAGCGTCCTCAGGAGTCATTATACTTTCAAAAGCATACTCGGAACGGCTCCGTGTCCCCAATATAAAATTTAACAGACGCTTTAAGAACCACGGAAACGAGCAAAGAAACCAGCGTTACCGGGCTCCTGTAAGTTCTCGTGCAAGTGATTTTCTGAGGTCAGCACGACAATTGAAATAAAATTTTATACGACATTTATTTCGCAAAAGAAACCAAGCCGAGTTCACTGTGGTCGAGAGTTCTCTCTCCGGTAAGACGAACAGCCCTTCAAAGGCTTTAAGATAAGAATGTTACGCCATGTCCGAAGAAAGGCAAGCAGCCTAAATAATGAGCGGGCCCTGGCCTATTTCGTAGAATATTGAAGCGTCTTTTCTCCGTGACGGAGGTCAGGTTTACCGGCACACTGGGCTTCCAATGGGCCTTTTCCGCTTATTTAAACCCTTCGAGCAGATTGATGGTTAGCTAAACGCTTGCTTTAATATTCAGGAAATTTTTACGCACACACTATGTGCGTGCGTGCTTTCGTGTGTGAGAAAGAGAGAGAGGATGAGAGGGACAGAGGACGGAGGATATGTGTGAGCTTCATATGATGCCCGTAACAAATGGAGATTATTGCCTTAAACAGCACTGACCAACGGGAGTTTATGACGGGAAAGCAGTGTGCTTTCTGTGAGTTATAACTTGATTTCATGTGTTATTGAGATGAATTCCAGACTTCGAAAATTTGACAACAGCTAAACGAAAAACATTACCACACAAATCCTCATCCTCAAAACTAAGAGCAAATGAACAATGCCAAGCTATTCTCTGAGGTCCTTCTATTGATGAGATCTGCGTTCTTCTGGGGTATTACGCAGAGTCGAATGGTAAACCTTTACCGGCGTTTCGGGACAACGTATCGGTCCTGTCTACAAGGGCCAAGAATTCCGATGAAAAAGAAAGCCAGCAATAAAATACGCAGTGTATATAGGGAAGGTGCAGGTGGTGACTGTTGCTAAATAATCGGAGTGATAAGTAATTGAAGTCAGTAATATTGGGAACTCCTATATCCTATAGTGTGAAAATTCAATAGTTAACACATACGCAAACGTTTGATTTTTGCAGGGATCATAACGTTAGACAGTACAAACTGGCAGCTGTACACACAGAGGTATACAGTCTGGTATTTCTTACCTCGTTTTTGTGTAGATACATTAGTTACGAAATTGGAAATCTACAACGAAACCGAAAAGCCGTTTGAGTACATTCGTTTCCAAACTACACAGCCACATGCCTACATATCATTTGCTTCCAACCTGAGAAATACGTTGCTTTTCTGCCCGCTTAATGCAATACAGATAGCGGTATTATGGCCTAGAACATAAAACGCATTCACACAATCAGTAATACTGCTCAGTTCTTATTATTTGGGCGAAACACCTCAGTTATATTAATGAAGAGTTATGACAATGAATTCTTGGATAGTGCTTATTACACACATTCAAACAATTTTTGCAACACTCATTTTTATATTAAAATCCAACTAAATGCACTATATAGTCCATTTAGTTGGTTTTTAATATAACAATTAATATCGCGACAATGCACGGAGTTAAAGAGTGTTAAATTTTTGCGACAATCAAATCCTCTAAATTAACATCTGTTAAAATTTACCTTTCCGTAGTTCTTATTATGCATGTTCAGTAGTTTGGCTAATAGTTCAAAATTTTCTCCCTTAACAACACTGAAACCAGTACCACAAAATGTGCGAATTCAAGCTTTAACAGATTTGTATACGTTCATTTAGAAACCTTGGGGGGGGGGGGGGCGGCCCGTTTAAACACATTTACCAACGCTCAAGGGAAACTGGGTTTAACAAAATACGTGGCCTACGTAAACACCTTCAATGGCCCCCTGCGCTCGAAACTCAGAGATTTATAAATATATACAGACGCACGCTTCCAATTGTATAAAGCCCTTAACAGAATTCATTCCTCACAGTTTCAGAAAAAACTGCCGCATTAGAGACACAGTGACACCTGATGACATCATCTGCATACGATATCCACAGTCCATTGGTTTAGAACCTATTAGGACAGATACAATGATCTTACACGACTTCAGCCTCCTATCTTGAGTGTAGTTCATTAAAAGCTGCAAGGAACTGCTTAATGACGAAAACGTATCGACACCGACTGCCAGTTAACATGAGACCGCGCCATTTACAATTAGTGCTGCACATTACAGTTAAGGGTTCGCTTAAATCGTTGTACTCCGTGTGTATAAGTTACACATATTAATTGTCCCTTCATAACAGCAAAGATATACATCGTCAACCGAGTCACAATTGAGATCTATGTGACATTATTGTCAACTGTTCTAAATATCAAAGGAACCTTGTAAATGGCGCTAACCTAAATACATCACTGCAAGGTAAACCCACCGTAAATAAAACAGTTAAGACAAACCTTTATGTCACCTGTGCAACACCAACCTCTCATCTTCCAATAAATCACTTGAAGCCAAACTAGATTTAGAATATACATCACAGTGTAATACGCACGTTTGCACAATCTACCAAAATGAATTTGTGAGACAAAATAACCTGCAATAGCCGTACTTTATAAAAAGTAACTGTTTGAGTTGGTTCAGTCGGTAAAGCTTATGTTTCCGCTTTCAATTTCGGGCGGAACATCGACTACGCTAACAAAGGCTATTCCTGTTTTTACTCAGGCCTTAGGGTTAAATAAGATAAGGCCACTATCGCTTCCTTCATCGCCCCTTCGAATTAATTATTCGCTCTCTTCCAATCATTCACCTGTACAGTGTCTGAACGACTGACAGCGTTTTTAAATAAATTCTGTATAAATAAATAAAACACCAACGATGAAATCACATATATAGCTCCTTTGTATATTTTTCATTGGTCTTTGAAGCCTCCACATTATCCATGCTTGTGATTTTGAGGAAATTTGGAATTACAAGCAATTAATTAATTGTGACATCAATACAAAAATTAGTGGGTTCCTTCAAAGGCAAACGTAATCTGAAAATTTATTAAAATCAAACTTATAGGTTTTCATGTTTTCACAGAGATTATTTACCATTCGACACTCTTTTGAGTTCCTACACCTTGCATAAAAGTGAGTAAACATCCAGAACACTATCATCTGAAAATAAGTTCTCAAGAAAAGACAAAAATTACAGGTATGGGAACCTGCGATAATACATACATAAACAACAGTAAATGGAGGTAAACGTGCATTAAATACATAATTGTTGCTGTTACAAGCACTTAAAACTTGAGAGATAAAAGCCCGAAACGATTATGGAGAGCCATTTTGAGATAAGACACAGAACGGGCGGTACTCAAAATGCTTGCTATGCGATTACTTAAGCAGTTAGTCGTTGACTTCACACTGCGAAGGCCTGGGTTCGATCCCAGGCCAGTCGTCGGACAGAGGGTCACCGTGACAGGCACTTCTCTGAGTACTTCGGGTTTATCTTGTCAGCATCATTCCACTAGAAGACCTTACATATCTTCCATTCAACTACCACCAACGGTCCATAATCTTGGCAGTTAAAAGAGTGTCGATGAATAAAGAATTTGTGTGTGTCTGTCTCTTACACACACACACACACACACACACACACACACACACACGCGCGCGCGCGCGCGCGCGCGCGCGCGGCTAATGCTGCAAGTGTTACTGTATGCAACAAATTTTGTATAAAATCTGCGGCAGGCTGTAACAGGGGCGGGCGGTTTCGTTGGAAACATACGCGACTTGATGTGCAGTTCATTACGAACATAGAAATTGACACAATAAAGGTACAGTCATTCCTATTCGTAAACACAAGGCCATTAAGGCGTACAAGAGAGTGGAAAAAAAGTTCACCTCGACAACTTACATCTCATTAATTCAATTTGCTAATGCCAAAATTCCTAAATGAGCACTTGTAATGAGAGAAGTTTGTATGACAATCATTAAAACAACAACACATGCAAGAATATAGTTCATAGAATCGGCCATACGTGTACAGACGGTTAAACACCATCTCCATACCAGAACAAGGTTCTAGGACACAAAACAACTGTATCGGAGGACACATCAACTCCTAACTAGTCAACGATAACTACGTATAGCTGGGGTCGTATAGAGACCACTTCCCTACCAACTGCAGAAACAAACTGACTGTCCCCCTGGTCATTCTGCCGACGGCCATTATAGCGGAGCTGGTTGAGCACTATGACAATTTCCTGCCTCAATTTCGGTGGGAGGCACTCTGTGGCGGATATCCAGCACAGCCTTGCATTGTCCACAGACAATATAATGCCTACTTGTTCTACCATCAGGTTCGCAATTTGCGAGATTGGCCTCACAGGGCACTGTAACAACATTATACGTCTTGAGAAACTGAAATCAGGGCTCAGGGTCACGTTGGCGATTACAACGACAATGATAAACAGCCTATACGGCTGACTACAGAACGGGGCACACAATTGAGAAATAGCAAAAGTGATGACGATCACTAAGACAAGTAAATAAAATATATAACTATCTAACACGCTAGTCAACTAAGTACGTATATAGCTAAGTAACTATCAGGAGAACTGTATAAGGAGAAGATTGTATCTAAATAAATAACTATTTAACTAACTACAGATCTGAATTGAATTAGGGCGGACCACAATTGACTGTTTAAAGAGTGTGAAACCATGCAACTCAGATTCAGTTTTAATATGATGCATTTCACTCACCAGATCCTGAGACCTTAGCGCACGCTTACCTGAAACAAGAAACAATACACGACATTAGTCTACAATATCCAATATTCTCTTACATTTTTTATATTTAATTAGCTACAATTTTAGGTAATTATTTTCACTTATTTGAGTAACTGACAGGCTGGTTCTTTAGTCAGTTAACTACATGGGTACTTAGTTGCACTGTTGGCTATTTGGCTACTGCACACGTATTTACTTCGTACACTAATTACGTCTCCTTCTTCAGATTGAACTTTTTATGTTTCTCCTGTTTTTCTTCCATCTTCCTGTTCTTTTCCATCCTCCTTTCTAGAGCTAGATGTTCCACTGTCACATTCCTCTCCATTTCACTGTCTCTCCCTACTTATTTTCTTCCCCTCTTACTCTTCCTCTTCCTTCCTTCCTTCCTTCCTTCCCTTATTTATTTGTCCATCTTCTCTCTTTCTCCATTTCGTTTTCTTCGTCTGTCTGCTTGTCTTACTTTCTTTTGTATCTTTATATTTCGTTCCGTCTGCTTTCAACGGTTTCTTTCTCCGCATGCCGACCTTCTTCTAGCATTTCAGTTGAAGGCTCTGTTGCTTTAAATAACATAATCTGTAAGATATAGCGTAGCAACATTTGTATGGGGCAACTTCCAATTGCAATTCCTTTACTACCAGAAGAAATCAGAGAAAACTGCGGACACACTCATAACCTGAGCAGGACTCGAAACCGCGCTCCCAGTGTTTGGGTGGTTCAATGTCGCTCACTCATTCCGCGGACATAAAATATGTTTCGTAAGTCGTGTTGCACCCTATGTCCCTACACACCACACAAAGACACACTGACTCTTGCCAGAATCTATCCTATAACCTGTGAAGTGCTCTGTTAAGAAAGTCCTCATAAAGTAAAACAGAAAAAAACTTCCTCTCAAAATAGCATAAAACGGACGGAAACCGTAGAAGACCAGGGAGTTATATTTTTCCTGTCACTGTTACAGTAACTTAAGAAGACAGAATACCAAACAGAAACACAAAAGGTCTTCGCAATTTCATAATTTCTTGAACTAGTAAAGAGAATCAAACTTGAAACCACTCGTAAATAAGATGTAAGATAGAGTAACAAAATCACCATAAATAATCGCCAAGGACAGAGAGAGACGTGGGGAGACGCAGAAGCGGAGGGAAATGCGACTTCGCGGCGGCGGCGGCGGTGGCGGTGGCGGTGGCGGTGGCGGCGGCGGTGGCGGTGGTGGTGGTGGTGGTGGTGGTGGTGGTGGTGGTGGTGGTGGTGGTAGATCAAAAGAAATATTTTCCCACATATTGTCATTCTTGACCCATGGCTGCATTAGGGTTAATGATCAACAATTTCGAACCTCGAAATTAGACAAAGGTAAATGGTCAGCTTCACAGCTTCGTACTCCCGTCTCTTGCAGCCAGCAAATAAAATTCGGTACCCAATGGAGGTGAGCAGCTTGTCCAAGTCCGTACAGTGCTAAACAGAAATACTCCTGTCCCTCAAAAAATCGCACCTCAGCTTACTAACGTGTGGAAATCCGCTTCATTGATTGAAAAATCCCTCCTGTTATCACATATCGCTAAGCAGCTTAATTACATTTCGAGTTTTCATTAATTAAACACGCTTAATAAAATGTTAATGTCATCACGACCTTCGTCGCAACGTTGTAGCGGCCGGAAAACGTCCGCTCGTTCTAAGTTGCTGCCACCACCCCAGTCGGAATGTCTGCAGCAACATGGCCCAGTCGCGCAATTTCTGAGACTCCATCACATTAAAGACGAACATAGCAAGCAAATAACGTGCAGATGGCGTCTCTATTACACCACCGCTGCAGAATACTGTTGCATGCGTTTGTTTAAGCAGTAATCCCACGTAAGCCTCTCAAAACCGACAACCACAATCTCCTACGCATCCCATTCCAAGGTTGTGCGCATTTTAATGGTACAAACTGCGTAACGGTATCCTCTAAAATGCATGAATACATACCAGGCAATCGAAACAACCGAGATAAGTTGCACAGAATTCAGCTCCTCTGCCACATTCACAGTACTCTTTACTAACTGGACAAATTTTGTCCTCTTGCCTGCTCTACAAACACTACTTGTCTCAAGCCGTCTAAATCCAAGCAACAGAGTCCCTACTGACATAATGATAATTGCTGGGCTGGCGAAGAAATGCCCGGCCTTTATCGGACCAGTGGTTCCATTACTGTTAACACTCTTGAGTTGTTAGGTTAAAGCTGGTCATGAAAATCAGCCTGAAAATAACTCCGTCGCCCTCAAGAAGGAGGCAGCAGGTTTTTCCGAAAACCTGAAACAAACTTATCGTCCCACGTGGTGTGATAACTCAGAATCCTACCATCTGAAGAACACCCACCGTGAAATTCTTAAAACTGATATCCGTAACAGTACTCACATTAGCCCGTCACATGGTCCTAAACAAAGACAGTCGATTCTAGTAAACCCCTCAAATTCTATTTATTTAAAACTGATCTAAATATTGTACTTATCTCTACGCTTACATGTCCCATGGCTCTGATCCCTTCAGATTTTTCGACTAAAAGCTTGTGGTCGTATCTCGTCTCCCACATGCATGCAAAATGTCCTGCCAATCCCATTCTTCTACTTTTATCACTTGTATAATAAACATTAAAACTTTAGCTTATACATCCTGTTGTGACACTCGCATGTTGAAACAACACAAATACCGTAGATCACAAATCAATATTTCAGTTATTCAATACCTAATACGATGTTTTTACAGGTTTCAAATTGGACACGTGTAAATTAATGTTAAAATCCAAGAATCTTCAGCTTCAATTAAAAACTGCGCAAGAAGCATGTAACCTAAGCACGAACAATTGCTTCACAGATTTAGTGTAAAAAATTTCTACGTGGAAAACGAAGGATCATATTTTAGAAGTGTATTTTAAAAGCATTTTATTACACACAGCTTATAGACAAGAATACTGGCTGAAATGTTTTAACATGATATTTGATGTACTTTAATGAATGCTGAATAAGTTAAAGAAGAGTTACATTGGAAAATATTACATTTTTAAGAGCCCCTGTTTTCGTTATAAAAAGCGAGGTCTCATTCTACGATCGACCATGATGTTGCACTCCATTTTCCACGGAGTATTTTATAATGATGCACTGGATATCTGATAATGGCCAAATAGGCCGAAACATGTTGTATTAAATATTGTATAACTGAAATATTGAGTTGTGAACGATGGCCTTTTTATTATTTCAACATATTAGTACAGATTAGTAATAACATGTGAAGGTGTAAACTGGATTCAGCTGGCTCAGGATAGGAACTAGCTGTAAACAGTCTCCTCAGCATTTGTTCTACAGCACTCCATCTACCTTCTGCCCGCAGAAAGAAAGCACGATTGACTCTAATACAAAATAACAATGCAGAAAGTAACATCACCTACCACACGAGGTCTTTCGCCGTGCAACACTCGCAAAGCAAAGTATACTACTGATCCCTGACACTACAGACAGCTGCAGACGAAACACTACGTCAAATATATCACCTCCAGGAAGAATTACGGCTGTTTATTCACCCAATATCGAAAAGTTTCATGTACAGAATGGTGAGGCAGGTTGAAGTTCGGTTGCACAGTACTGGCCTACACCGTATTGACATCGTTCAGACCAGAGGGGTCAGGTTAGTGATGTGGCCAATATCAGCTGTTAATGGACGCGCAGCTGTGATGTTCCAACGCTTCCCACTTAAAGTGCTGCCCATTGAATACAATTCACAAAGATGAAATATAACTCTACATTAGTTATCGACACATCCGGTCATGTCCCTCGCATCGTAGGTGATTCACATTCTGATGGTACTCGTATCAAATCTTGGCCCACGACTTACTAATTCATTCGTATGAATTCTTCGAATCTCAGAACATTCGGAGAAGCAGACTACAGCAGTCTCTTCCACATTCATTCCTTTCAATCCAGCTAGCACTCACAAACATCCTCGCTACTTATCCAACGGAGTCACTTTTATATGGGTCCAAAGTTGATAAATATCGCCTCAATTCAGCAGGATGTTTCTTATGAAGCAAATACTATCGTAATGTAAATAACAAATAAATATTTTTGTGCATTCTACTGTGTATAGTTGCCTAGCAACGAAACAACGGGGTATGTAAATCTCTTGATACATATTATACAGTACGCGGTCTCGTAGCAACGACTAGACAGAGAATACCGTAGGAATACGGAGGCAGAACGATGTTTTACTTTAGAAGAAAATATGAAGACACTAGTTGCAAGACTCTTAATGGTATTTATGTGTGACAGCCAAAACGCTGTGTAGGACAAACGAAAGATAAATTGTTTAAAGCCTTATAATATTATTAAAAACAAGTATAGAGATAATAAAAGTTTCAGACTTCTACTCCACCTGTAAGAAGAAAGAACGAAGTGTCACGAAGACAGAGGAATGAGTAAGTCTTAGTTTGGATCGTGTGATATTTTAATTAACAGAAGACGTAACCCGAACGGAGGTTAATAAAATATTAGCGGGGGTGTACTGCTAGAGGGACGCGAACCTGAAAGAGCCGCGACAGTCACATGCACCAGCGGATCCCTGGCGGCATTCAAAGCAACTTTCATAACAATTATTATTACAGCGGTGTAATATAGGAAGAGCCGTCCGTCAACTTATCACAGCTCATCAGAACGGTAATTTATCACAGCCCATTCTAATGCACCTAGGGTTCTGTCTACCATTACAGTTAGCCCTAATTCGAATGCTGAAAGCAAGGCTCAAGCACTCTCAACTTTACACAGTTACACAGTTAGAGGAGCGATCCTTACACGTAAATATTTTAATACTCGTGCCATTGGTCCGTCGAGTTTCAAAGGGTTACCTTGTCTTTAGAATCTTCATCGCTCGACCCCTTTCTATTTTTCGCTTGCTCATTTCATACCTCTCCGCCTTCCTTCATATTGCTGGTCTGTTTTTCGTTAAAGCCGTACATTAAGTTACATCTTTAGCCTTAACATGGCACATCTTCAGGCAACTTGTATGTGACATACAGAAATGCATATGTCACTCGGCAGCACATCGACGTGGAATCTCAGTATCACAAGAGCATGCAAATCATACGACTTGCAGTAAACGGTCAGATACTTCAACCCAGATATGCAGCCAACAAAATAAATACGGGTTCGTCTCAACAACTGCGTACGCCCAGCAACCTTGAAATCAGTAACGCTACAAACAGAGTCATCCATAAGAAAGAGAGAGAAGAAAACTCCACGGAGCAGAGTCACTTTTGAGAATCCAACAGCTACCCAGCTACTCAAGTAGTTACAACAAATATATGGAACCTGAAATTTCGTTACCGCGTTCACAAATAAGCCGCTGGTCCCTATGTGGGGAAAAGAAAAAAAACCAGTGAAACCTCGCCACTCCATTCATTTAAGACTAGTTTCAACTCTCATCTACGCGTTCGCTCCCCACCTTGTCCCTTCCCATAGGCTTCCAATAAAAAAACCTTGCATATATCCGTCTTCTGTCACACACGCCATGTATGCCACGCATATCCATCAGCCTTCACCGCTCATTCTAATAAACCTTTGCGACAAGCGAAAACCAGGTGGTTCGGTCAGAAAATACGTTTACGTGGCGTATAATGTCGTAGGTAAATAGGATAATCTACACTGATTCTGATGACAAAAGCAGAATTTGTAGCCAAGCGACTATCATCTGGTTACGTTGCTCAAATACAGTTTTGGTCGGCGAAAATTTAAAGGAAATGTTGAGGTGCAAACAGTTGTGACTCGATGGCCGATAACACAGTACAAGGACTTCAGCAAACGGGGAACCGAGAAGCTCGTCCGCCTTTATGACAAATGTCTATTGTGGCGGGATCAATGTGAAAAAACAGTGGGACAGCAACGCAGTAAAATGCGAACTGTTCTTACAAGAGCTGAAAAAGAAAACACCAAAATGGTCCAAACTTTCTCCTCAGTACCCTCATATCAAACATCACCCTATCTATTAGATAAATTAGGGGTGTCCAAGCCGCGGCTCATCAGCTTCTTTTGCGGCCTGCAACAAAAATTACCAAATAAACGAGGCGGTTAAGCATACCACGTACTGTGACTTTTACGCGTGAGGCCCGCCAACCAGCCCACAATAATGACTGTCACTCTCTGCCAGGAAAGGTTGGAAAGTTCTACCTAATATGACAGACCACATCCCACGCCCTGGTAAGAAAAAAAACAAGTGCAACTGATGAAATGCATGTGTTAACATTTATGTCTCTAGGCAGCAGAGTACAAGACATAACAGAAATCTGCCCTTCATTTCCCGTGAATATTATTTTCATTTGTTGCAGTCATTTTAAATTCAACTTCGCACCACTTTCACATTATTTGTTAACTTGCTACACCTATTAGGAGAACAGTACTCAGTCCCAACTACATTCACGGTAAAAGCGTCACTTTGTTCAGTCATTATTTTGAAAGCACGCGTCCTTTCTTTCACATTAAGACTCCAAGGAGGCAAGACCAGCCCATAATGGGACATAACAATGTAAATAAACTTTCATAAATATACAAGCTGATCGATAATTTAACCCGTGTTCCCAGTACCAGAGTGCAGATTCTGGGGCCATGAAGCAACGTTTCAGAACTATAAAACACTTGTCATTGTTCATTATCGATGCCGTTCTCCCCATCCACGAACATTTCCGATGTAGAAGACGAACAGCAAATAACAGTGTTCGAAGACCTTTATTATTGCCTTTACGATCAAACAGATGACAACGACGCGTCTTTTAGTCCCACTCAGAAGCAGAACACCCACTGCAGCAGCACTTGCTTACCTTCTCTTTAAACTTTCCCCTGTTTAAACGCTGGTCGTCCTTGCATTGTTTTTCAAGGATTCTTCAACCTTTGTATAAAGAGTGTTGAGTTTTCTTCTTATATAATTTCTTCCCAGACTTGTATTCTATTACTGATATGACTAATATGATGTACCATAATAACATCCACTTCTCTCACCTCTGGCCCTGCCGCTTCATTCCGAGCCACAGCAGTCAGCAAACTGGACGCAAAAAGGATATACAGGTGGGTTACAATCGTGCTCTTAATATAAGCTAACACCTTACGCGTTATAAATGTCGCCGAAATATAAAAATAACTGTTTTGAAAATCTAAACGGCCAAATACTGACTCGAGTTGAAAACAAAATGCTCCATTCTTCACTGAACAGCAGAAATTAAAACTTCACTCCTTGCAAAGTGTCGGGTGGCCGTATCAAGAAGAATGAGATGGACGGGGCATGTAGCACGTATGGGGAGAAGAGGGGGGTACGCAGGGTTTTGGTGGGGAGACCTGAGGGAAAAAACCCACTTGGAAGAGCTAGGCGCAGATAATACTTGTAAAATAATATTAAAATGGATTTTCAAGAAGTGGAATGGAGGGGCATGGACTGGATTGATCTGGCTCAGGAAAAGGACAGCAGTCGGGTTTTTGTGAATGTGGTAATGAACCTTCGGGTTCCATAAAATGCGGGGAATTTATAGAGCAGCTGAGGGTCTGTTAGCTTCTTAGGAAGGACTCTGCTCCAAGCAGTTAGTTTTGTTTCTTTCTTTTCCCTTTCGTTCCACTATCCGGACTTTCTTTTCCCTTTCGTTCCACTACCCGGACTTTCTTTTCCGTTCCTCTTAAAGAATTCACAGGATTTCTACATTCGGAGATAAAAATCCGAACATACTCTATGAAAACGCTAGAACTGTAACCACTAAATCACACTGGTTGGTATTGCCATATGGAAATACGCCACAAAAACCGGAAAAGCTTATTATTCCAGTCTGTGCTATACGTTTCATTTCCTGCGGATAGACTAACATGGGTTATGTGTCTGGGGTCAATGCACTATTCCTCCAGAAACAGAGAAATTGCAAGCAGTTGATAACATATCCACTGCAGAAACCAGATATATAAATTCACCCATACAGTTACCGCTTTGCCTGAGCGGCACACACACTCACAGGCGACAGAACAGTAAACCTCCACATATTCTATATTTATGCACTCAGAAGAACAAGCAGCCTGCACACACTGAATATGAAGCAGTGCATAGTACGCAGCCACCATCCAGAACTTAAAGAGAAAGTAAATACCTGAAGCATTCGGAACCGACGTAACATAAAGCAGGATTCTGAATGAAAGCTAAGGTAAATTTACACACATATGCCCTCGTTATTAAGGCAGCAGCTTCATCCAACACATTCGTACCTTTCTACCAAACTATACGGCGTCACATTACATAACACTAACCTTAATGGTATGTCTAGACTCGTATCCTGCGGCAGCATCGTTAAAAACAGATGTTGAAAGAAATTCAGTCTACGGCAAAAGAAGTTACTACAAATTGTGAGTTTACAGGGCTTAATAAGCGCATAGCCAAGAGCAGAAATTACTGAACTGTAAACCACTTATGAACCCGCACGAGCTCCTCGTCTTCGAATCATTCCAGTTAACCAGCAGTCCATCAAAATTCAATTTCCTCATTACATCTTTCACGTCAATGCACTCAACAATCCATATCCGCTGAGAAATTATTTCGCCACGGTTAATTCAGTTCTGCGCACACTTCAAACAACTCTTTTTTTTTACGTGCGTGCGTTATAGCCTAATCACATTTTCCACTTTTTCACTGACAGCTTAATACTCTACTAAATCTACATTCACTTTCGCGTCATTTAACAAGTAATTTCTTTGCTGAACTTCTATTCGAAGTAGGATAAAAATTCTGAAGAATTTACGGAATCGTTAAAATTACAGAAAATTGCCCCTTTACTGCCACGTCCTTTAAATTACAAGTGCATTTCCATGTACAGTCATAAAAGATAGGAAACTTTAACGTATGCAAATGATAGTCTCAAAACTTAATGTACCCGACAGTAAACCCTGAAATTCACTTGTTACTATTTCAGTCGTCAGTGTGATGCACAGCTTTAGTGTGACTATGCTTTTGGCGCCCTGGGTGAACAGATGTAATAAGCATTGCAACCAGCAACTGATATTAATTTAAAATAATCAAAATTACTTATCGAAATTCCTGTGATTTGGCTTGAAATTAAATTTGTGGAGCTATAAAATGAGTTTCTTATATGAAATATTCACTTTGCTGCCCGTTTTGCCGCCCTATGCACTCTGCCGCCCCCAACTGTCCGCACCACTCGTCCCGTCCGCCGCCTACGCCACTAGGTCAGCGATTGCCTGTTTCTATTGTATTAAGTGGCGCTTTCTTTGTTGCAGAGGCAACATGACGGGGGAAGGAGCTAAACGGCAGAACAGACGTAAGTAAATATGGTAGTTGGGGTTGACTGTTTTACTGTACTAACGCAGTATTATCCTAGTGAAAGTGCATAAAATTATCTCAGTACAACAATTTGAGCATAAAGTATTTTTGTCAAAGCACAGTATGCTAAATTCTCGACAAGGATACTTAGTGCCCGGCTGTTGTCTTTAACTGGCCATATCGCCAAAACTACAATTAAATGCTAACATAATTCCTACAAAACTGCCATAACAGTTCCACTTGCCAGTCTTTCTAATTCACAGCAAATAATTATTGTCATTTTATCTGTCTTTGTTTCTTTCTTATTCTGACCTCTTTCTACCTACTCACTGTAAGTGGAGAGGGTTATTGTTGCACTTAATCACACTGAAAGACACACACACTCGGTAAGACTCCTTTGGGCGTGGGATCGGCCCGTTGCAGACCTCTACCTGACAACACACAACAATCGCAACAAACATCCATGCTACCGGCGGAATTAAAACCCGCAATACAAACAAGCGAGCGGCCGCCGACCCACGCACTAAACCATGCGGCCAGCGGGATCGGCCTGTCATTGCATACAAACTTAAAATGTACCTGTAATTGGTATGGCATCAGTAACTAAGGAAAAACCCCGATAATGCAAGTAGAAAACATATGTGTTGCAACAGAAAAATGTTACGTTTCTACAGAATAAGTGAAAATTAAACTAAACCTACGTTCAACTCTGAGAACTTCACGAATAATTATAAATCCAGAGAATATCACTGAACGTGGGATGCTGTTTTCGCCTAACAAAGGAACATGAATCTTGCACAACAATTGAAGACACATCCTTCAATTGTTGTTGGTCACAACAGTCGATCTTAAAGCTAACTATAGATATCGGGTGGCAACCATATTACTGTTTATGTTCTATAAAACCGGTCATAACTACCATTTATATTTTTACACATATATAACCAAAGAGAATTTTCCATCTACTAATGTTAACGCCTTTCCCATCCCAGAGTTTCTTAGCACCATGCTTATGCCACTGAACGTAGGAAATTCAAAAATACAATGATGGGGTCGACGATACAAAGATTTGTGAAAATGGTCTAATGGATAAAGATATTTGTAAAGTTTTAATGAACAAAACGTTATGCGATATTTGAGGCTGTCCCAGCAGTGTTGCTGAAGATTCTAGCCTTGTATGATGTTACGCCACTCTTGCCGGACGGCCTGCCCCTGCAGATGAAGGCGCTACGAACCTTCAGAATGCCGGTAACTATTTACCATTCGATATGGCGTAACATCCCAGAAGACTTCAATCTTCTTATTTGCTTTGATAGTTATAAAGATAAATTTCCGAGAACAGGTTAAACAAGAGGTCCTGACCTATTTCAGCTCTTCGATGACGTGACCATGATTCTCCTGAACAGGAAAGTACTCCTATAACACCATTACATCTTTAGCACAACATACTCTGGAAAACACAGACACCTTGAGTCAGATTTTGTGAATGTTATCTGCACTGATAAAAAGGTAAAGATAAAAAGAGACGACTTTCTTCCATTCGTCTAACGCCAATGACGATAACTTCTAATCTTCACAAGTCTTCTGCCGTAGAACCATCTGCATGCTCAGCACGCAAGCAGAATTAGATTTCCAAATTGTGATTCCCTCCTTATGTGCTTGTGCGAATATACGCAATCCATATCATTGCCGATGGCTACCAGCTCTTATACATCAGAACAGCTTTTGAATTACAACGTAGGGTTTTCCCTTCGGCACGATTTTGGTTTTGAGCTTGTGGGATATGGCACCGTATAGAGGATATGAAGGGACTGGAGGAACCTTCCGCTGCCGGAACGTTTGTAAACACCTACAAAGCTAAATGTCATAACTCAAAAGTCCATAATCATCAGAAAAGCATAACACCTCAAACCTAGTTTATGTCGGAAAAATTCTACTCCCAAAAATGACCCACAAATTCACAATGAGAACCTGAGTTCGACGCTGGAATACAAACAGGCTTACCGATGTTTTGCTCAAACTGCATAATTATTTCTCCTAAATACATAAAAAGACTTGTTAGTTATTAATGATTATCCCCACAACCATAACGCTGACAGACCATACAGCAACATTCATTCCTTTTTGTTCTTTAAGCATTCTCCAAAACTGCTAACTGATATCTTTTAAAATTGAACATCCTGCAGTCTTCATATCAAACAGCACAAGTTCGATCTCTCTTCAAGAAGTGGTTAGCACATCTGCATCAGAAAAGAATTCCTGTCAGTATGTACGTATCTAGATATAATTCAGGTATTGTCGATGATTTTGCTGGGGCTTCAATTTCCAGAGGGTGAGCCAGGGGGTTTGATTCCATCTTTGGACCCACATCAGGCGTATCGGAGGCTCTTTCTTCGGCAGTAAGCAGACAGCAGCGTGATGCAAAAAAATCAACATAATAGAGAACCGAGGGTACGAAAACACTGAATCTCCACTTTTTCTGCATGTCTTGAAGGGTTCAGCTTCAGTTTGAAAGAATTTCAGCACCGAAAACAATTAAACTTATTTCCGACTCTCTATCTGGTCGTTTTCATTGCTTTTCCACCTTGCTTGAAGTATTACGTGCATATCGAGTGTTTTTAAATATGGGAGGGTACGTCGTGGAATTTAGGTATGTTTTCCTTTATGAACACGTAGCTTTAAGGAAATCGATGAAGTTGCTCGATGAAGTTTCGACTTGAGCTTCGTGTAAAACACGCATTTCAGTGTGCCGGCGAAAGTCGGAGGTGAAAGACGCCAATATGCAGAACACCTTCTTCTTCTTCTTCTTCTTCTTCTTCTTCTTCTTCTTCTTCTTCTTCTCCTTCTTCTCCTTCTTCTTCTCCTTCTTCTCCTTCTTCTCCTTCTTCTTCTTCTTCTTCTTCTTCTTCTTCTTCTTCTTCTTCTTCTTCTTCTTCTTCTTCTCCGGATGCACCTCAGCCTTAGGCTTACTGTGCAGTACTTCGTGTATTTTTATTGAAATGCCTCATAAATACGCCATCAATATTAAGTATGTAAGATCATTCAGACAGACAGCACGCCACTTCCATGGACCTGAATCAGTGTCAACAAACCCAAAGAATACTTCCACAAACGAGTTCTGTAACTTTGGCTATTTTGCCCCTCTAACATTGAACAACTTTACCATAATGCGCATAACCTTAATGTGAAGTGCTTATAATAAACGCTCACTACAACGTGGATTAGAAATCCTTAAAGGGCATTCATATTATGTGTGTGTGTGAGTGTGTGCGTGCGTGCGTGCGTGTGCGTGTGTGTTTCATCATTATCAGTGAACCCGGCAATTGTCTTTGATATTCCCAGCGCAAACGTTAATTTACTTGCTAGCTTCCTCCTGTACATACCCAATTGGCATAAAGAATATTCCAATGGAGAATATAAACATATATATATATGCCTTCATGCTAGTTACAACGAATGTAAACCCACAATACCCAATCCCAGTGGCCGTGCCATCTAATTTTTTCTGCGGCCGTTCGATTTCTAAGATTGTGGGTTCGAATCCCGCCGAGGACGTGGACGTTCGTCTGTTGTGTTTGTTGTGCGTTGCGTAGGCAGTAGCCTCTGCGACGAGCTGATTACTCATTCGCAGCCCTACCGTGTGTGTGTGTGTGTGTGTGTGTGTGTCTAATTGTGTGTGATCTAGAAGCCTCTAACAATGAGGCGGCGCAGGCCCTAGCAGACCCGTTCCGCCAAGGAAGAAAAAACAGACCCCCCCCCCTGTTACAACTTTAAAGAGACAAACGCCGTTGTGTTTCTTCGATTACTGCTAATGTAAGGTAAGACGAAGATATTTAAAAAAATGACTGCATTCGGATGGTTACTGACCTAGTAACACCGTTACGAAGGTTTCCGCACCAGACACTGCACTGGAGTTTTTTAATTATTTTTCTTTGTATTTGAATAAAAATTTTGTCTCATGTCTTTTTTAACTCACAAATTGGCGTTGGTAAAGTCGCGCTGCCGGCGGCGCCGCGGCCCCTAGGTGACGGAGAACCCCAAACTACAGTTGATAAAATTTTCTGTGTTCTTTCGGACTGGATTCCGTCCTTCTGACAGAACGCAGTATGATGGATCCGCCTTAGGCGCGCGGGGACTAACGTCTCTAGTCATTATAAGGGCAGCCCGATTACCGAGTCGCGGGGTCCCCGAACGATTACATACGCTGCCCATAGTATGCTACTATATTTTACTCTCAACGGTTATTTTTAGCCGTGGGCCTATGCAGAGTTTGGGTTTGGCGTCAATTACAGACAGCTACGAAATTAAATTCGACAAATTAAATGGCCCCCCCCCAATATCAAATCACATGGAATTCGCTGAGTAGTAAACGTGAGGACGGACAGATGAGATTCTTATCATGCGGTATTTCTGTTCTCTGTGAGTCAGGCCGTACAATCAGCGAACAGCGTAATAATCTCCAGAAAGCAATTCTAGACATACGGGCCAATATGCCTGGCACAGAAAGTGGGGAAAATGACTGTATTTAGTTATGCATTATCTTTTATGGGTCTCCAAAAGGAAATAATTGTAACAATAAGGGAGATGAGAACTATACAGGCCTATGCCAAGTAAAACAAAATGAGAAGAATCAAAGAGGGATAAAGAGAAAACTATTATAAATTAAGTGAAAAGGAGAATAAAACCGAAATAGACACGACTACCGACCAAAAATGAGGTCACGTAAGAGAAAAATGTTTGGAAGAGCAGAAAGCAATTCCAAACTTATGTGGGCATTTAGACTAAAATGAGGCATTCCTTTCCCATTTTTACGCATGCGTTGCCCGTTCCACATACATCTATAACAAGGAGCCAGTAGCCCACGGACCGGAACTGTCTGGTATACATAATTTCTACAAAAGCAACATTCTCTGCACCAACAGGATTCGCTGGGGTTTCTGTTCCAGGAATTCCGTTACTGACCCTGCAGACTGAACTCAAATTACGCCGCCAAACTAATAGCATCTTCTCACTCCGCTCGCTCTGCAATCAGATGATGGAAATGGGAAGAGTATGAGGCCGGGGGGGGGGGGCGTTTGGAGCGGGAGATTATGTATTCTGCTACACTGCGAAATGTACATGACGATCGAGGAACAGGGCCCGGAGCATACAAGACAGACACGCGGACAAGCAGACTGACTGAATAACTCATGACCGGTTACACCTGAGAAAACGCACCCGTCATCGGATGGACAAGAGCTGTTTCAGAAATGGGATTAAAGTGAATAATTTCCGACGTGTCTAGCCTCTCATGTTACAGGATGTTAGCCATAGCCTCTGCCCTAGAGTACAGCTATTCACACGATCCCAGAACGGTCAGTCAGAAATTCAGAAGCGACTTATTCAGTCTTATGTACTGATATTAATAATACCACACGACTACCACCCATTTCTCTGCAGTCCCTGTGAAGTCCAAGACATGTAACATAACATAGCATTGGTGTTACTATCCCATTTCCAAAGAGCCAAACTTCTGGTGTTCGCTCTTCTGGGACGTGACGCAGTGTATGTTGGTGGCTGCTTTTCGGCGTTTCGGGACAGCTTATTGGTCCCATCTTCAAGGGTAAAGAAGTCTTCTTTTTCCCTTCTCCTTCTTCTTGGACTTCTTGATCTTGAAGATTGGACCGATATGTTGTCCCGAAACGTCGGTAGAGGATTATCATTCGACGATGAGTAATACCCAAGAAGAGCACATATCTCATCAACATCGCGGCGGAAGCCTGAAATCACGGATATCCGAAGAAGAATTTGTGTTTGTCTTTGCAGGACCGTTCATGTGAGAATTATTGTGGTCAAACCGAAGGCTACAAGCAGATTTCATATGACCACACTGTGACTGCCTACAAGCAGATTTCATATGACCACATTGTGACTGCCTTATACTACACACAAACAAAAAGAGCTGCATTATTCAAAAGCTATGCCTTTCACTCTTACTTCCGACTTTCTGAACCACTCTCTGCAGCTAACGTAGTTAATTGTAAAATATACATGTCACGAGAACGTGAAGATTCAAGCATATAAATTTTGGATAATCCTTCCGTATGGATTCATCTTGCGACAGCAGTTGACAGAGAGATGTCGTGGCGTTTCTATCTGACAGTTATAAACTCTGAAGCTAATCAGAACTCACCCAGACAATTCAACTTCAGTGACTTGCTAACATTACCTCTGTTAACAAGGCACTTCCCCTTAATCTGATGAAGACAGCGTCCGAATTAGCAAAACCCACTTAGACCTGCCTTTCCTTCATCTCACACACACACACACACACACACTCTCTCTCTCTCTCTCTCTCTCTCTCTCTCTCTCTCTCTGTCTAACGAATTCCCTAATTCATATCAAAGGAATTAATACTTCCCGTGTTAGATTTCGAATGAAAGCCGTGCTCAATTTTTGTAAAAGAGTATTATTGCACAGTAGTGGATATGACAGTCCCTGTAAACATTGAAATTTGGTTCTCTATTCGTAATATGCCAGCTTATTTAAGCTGCGGGGTCTTTGACTGTCGCTCAAATGCCGTGCAGGAGGACCAGCCACTGTCGGCTACCCAGGACTACTATTCAGTACAGCCTACCCTCAACTATCCTCCATATCTAGAGGCTATCATTATCTATCACGGGCAACAAACAAAAAACAAAAATATTAGTACACCAACGCCCGCTTCACAAGCATCGCTCGGTGGCGCCACCGTGTGTCGATACCGTTGACAAGAGCAGCGGTTGTGCCACCACCGATCGTCCAAACCGTGTAATGTAAGTTTCGGGACGCACACGCTTAAAGTAATGCCGTTTCTAGGATCTGCATTTCGCCCAGAGCTAAAAAATAAGAAATCGAGTAAAAGGCTTGGTTCAGCCTTGTTAAGCTCAAGATTACAGAAACACCTGTGCCATACATTCTGTGCAGATCTGCAGCCAGACGAACATATTTTGTTTTACGTATTTTGGTATGTCGAAAAATCCTTTTGACGAATTGTTGGATGTGCTGAAAGAAATACTTCTGAAGCAAACGCCGTTGTGGGGAGAGGTATTTCAACAGTATAAATCCCCGCATTAAGGCTGAGGGTAAGGAAATGTGTTTCACAACAAAATTTACCTACCATAGTTCCATAACTGTGACGTGCCATCTGAGAAACCAAGTAAAGAAATCTCTGATCAAGGGATACTGTAATGTTAGGTTGAAAGGAATAACAACCGTCAACGGACCCTACCCACAGCCACATCATCCCAGTTCTCATCATTACCCCTATTCCTTAACACCCCTTTTGATATTATTATCCACCCTTGCCCAGTCCCACGCGTTGCTTCAGCCCTTACAAATGGTGTCCAAACTTAATCAAAGTTGTGAACTTATGTCGTGTTATATGCGTCTCCCTCACATTCTATCACCCTAACAACACTAGATGAAGAGTACAACACAGAAGTGTGTCCGTGCACACGTGTCCGAAAACGATAATTGATTTATTTAATTATTTATTTATTATTTGTGTTTTATTTAGCGACGCATATTAGTTTGGATTACTTAACACAGAATGTTGTGCTAATTAATTAATAGTGAATTTTAAGGCATGTATAAGGAAGCAACTGTAGCCCAGTTTGAGAAACAATGTAGCAATCTTTCTTGACAAACTGAAGAAAACGACGAAAAATATCAGTCAGCATAACTGGATCTTGCACCGTGATATGAAACGGGCCCCTCAGATATGAAGCAGGAGTATTAACCATTCAATAATGAAATTCTCTAAGACGATTACTAGCGACAAACGAGGCAAACGAGAACGTAAATTGCCTAAAGTTCATTTAATTATATCAACGTCCAGTACTCCTGTTTGAATGGCAGCGCTTCATTTGTCGCTTGCTGCATGTAAGAGAACTCGGAGACTGACGTAAATTCAGACAGCTGCATTGTATTCCACAACCTCCAAACAGCAGAGTCCTTTCTGAAAATTTAATAGTTCCTCATATATTCAATAAATCCCTTGCGTTTTATCGAACCCGTAGGTGTAATTCACGTTCACAACAGCCGGCCACTTGCCCGTATCCTGAGCCAGATCAATCCAGTACACGCCTCTCCATTTCTCCTCTGTGAGATCCATTTTAACCCTTTAAAGACGAAGCGTATTTGTTTTATATAAGGACTCAGTGCGTACCGCGCTGTTAACACTCTCCACTTGGGTTATAAAAACCAATCTCTTAATGTTTTGTAAGGCAAAAGTTGCTGTTTGTTCTGAGATCCGTACAAAACACATAAACGCAATGTGGGCACCACGAAGAATTTTTTAATGTTAAACCTGGTGGTATGTAAAGTTACCGCTAGGTTTTAAAAGGTTAATATCGAAGTTTTCATACAGAACTGACGCTCCATAAGCTTTAACATAAGCGTAAAAAAGTTTCTGGTTCCGCTTCATGCTGACAGACTTAACTTACTCACCGACTCGCTCCAAATATTACGCGCGAAACTCTAACGGATACTCACGGCTGTCTGCATTACCCCTTTCCAAGTGTCCAAAAATAAATTTGATGAGAACGGAAGATAAATAACGGAAGAAGGACAAACTTTCAATGACACAATTACAGACCGATACTATCTGTTACCTTGGCAACTGAGCGTTTCAAAGTACGACACGAATGAAGTATTTTTAAGAGAACGTTTCTCGTAATGTGGCTTTGTGATAAATCCGCTGTCAAGGAAACTGACAGAGTTCGTTCCGTAGTAAAGACGGACCCTGGATAGAAGTGAGATATTGGTAGTTCTAAACTGCAAGTTCGTTTTCGCAGGCCATGGGAATAACAACATAATTTCATACTGCCATTATGAAACAAAATTACCGGTTGGGTGACCGGCAACCCCGCACCGTATTTTGGAGGCTCTGCGATTGACACTCGACCCGGAGTAAGCTTATTCCAAATTTCTCCGAACGTTTCCACCCATCGTGCTACCCAACACTTACACCGAAAAAGTATCGAAAACGAATCACAAGCTGTAACCACTCAACCCAGAGGTTCGACATAGCTGTATAATTAAACAGTTCACATTACTGCCACTTTTTTTCCGCATTACATACGTACTTCAATATGTCGCGTGCATAGTCACGAAACTGGTACTAGTCTATCTAGGCCAACACTTGGACGGAAAAACACATGTTCACTGTTTATCGAAAGTTCAAAGGTCTCCCCGTAAGAGACGGGGTTGAAAGTTCCACCCCACGCCCTGGCCGCTTTACTTGCGGTACCCATTCCATAGGAAGTTGAATGGGCCCCAGCGCCGTTCTGGAGGGGTATGCAGCACATAAAATTTCTTGCCCCCACGGGGGTTCGAACTCCTAACAGTGCAACCTCTAGCGAGTCGCTACACCGACTATGCCATTCCGGCCCCCAACACTTTCCCGAGAACATGTACGAAACGTTACGTTGCTTGCCAGATTGGACGCAACTACCACAAAAATGTTGGTCAAAAAATTTTAAAATATTGTACTAAGAAAATCACTGTGCAGTTATTATTACCACGGTGGTTATGTAGAAATGTGAAGACCTAAAACAACTGGCAGAGGGTGGCGATGTGGCACCGCAACCTGTAGTGCTGACAATATGCAGGCAGGGAGCAACACACCACTGGCGTAACGTGTGCAGCTGTCACTTGTTGTGTGTACTGTACTATGCGGTGTGTGCTGAACTGCACAGTGACTTCTCGAAAGCTTTGTATTTTTATTTCTATGCAAGTATATGAAGGTGGGATTCTTAAACCTTATCACGCAATTTAAATAAATATACCGTCAGAATGGGAATACATGTCTATCCACTGATAAGACATCATATTCCCGCACAGCACACAAACCTCTACCCTCCAGTTCTAGCAGCATTCACTAATACTGACATTCATTTTTCTAAACGCATGCACAAACAATGGTCGTTATATTTTTCTTCTAAACTGTGACATGATACTAAATTTTGGGTTCCAGAAGCGTAATAAGCACATCAGAAGGACCTTAACATCCTTGTCGTCTTTTGCGTTATTCGAACCGTGTTTACTGATGCGATCGTGGGCCTGTATCATGAGATTATGAGAAGGTTCTATCTAAAATAGGACAGTTTCCATATTACAGGATCATAAAAGATTTCAAAAATTAATATATGCTATTGATAACAGCTGAGGTCGTACATTTTATAAGCTGAGTGTAAAAATACCCTCGTTCACTATCATCATCATCAGCAGCAGCAGCAGTTTACCATTATTATTGTTAGTGTTACTACTACTGCTACTACCACTGTTACGACCACCGCCACTACCACTACTTAGGCTGTGGAATCATAAAGTTAATAAATGTAAATAATAAAATTATTAATAATAGTTAATAAATAATATTCTATGTTCGATTTTCTGGATTCCTTTTCTTCGTCTTCTGGAGTGCTGTCCAAGTGTTCCAATAAGGAGCTATTTCGAAGTCTATGATCTTCAGTGTACGCATAAATGTCTCATTCGGTGCAATGAAGTGCTCCATGTATCCTCTTTTCGCTGATAACATGAAAAGAGATCACGTCGTCAAATCGCCTTATAACTCTTCTCCACCACAGTCGATTTTGTAACGATATCAACGCACTGACAATTTCATGAAAATCAGCACTAGTGAAACAGAAGTTGTTTTTCTCATGACAAAGTACAATGTTGATTTATCAGTGTAAACTTCATGAATCCTACAAACTCGTATTTACTCTCTTACTAAAGAGCTGGCAGTGTTTTTTGATTCCGAACTTCATTTTAATTATGGTGACTACATATTTTCTCAGTCGGTTACGTTTTTCTGTCCAGTTAGCAATGCAACATTTTATTTTCCATTTTTTGACTGCTTATTAATTAGTCACCACTCAATTAGAGTAAGCCTCAGTTATTTTTGAATTTTACTCAACCTACTGACACCAACATGCTTGAACGCATCAAGCGGAAGTCTGCAGCTCCCTATTGTCATCACCGCTTCGCCATATCCACATCTAGACCAATGCATTAGATTAATTAAAATTGCATAAATTGAGCGACTTTTTATAAATATTTGCGTTCACTCTGAATTCTTCCCATCCCACTGAATTACTGTTGTCTTCGAATTCCTATTCGGAATGTGCACTAACTCTTTTACGTTCAGTGTCGGCTGCATAGCAACAAAAACTCATTCAATTAGACGCGCATCAGTTGTTAATGTTAGATTAAACCCGCTGATACACTGCTTCCCTTAGCAGCATTTTACATACGTTATGGTAATTTCTCTTCTATTAAAGTACCTTCACTAGGGGTATAAATATATCGGTTATAATTGATTTTAATTCTCTTCTTTCCTTATTTCAACTTTGATTTTAAAATGGTTTGTACTGCTTTGTTTTCTTTTATCTTGGACGTTTCATTCTTGTCTTTTTTTTCGCTTTTTGTACTCTGACTTCCTAAGTGACCACTAGGTTGTTGAGTCAGCAGGCAAATAAATAACAAATTAAATTACATTTTAATTATTATCACCATTGATTGTTATCTGATGTTTATTACTCCTGTGGTGGTTATTTTATGTTGTCAGCATCACATAGGGTTCTGAAGGCACTGGCCTTATAAAGGGAGAGATTTTTGACACTTGGTACGATTCGCAAAGTTACTACACTCACTGTCCTGAGTAATTATTGTGTTACTACATGCAAGCAGAACGACACGCGCAAGGCAGGCTTTGTAATAGGCCTGTCGCAAAAGAAACAATATTTTCATATATCCGGCTGGAACCAATCTCACTTCATTGCAGCGGCAACACCAGTCATGCCCTCCGTAATGCAGACACCTGCTTGTAAAATGATATATTGCGTCACTGAGCAGCAAATCCATCATCCACTGCACCATACACAGGCGGTCTCACCGGGGCACACAGCATCGCCGCTGTGATAAGGTAACAGGCTCTCTGCATGAATGTCAAGCACTGCGCATGACGTAACGACACACGATTTTGAGTGCACTAAAGCTAACCTCGCACCGTTCAAACCCCAAATTAAAACTCAGGAATCTGTACTTCCTGTACATAACGTTGAGGCTCTCGAGAACAAATCGAAGAAGATTAAGAAAGGCGGGGTATGTAGCATACATGGAAGTGATAAGAATTGTATAATTTAACCCTTTAAAGACGAAGCGTATCTGTTTTATACAAGGACTCAGCGCGTACCGCGCTGTAAACACTCTCCACTGCGGTTATAAAAACCAATCTCTTAATGTTTTATAAGGCAAAAGTTGCTGTTTGTTCTGAGATCCGTACAAAACACATAAACGCAATGTGGGCACCACGTAGAATTTTTTAATGTTAAACCTGGTGGTACGTAAAGTTACCGCTAGGCTTTAAAAGGTTAAAAGAAACGTCTCCTTGGAATTTCTAGGCGTAGGTGCCACGATAATATTAAAACTGCTGTTACAGAAACAATGTATGAGGTTTAGAACTGGAACCGTCCGGTTTAGGGTGGGGCTCAGTTACACCGAGATGGTGACAAACATTTTTCTTTTTTTATCTACGGTCTGAAAGTCCGGGTATCCAATCCTGTTGGGGGCAAGATTTTCCACACTCGCCCAGATCGGTCCTGGCGCCCACTGAGCCTCCTATAAAAGGGTACCCGTTTATTTCTACGGGTAAATCGGCTGCAGCCTGCCGTTAACCACCACCTCCATCTAGCGCCGAGGTTAAACAAAGGATACGGCTATACCTCTATTCCCTCTTTGTTCCCTTATGGCAGGTTATAGCGTGAGCTTTACCGTTCCCTTCTTAGCTATCATATATACGAGTCTCATTGCTGGGCAGTTTCGAAGAACGGCTCGAGCACTCGTAATGTACACGCACAAGTTATATGTGTTGTCCGGTAATAATAAGATTACTGTACGTGTCAGACAGTATAACTACAATTATTAGTACTCGTACTGTGCATAAAAAGATATTTCTGCTGTCTCATAATAATAGTAATAATAATAATAAATCCCCAATAATAAACCAGACAATAAAATAATAAACCAATAATCCGGGATAATGAAAAAGGAACATGTATGCTGATTGATGTAGCAATCCCGGGAGACAGAAATGTGATAAAGAAAGAAGCCGAGAAGATTTAAAATATAAAGACCTCATAATAGAAATACAGCGCATGTGGAATGTAAAAACAAAGGTGACGCCAGTTATAATAGGAGCAACTGGAACCATTTCAAAATCCTTCAGAAAATACTTGAGCAGCATACCGGGAAAGCACGATATCAAGGAACTGCAGAAAACAGCTATACTGGGCACAGCACACATACTGCGGGAAGTGCTAATGTAGAAGCACAAAGGAGTTTCATATTGAAGACAGCGCTATATGCACCATTAACAGTACGCGCGGAATAGCTGCGACACTGTATACCCTAGAAAGATGGTTTGTCTCAGGTATATAAGTGTGAATACCCTGCATAAAGGATATGATGATGATGATGATGATGATGATGATGATGATGATGATGATGATGACGACGACGACGACGACGACGACGATGATGATGATGATGATGATGATAAAGGCGATACTAGGCCCAAAATTCTGGGAAACAAACGCTTATAAAATCGACGGGAAGACAACAGCATACCAGTAAGGCAGATCTTGGGAAGTTGTATTGTGAGGACCGGAAAAGGACGGAACAGAAGAGCCGCAGAAAGTGTCTTGTTCTCTCTTTCCCACCGAATGATCAGAATGCACCTGCCAAACGTCCCACCATTTATACAAAGATCCTGTGTGACAGCAGTAGTTACCTCTCCAGTCTGTACCGACAAATTCAACATATCTTGCTTCCCAGCTTTTACTGGTATTACTACAAGTTTCAGGCGCACGAAGCGTCCATCATCAAGTAAAATACAACTTTTAAGGAAAAAGTGTCGGTACAGACTGGAGATGGTTATACATATGCAGAACGGGATGGGAAGCCCAAAGTAGTTACCTCGTTACGCTTTGAAACGTTTCAACATAAGGTTACTAGTTCAGGCCCGCTCAGAATATTTATACGTATAACTCATTTCGTCAAACAATTTCGTGGTCATCAATCAATCAATCAATCTAACCAATCAGGTTGGCGCAAAGTTAGTGTCCTAGGCTTCTCACTCCGTAAGCTACAAGACTTACACCCCAGGTGTTCGCAAGACGGCTGTACTGGCACTGTTTATCACAGATTACATAGTGCCAAGACGAGAACTTGACCAACACCACTGTTCGTACAGAGCTTCAGGCAACTCCTGCAATAAGTGTCCGCGATAGTGACGTCTGATTCAAGGGAAGAACGGATAAATGCAGACGGGACCCCAAAAATGAGAAGTACAATATAACTCCAATTATCCGGACGCTGGTTATCCGTATCACCAATTATCCGGATCGGCTTGGTCCTTCAGGTAACTTTGTCGAGAATTCTACGAAATTAATTTGCCTTGAAATTACCGGTTATCGGATCGATATGTCTTCGACATCATGAAGGAAATCTGTCAGGTAAACATTTTCTTCTGTAATTGTACTACATCTTCTTTATGGTTTAATTTTTCTCCCAATTGTCAAATACATACAAGGAATTATGTATTAACCTTTTATTTGCACCTAACTGAACATGTAACCTAAAAACAGCCGTTTGTATATTTTTTCCCACTTTAAATTGCCAATGTAGTCTATTTTAAAAGAAAAATCCAGTTATCCAGATTCTGTGCATATCCGGTCTCAATTAATCCGGATAATTGGAGTTATACCGTATTAGTAACTTACACCATGCGAGGTTACTCGCCTGCCTCGCGTTGCGGAGGCCCTCTTGTTCAATCCCAAGCCCGTCCATGAGAGAACCGTGGTGGACGAAGTGGCACTGGGGCAGGTTTCTTTCCGAGAACTTCGGCTTTAGGTTGTCAGTATCACTCCACCAATGTTCATGAACCGTAACATATTTCATGAACATGCTACTGAGGCCAAATAATTTTGGCAATTTGGAGAGTCGTGAAATATAATAATAATCATGTATCTTTCCTCCCGCTTGATCATTAAGTCAAGAGCATATCTGATGACCACTAAATATGAGCAGAGTCCTTACCTACCAATAACTACTGACTTAATCATACCACAATCATCGTAGATTATTCACAAGTTTTACACTTCTTGATTTCCTAACAGTGACAATGCTTATATGACGTACACATCACAGAATGGACAGGGTCTAACATAATTACCTTGTGATGTAGCCAACATTTTCCATGGCCTTTAGAAAATCTTGAACAACACAAGCATGATGGACGTGCAAACGTAAAGCAAAAAAAAAAAACTGGATAATTCAGTACTCAGTGATTTAGATCGGCTTTCACTGAGCGCCAGAAGCAAGAGTGTAAGTATCAGAAATGTCACTGCTGGGTTCAGTCGACCCAAGTTGAGAGTGAATGCAAAGAACGCTTCCAAGAAGAGCTTGGAAGCCGAACTGCTATCAATTTTGCTATTCATTGAAGATCTGGTAATGAAGGCACTCCTTTGCA
Source organism: Coptotermes formosanus (assembly GCA_013340265.1). Classification (NCBI taxonomy): domain Eukaryota; kingdom Metazoa; phylum Arthropoda; class Insecta; order Blattodea; family Rhinotermitidae; genus Coptotermes; species Coptotermes formosanus. The sequence continues at coordinate 355,380 of BLKM01000308.1, read as the reverse complement.
GGGGAGGGAGACGAATTTATTTGGCTATAAAGAAAATATTATTGTTAGATGGAATAGTCCCAAGTACACTTAAACTGAACAAAAGATATCAGCTTCTTCTTGAAAAAATTGCTCCACATTAACGCGCTTTTCACTCGAAAGCGTGTATAATTTAATCAGCTAAGGACATATCTCTGTCTCTACCACGAACACTTCAGGATTGAAACTGGAGGGATTTAATTATAATTGTCATTATTATCATTATTATTATTATTGTTGTTGTTGTTTGTATTATATGGAGCCTGCAAAAATGCACTTATAGGTGAACAGATTTCACAAGTGTGACAACAAAATCAATTACAAACGCTGCGAAATACACCTGCGACAGGAATCATTAAATTTCCCATACACAACAATAACAATATTGTAACGAATGCATTTTCATGAACTCTGTAAAGTAAAAGTAATGCTGCATGCGTATACGCCGTTAAGATATTTGTGGCTGTTTTTAACTCCAGTCATTCTCAACTTTGGCGCTAGATGAAAGTGACTTGTCCGATTCTCGGCCCGGCCGTTTCATACCCGTGGAAAAAGCTCCGTCTACCCACCGAACAAGTTGAGGGGGCGCCAGTGCCGGTCTGGAAAATTTGAAGAAGAAAGGGATCTGTCGGGGGCAGAACAATTCCTCAGTTATTTTAAGGCTGTTCATGCCGTGTGTTTGTCTGATGAATTATAGTCAATTCATTAAACCAACTAAATGCACATACCTACTCACATATAAATATTACATATATCGCTCCGACATGTTTCGGCGTTCAAAACACCATCTTGAGGGAGCACGTGTGGACGGTGTTATGAAGAGAAACATTTTTGCCCTGCCAAGAATCGAGATCCTGCCGCGTAGCCTAGTCCTAGTACTGACGTTGCGGTATCACAGCCACACCTGTCTCTGTCAGTGTGGCTCCTTGCCTCTGCTGGTCATCTACTTATGAGCGGGAGGGAAAAGCAGCGCAGCTGAACATCTTCATGTATTGTTTTTCATTCTCTCGGTTATCGTGTACAAAAACTACAGCAGTAATTATGTCAGTCATCTCTAATAAGCTGTCCATTGCACGACGTGGTTGGTACCAAATAATTAAGGCCAATTAACCGTTTAAACCCTAGTGTTTAGTATATGTTACAAATCTTGTCTAGTCAGCTCACATAAAAAAACAAAAACAAAAAATAAGACTAAACTAACAGGAAATATTATCGTTCACGAAACGTTTGTCAGAGACCGCGAGAGAGAAGAACAAAGCAACTTACTGTCTTACATGAGTAAATTACGGGCTACAATTTGGATCAACGCCAATTTCGTTATTACAGAGACAATTTCTTGCGCGTATTTGGTTTAACTGATACAGCTTCTTGCAATTCAGTTTAGTAATTGGCACTTGGCCCATATGGTCAACACTGGGGTTAACATTTAGAAAGATTAATAAGAAAATGTCATGTCAGATAGCAGACTACGTCCTAAACCAAGTCACGCTGAAATATGCTGATGCTTCTCCCTGTGCCATGACGGCTCGGTTCAGTATAGCCATATCTCCGTCTCTTTCACTCACAGACACTTGTACACACCTGTGATTCTCGTACATGTACTTCTCACTTAAGAGTAGCCGGCACGAAAATGGGTGTTTTGCGTTGGCAAGTTGGTAAAGGCGAGTTGAGAGATACGGAGAGACAGAAAAACGTCCGTTACTAACAGACATGAAGGACTAAGCCGACAGCCCTGCCCAATGGCTACAAGAAAGGAGAGTGTGTCTACTTCGATGCTTTCATAGAGAGCAGTCAGTATTTACTTAATCTGAGACGGTCCGCGGTGAAGGCCAAGCTGGCATATTCGCGCCTACTGCTACAGCAAAAATAAGTTTGCAAAAAAAAAAGTAATTCCATCGTAGTAAATAAAACATCTTTTTTAAAAAACAGATTTTTTTAAATTAATATTTTAATGTCGTATTAATCTTGAACGGTACTCATTTCTATAACATCACCCCCCAACCCCCCCCCTTCCCCGACCGTCAGGTCCCATACGTAGAATGAGTCCTACTGTTTGAGAAACCCTGGTCTTAACAGCCAAATCGTCAGCGAACTTCCGCACATTCGTCAGCCCGACTTGACGGCAGCAACGTCCGCCTTCCCGCCAGAGTCCGCGCCTGCAACAAAACTAGCGTGCGCGGGTGTGTGTGTGTGTGTGTGTGTTCACTTACCCATGCACAGAGAAATATGTATACATATGTGTCAGGGTCTCCGCGAAATTCAGTTTTCTCCTGTATATCTTTCCTCCAGTGCCCCTCTACTTAAATTTCAGGTCATTATAGCTTATTCTAACGCTTTTTTATAGAAAATAACAATTTTATTAACATGCATTCACATATATACACCTACACACAGAGGACTGTCGTCAAGAAAACAGGGTACTACATTAAACATTCTAGACTTAAAATAGTTTGGGCAGAAAAACTAATTTTCGGTCGTAAAATAGCTCTGTTACGCTTTTCCGCTTTGCTCTGTGCACCATTTCCGAAATTCTTGGCAGACTGGAAGGGCATTATCTACTTTCTCATCGTCTTTCATTTCCTCCATTAGTAGAGGGAAAAATCCCGAGCGAATTAATGCAAACGTAGCCAGTGTCTTGACGTGTCAGCTTCTAAATTATGATAGATGTGATAAGAACCAGCAAAGAACCAGGAGATGATTGCAGCTAAGGCACATCGCCAATCACCGCACCTGCATTAAAAATAATAACAATTTTCATTTTTATCACGCAAAAGGAAGAGCTAGGGTTCGCCAATTAGACACTTCCAAACTGCCATGAAACTCGGTATACAAGTCATGACAATGGCCGTAGGTTTTTCTGCATGGACTGAACTCAGACTACGAAATGAAATTTATGGATCTCGCACAAATATAACTGCGCGAAACGGCACTGCCACAACGGTACTATTCCTGCTACTGATTACGGTGAAGACGATAAAAACCACCACCACCACCTGGACACAATGATGACAGCCATAATGAATATAATAATGATAATAATAAAGAGGCCTAATAATGATAAGAAGAACTAGGGGTAAAATCAGAAAAGGAACACTGAAATGAGCATTTACCAAAACCAGTAGAAACAAGTGACGAAGGTGAGGCAACCACATGATGGAATCAACACGTACAAACCGCCAGAACCACCACTAACAATAAACAGGACAACATAATAGGTGATAAAAAACTAACATGTCCGCTAATAGACACTGCAATTTCAGACGATCAAGAAAGAAACCGAAGGATTATAAAACATAAAGACCTCAAAATAGAAATACAGCGCTTGAGGAATGTAAAAACCAAAGTGATACCAGTAGTAATAGGGGCAACTGGAACCGTCTGAAGTCATTCAGGAAATGCCTGAGCAGCATACCAGCAAAGCACGATATCAAGGAACTACAGAAAACAGCCACATCGGGCACTGCACACATACTATTGTACAGGCACAAAATATTCATCTAAAGAAGTCCGGCGGCAATCTCGACGCTGGAGTTAGAGTCTTGCTGCTGCATTCTCCTCCAGGCCGGTGTGACCCAAATCAACCAATCCAAAGGGCTTCGCACTAGGGAATGCTATCGCGCCGTGCTCACCCTTACACCAACATCTCTGTAAACAGAATTATAGCAGGAGACGGTAGAACAGCATGATCGTGGGACTTGTGTAGAGGGCATAACAAGACAGATAATTTCCTTGGCCTTGATACATGTGGATGGTTAACGTTTACGAAATGTAGATGTTTCAACAGCCTTTTCTGCGCCTCATCATGCTTATAAGACATTCACCCCCCTTGGGCGCCTTATGATATCGGTCTTACTACAAAAATGTGTGACAAAATAGAAATGGATTTCATAGTTTGCAGAACCTGGCCTGAAGACATCCGGCAACATCTGACCCAATCATCACCGCCAGCTGTAGTTACTGCACGCACTAAGCTCACGTCAGCTGATTGCAACATGTAGGCGTGGGTCACACAGCTATCGTGGCGGTATAATACAACTTCCGGTTCACCATTGTATGTAAGGAACGATCATTCGTCACGGAAATCACTGCGAAGTCTCTTATCATCCCATACTGCTCTTTTTTTCTTTCCTCCACCCATAATCAGCCACGATGAACGTTCTGGTACGTGACACCGTACGATTAGGTGTCCAACTTGTTTACATTTCTTTTTATTCTTTCTCCTTTGCTGATGTACACGTTTGATGGACGTATAGGATAGGCTAAAGCAATATTCACCAATGGGTGTGACACGCCATATTGATTTGCCACGGCCGATTGTCAGGCGTGTCTTGAAATTACATCCTGCATTTTAACGGAATATCTTATTGAAAGAAACAGAGCATGAAAATACAGAAAGCAGCACTTAATGCACTGCCACCGTTTATATCTGTTCATTTATACGTAAAATTCTTTTATGTCCTGTAAGCTATAAAACACATTTAATATAACGCTCTCATTCTTGGAAGAAGTGGATTTGTGTAAAACGTGGCAGAATGTGCCCCGCGTAGCGAATATCCAAACGGTTCGCGTAGTAGGCTACCTATAGCTCTAAGACTGTGTTCAGAAGGTGCCCCGCTTCGAACTTCGGCAAATTATATCCGAATTGATTCACACTATTTATGGCCTCTCTCAGCATGTTCAAGGACAGACCACTTCCTCCCACGTCTCTTACTGATTCCATACAGCGCGGTCCCTAAGAAGCTAATAGTAACTAAATGGTCAGGAAATGCAGCCCAGCCATCAGATTGCACGCTTATAACAATGATTCAGGTAATGCATTCCATACTACATAATTTCTTACGTCCTTAATATCCAATTTAATATTATATCCTATCTACGTCCATGTCTCCCGAGTAGTCTTTTCCCTTAAGCTTATTAACCTTTTAAAGCCTAGCGGTAACTTTACATACCACCAGGTTTAACATTAAAAAATTCTACGTTGTGCCCACATTGCTTTTAAGTGTTTTGTACGGATCTCAGAACAAACAGCAACTTTTGCCTTATAAAACATTAAGAGACTGGTTTTTATAACCGAAGTGTAGAGTGTTTACAGCGCGGTATGCACTGAGTCCTTATATAAAACAGATTACTTTCCGTCTTTAAAGGGTTAAACTAAATTTAAATTCTGTGGGCCTTGGCATTCATCGTCAGACGTGGTGGAGAACTATCATTAAATAGAATAATAAATAAAATAGTCCCCCACCCCACATTTCATGTAGGCCCATAGCACATCAGCGTGAACTGGAGTGTATCAATTTACACGTCTTGCGAATGTCCACCTCTACAACGCAATATTTTACAGTGCCCTCGCAGACGCTGTTCACCTCAGTCCACCATCTTCAGAATATCCTGACTGCATTAAGACGAAACGCGTCTGCAAGGGAACAATAACTTAGGTGACGAAATGTAGAAGGACAAATGAAAAACATAAACAACGTAGTAGTCCCTACGGTAATGCTTTCAATTAAGAGGAGTGGATGAAAATTGTAGAGGAACGTTGAGAACAGTTGCGTCACAAGACAATGGGCATCCAGACTGACGTCACAATTTGTCTTACTCCTTGAACGTCACAATACTTTCAGAGAGCACAAAGCTGAAAAGGTAAGAAGTAAAATACAAAACTAAAACTGTAAATGTACATTTCGAACAACCCCTGTCATCTTAACATCCTGAAATTAAATACCCTTGTAATTTTAAGTGAAGGAAATAAATTAAAATCCATATCACATAACTTCCAATCCCAGATCTTAAATATTTGTTTTTCAGTCAAAATCACCCCCCCCCTTTTTTCTTTTCAAAGCTCAGCGAATAAAGTCACTAGAGAACAGGAGTTCGATTATCGGGAAAGAAACAATTTTTTGCTTCCGCATGAAGTCCGTTGGTGTCCTTAGAAGCCTGCTACTCAGTGGGTAACGAATGCTTTTTACGAGGGATTAAGAGGCCAGGATAGGAAGCTAATGGCTTGTCATCATCTATTGGCACGGATCAGATTGCGCGAACTTTCACTTCGCTTCGCCCGCACTGCATCCCTCCGTGGTTTATTAACAGCACAAATCTACGTTCATATCCTCAATTACTGTTCTACCCCTGTGAGTGACAGGTCAAGTTTCACACCGTTTCAACCGAAAAGATAGAAGATAAAAGTTGTTGCTGTCCACGCCATGAAGGCATATAGGTGGAGTAAAGGTAAAACTCCACTCATTCTTAACCTCGGGAAGTGGGCAAGTTCGTGACCCGGCCGGTTTACCCCCGAAAAATAATCTCGGTGTCCATTAAATAGGAAGCTGGGCGCGCCCCCGAGCCGTTCTGGGCGTTTTGGAGAGAGGAAAAATTACTTGTCTATTCTTCCACTCGAACTCCGAATCGTTTAGCCCTCTTCAAACGGCAACCACAATGATTAATCCCGGCCATTATTAAAACAGATGACATCATCATCACCACCACCAACAACAACAACAACACAGGCATGTTACTCAGCATCCCACTTGATCACCAGTGTAATCCATTACGCATGCGCTTTGTAGGTTAATCATTGAGAAACACGTTTGCGTCTACTTCAGGAGTTATATAACATGCTAATATTTAAATTCCTGTCCTCCTCGCCCATCGCCGTGCAATCAGCAAATGTAAATAATCCTGTTTCCTGGAATCGACTTCAATTTGTAGTGTTTATCGATACTGATGGCAACGCTAGATTAACTTAGGCCGCTAACAAAGTCTGATGCATATGCATTAGTACCTGCTCTTTACTAAAAAGGAATACTGAAGTAAGATTAACACAACTGTATCGTTTGGCTTAAAAATTGTATTCCCAGTGACTTCCCACTAACAGAAAACTAATCTGCTCGATATGAATTAAGGAACAGAACTTTAAATCACACTCAGACTGTATATGCATGGAGAAACCACTATGCTTCAAAGGGGTAACATCAGCAACGCTGCGTCAGTCTGACCTTGCAACGCAGTCAGCACTAAGTTTTACGTCACGTATTTTTGAATTCCTATCGGTGCATAGATTATGGCTGCTTTGTCACGTATCATCATGTGACTGTAAACATTTATCCAGCATACGAGAGCGGTCTCATAATTATGCGCAAAATAGGCCATGGCACCAAGAAGCAGCTGCCAGCGAAGGACTGTAAAATGAATACAAGAGTAAATTCGAAGGAAAGAAATCGAAAAGCGGAAGGAATAGCAGGAGAAAAGAACGACTGAAAGGAGGAGAAGCAAGAGGAGGAGGAAGAGTGATAAAGACACGAAAAAGTTAAGAGAAAGAGAAGCAGTATGGAAAGGAGGAGGACGAACACAAGGAAATGGTGGAGGAGCAGGAAGAGAAAAAGAGGAAGGGGAGCAGCAAAACGAAAAATAATAAAAAAACAATCACTTCCCTTCGTTCTTGTGAGATGTTAGGCGGCGCAAGTTTGCAGTTTGCTATAGATATTTCGTGACGGCCTATCGGCCCCACATGCGAGACCAATATGTTGTCACGAGCCGCCAGTACAAACCTGCTCAACGTTAACACCCCACAACAGCGAAGGCCTCAACTACACCGCAGCGTAAGCTTGAAATCTTGCATAATAATTTCCCATTTCCGCATAGACCCACAAATATAAATTCCAAATTTAACTACACAAGAACAGAATCCGAAACTACTTTTTTCTGTACTCCAGGCAGGAATGATTATTCATTCCTTTAAAACTGTCAAAGCGGTTACAAACACCTGAACGGAAGAAAGATTACATTTTGCTTCCTGCACACCCGTCTGTGTGGGTTCACGAGTGAAGCCAAACGGCAAGAAACGCCTGTGTGTTGCCTCTAGTTCCCTTGCGTGTACGTATCAGGAAAATGTGCACTCAGCTGCATGTAACGGGGATGTAAGGAGGCAAATATGTGAAGTTGTAAGTACAAGTTTTAAGTGCAAATATAAAGTATGTAAAGTTGTCTCTCTGCTTAATTAAGCAACGGCCCATTAAGACACACGAATAACTGGCGGTATAGCTCCATGAACTCTTGACCTCGGTACTAGATGGATGTGACCGGTTACCCTCACACCCAAGACGACTACTTCCAGGAAATGGGCCCCCGTTACCCACTGGATAGGATGTTGGGTGGGCCCCAGGGAGAAACGGTTTGGATGAATTTGAAGAAAAATCTGTCTCCCCTACTGGGAATCGAACAAAGATTCTCGGTCGCCCCGTCCGTAGCCTATTCACTACACCAACTGAGCTATCCAACTGAGCACAAAAAAAGAGTAACATCTTTAAAAAGTACATCACACTCTCCATTCACATAAGAGCCAGCTCTTTTGGTGACATAACGGCGCTTGAATTACGACTTAGAAAAGACATGTAAGAACTATATATAGGACTAAGTACTGAACAAAAAGTATTACTGGCGTAGAAGGCAGATGGATCATAACGGAAATTAATACTGCATTATTCGTTTGCAGGTGCAACGGAAAAAGAACACATCTAAATAATCAGACTTCACCGAGAGTCAAACTCGGTATCTCACGTACACGGAATGGAATTGGTAGCCGCAACACCACAATATTATCGGATGTTCACTGAAAAGACGCATTTTACAATCGACTAAGCTTATTAACGGCAATTACATTTTCGAAACTTTTAAAAGGTGTCTGACCTTTTAAATCAAATTAATATTACTCTGAATATTCAAAATTAACTATATAGCCACTCCTTCATTCGAATGGAAAGCCAAAGCAGTTCACTTAATTGAAAATGTATTTCCTAGTGACGTACAACACATTCAAATCATATAGATATTACCAGACATGTGCGGCAGTTTAATACAACACGAATTTATACATTTTAAAATGGGTTAATAAGAACTACAAAATGTTTCATTACACGAATGGGTTATAGTGTAATCTTTTATGCAATTCTACTAACAACACTGCTCCAATTAACGGCACAAAAATACCTGATGAGCTGAAACTGCGGTAATCTGCCAGCATTATCAAGTTATACACAGAAACAGGAATGCTCAAAAATAAAGATAACGGATTCTATTGAATGAATTATTCACAATACGTCACAAATGTATGACGTGACGAAAGCGATTTACAGTGGTCCTAGTGTTACTGTCTACAGCTTCAACGAATTCAACAGACACGAACTGCACCAGCATTATGATTGTTGTACCGTACCATTAGGTTCATAATTAGTGTGTCGTTGATTGCGCTTGACAGACCTTGACATTCTTGTAACCATAATTTTAAAACTTCAAATCGATTTAAAGTCGATACCATAACATTTGTCTACACACGAATGACCAGTAAATGCTATAAGCAACCGAAAAAGACGGAAAATGACTGTAAGGCACACATCAAAATTTACTTGGACCATGTACACTCTGTGAAACAAAGATCAAGCGGCCTGTGATTTGCAACCTTGCAAGTGTAGCAAAGATAACTTATGAATGATATAATTAAGTAATTTACGTGTAACTGCTGAGATTAATTTAGCGTTTGTGCGAATATGACTTGCGCAAAAATAAAAAAAATATATGTCGATACCGGGACTCGAACCAAAACACTGCACGCAAAGCACAGTGGAACCGTGCCTCTACGTGCTTGGCTATCAGCTAACACAAGTAAGAGTCTGCCTTGTATACTATATCCAAGTTCGTACGAGCTGTTCGCACGCCTCGGAATATTGATGAACGTTAATTCATATTTAAGTTGAAATTAAGCAGACGTGCTTGTGTCTTTGGTTAATATACATCCGGCGTGAATGCCTGGAATGAATGGAAGACATAGAAACGCCATGCAAGCACAAATATGGAGAAACTACAAACGACTCGAATTATGATGGCAACTGTACGTTACGTCGCTTCCGGAGTGGGACTTAGACAATTTCAGGCCGCTTGGTTTTTGTTTCACAGAGTGTACCAACCCATTAGGCGTAGTTTTATAATGACATTACAATTTCTTTAATGTTACGTTATATGCGGAAGTATTCACCGTATGTGTTAATCACTGTCGCTTTCTTATAAAATCCAAAGATTTCTTACAGAAAATAAAATTTAGTTCACATCCCACAGAACCCAACGTAACCACGTGAACTTCGCCCATGTACGTGATATATGAGGCAATACGCATTGAAAAGTTTTCAGAAATAACCTGAAAACGTAATTAGACTTACAACTTGATCACTTAATTACCAGTCATCTTCTGTAATTTCTACAAATAGAAAACTGCCCAGTGATTGACGAGACGATATTAATGATAGAGGCAGGAAACTCGTTGGCTGTTAGGTTACTTCGTGATACTCTTTCAACTGCAAGGACTGACAGTGGCATGACTGTGGTAGGCAAATAGCGATTTGTAAAGCTACACGTGTGGCTTATTTCACGGTATTAAGTTGGTATTTGTCTAAAAAGGCCAAAAGAAAACAGGAAAAAAAACTGTAAAGACAGAGGGGTAACGCGGATAAATTTCGGGAAATTGCAGGATACATGTACTTGAGAAACCTTATTTTCTAATCGCGGCTTCTATCTGGCCCACACGCTAAGGGGTTTCTTCGCTGCACTCAGTTCCGCAAGGTATTACTGGCTTTCTACGCTTTAGATATTAATGCAAAGTTTCCTGCCACTTCCTTCCTAAATTATCATCCATAAAAACAAACCTCATTGCAATTCGACAATTTGATATCAAGGTGTACTTCTGATTGTCTGGGACTACACCAGCTACGCAGATCACAAAGGCAACGCGAATCTGTGCCAGATTACGTCGTGACGTTCCTGTCGGTAGAGTGGACAACATTCATGCCTCCTCGCTGGCAGTTTGAAGGTCACAACATGATACAGTCAAGGTTAGATAAAGACAAAGTACATGCAACAATTCGCAAACATCATGAATAATTCACAAATGTCGCAATGCGACCCACCGCAGAGGGCGAAAGTCACACCTGCTCTTGACTTAGACCGTGCAGTTTTCAGCGGAAGAGAATTATGTGAAACAAGAAAAAATGACGCAGATGAAGACAAAAAATAACTAAAGCACGAAGCAAAACAGATGACCGGAAGAAAGAAAATAATAAAGTAATGAAGGACGAAATCAAGCAAGAAGAGGTAAAGAAAAAGGAAGTAAACTAAATAAAGTACAATGAAATGAAATAAGAACCAAGTGTAAAGGAAAACGATCAAAGATGTTTACAAGACAAGTAATCTTCGAAAGTTTGGAAAGAGAATGAATGAAGTTCAGCTCAACTACGAATGGATCCATGCCGAAAATCTTGTATATATACATGTTTAATATCAAAAGACTTTGATAAAGGACGCTTCTATGTGATGGTCCGTATGTCTTGTTCAGTAAGCCTTTCATATTCTGAATAATATGGCTCTTCCCATACGTTTTCATCTTTCCCTTCGCGCTACAAAAATTATTTTTACCTATGAGAATGCCTGCTGAAAATCCAAGTAGTATGAATCTATAAACATGTTTGAGGAAGCTGTGTAGGACCTAATATTAATTTAAAGGAAAGCGGGGGGTCAGCTTATCTCCAGAACTTCTCGTGTACCGGGCGAAACGCCCAGCTTTCTACTTTCTACAAATAACTTCAGAAAAAACTAAACCTTTCATGAAAATATTGTGTTTTTCTTTCATTTCAGAAAAGAGAGGGAAAATTCAATTTCATTGAAAGAAAAATAAATTTCCTTTTAGGAGCATAATGTCTGCAGAGCACGAGAAAAGCATTTACATTAATAAAGGCAACTGTCACAGACATAAAAATCATTTGCATATTCTTAGTAATATTCGCGACTATTACGCATTTCTTTTTTTTGTGAACAGCACAGGTAAACTAATTACCATAACTAAGAAATATTCTTCCCCAGCACACATGTATGCATAACTCTAGCGGACAATACCTCACGACATTTCTTTCTCCAAAAGTGGAAAGCTTCCAACGCCGTTACCGCCAACATCCACGTGATTGCTTTCCGTGAACTTGGTATAACTGAAGAAATTGTGCAAATATTTCGAACTCAGCACCGTCGTTTCGTCAGGGGCGACGACCCAGAGCAATCAAGATAGTATCTGTCCACAAACAAAATCGTTTGGTCTTACACGGACTAGACACCAGAACAGACTGACTGTCCGTCAGTCATAAAACGACTTCTAGATGCTCACTTCGAACTGCAGCTTTAAGTCAGCTGGGAACGTATTCCAGACAAATTACAAAATGCTCTAGTGTTGCACAGTTCCGTGTAATATTATATTTTATAAATAAATGTCAGTGTTTTATTCTGTAAGTCTTAAATGCAACCGTATTTGTGTGTATTCATTAGAATAATCGCGATCATACTGGACGTTGCCAATGACTGATGTGTTCTATATTACTATTAGACATACACTACCCCTCAACAGTTAGCTCTACTCCTGGCTTCAAATAATCTGCTATCATGACGCTGACAGACGTCCTGTCAATTATGAACGTTTAATAAGCATTTCAACGGTTGGGATCGAATTAGGGACGCTTTAAATGTCGAAATATAGTATTCATACGCCAACGATGCCACTTCAAAGTTGAGTAAGGATAATATAAATGGTGTTACGTACACTTTATATTGCACTAAGTCAAGCCGGGCCTTATAAAAGAACAACTTGCACAATTGCACACGCACGAAACAGAACATGCGTCACATGTGGCAGATGTAACCCACCGTATCTATTTCTATTTTCTAGTCGAATGCCCCGACAACGACACATATCTTATGTTACAGCAGTCATTCCGTTATTTCGAGATGTATAAATAAAATGTTCCACACATACAAACAAAATTTCTGCCGTCAGACATCAACAGTTTGACAGGCTCAGTCATGATTTTCAACTTTCAGTCTCTATACTTCCGCATTTGACAATAGTTTTTTACAAATACGTTCCTGTAACCCCGGTAAATAATAACCTGGTACGATGAGAGTCCAATTATAGTTTCAATTAACTCTGGTGCTATTAGTGATTATAATAATGTACAAATTGCTGTTAAGGGACACAGCAAGCTCATTCTCAGCCTCAGATGTAATCATCCCTTGAGAACCAAGCAGTACAGATATAAAAAAGCGTTAAGTTTTCTGCTGAAGAAAGAAAGATCGGGGCGACATATCAGGCCCACACACTGGTGGGCCAGTTCGAAAAAGAAATATACCGAGGGTCATAGCAGTGTTAAATAATCTCGACGTTCACAGTAAGATTTGTTAATTTACGATAGGGTGTGTTTTGTGAAGCCATATAAAAGATAAGTCTCCCTGAACAGAAGTTGTACCATGAGGAAGGGAGAGCAGATTTCTGACATCATGGCGATTTACATAACACGGAAAAATAATGCGGTGACCTTCAAAATCAAAGTTCTATTTTTCATAAATTTAAATCAGAAGGGCCAAAGTTTCCCCGTTATCTCGTCCTATTTCCTACTGTGAATTTAATAGAAAAACATTTGAATGTACAATCAGTGAAAAACCACACAGAGTATACTGTCAGGAAATATAGAAGTTTAAAAACATACGTTACATATCCCAGCACACTACACAATATAAGCTGAAAAGAAATGTTCTTTGTGAAGTACGTATCTTATCGTACGTCTGGCACCCGAAATCTACTTAAGTTCTGAAGTTACAAAAACACCAATCACCAACAAATGCACAAAGAGAGTTTTATCATCAATTGTAACACACTCCTACATGTTTCGATCCTGCTGGGTCATCTTCAGGGAGAACTTTTTGTTATCGTTACACTAAGGTTGCACTTTATAGTTGACTGAGAATATGCTGTTGACTGTGCACTGCGTTGTTCTTGGAGGCGTGAACTCTGCGGTCCCGGCCTACATTCCTGCAGGCCGGGACCGCAGAGAGATCACGCCTCCAGTACACAGCACACAGTCAAAAGCACATTCTCACTCGACTATAAAGTGCAACCTTAGTGTAACGATAACAAAAAGTTCTCCCTGAAGATGGCCCAGCAGTGTCGAAACATGCAGGAGTGTGTTACAATTGATTATAAAACTCTCTTTGTGCATTTGTTGGTGATTAGTGTTTTTGTATAACATAGTGCACGGACATGGAACACATTAAATTTCTGAAGTTACGTTGTAAACCTCAACAACTCAGCACAATGCCAAACCACGAAACGGCAACGGTACAGAACATGTCATATTTCGTCTACGAAAAATCATAGGAATTGACATGGCCCTAAAATGCAGTACACAGAACTACAACTTCAGAGTTTGTTAAGTTTGTTTGTGGGGATAATAAAATGAATCACGTTATATAAGTGCAAAATATCGTGACAAAACTTCATAGAGCAGATTCCCTCTTGCAAAGCCAGTAGTCACTCAGCTGTCACATTTTCCACTATGGAACCCAAATGTTAATTACTGTCTCTGCAACAGTAGCTACGGCCGGCTTAACCTACGCCAAATCAATCTAGTCCACACACAACAACCTTGTCGTTGCGTTACATTTTACTGTTATCTTCCTTACTGCAAGGCTTCCCAAGTGATATCTTCCGTTCATGTTTTCTGGCTCAAATTTGTATGGCCTGTGCAATACTCATCTGTCACATACCTGATTCACGTTCCAAGCACATTTTGCTTCCTAATTTTATTTAGCAAGGAGTAACAATTATGAAGTTTTACATTATGGAAACAGAAATATGAAGTGTCTGACAAGAAACTCTTATGGTTGCTATGAGAGACGGGTTAAGGGGAAACTAACGTAAAGAAAAAATCAACTCTACGAGAAAATATTCTTATGGTCATTAACGACATAACAGCAAAATTTCATTGCTGTGTATTAAGGGCTCAGTATCTCTATTATTAGGGGCTTTTACGGGAGAAGAAATTTGATTCTTTCAACTCACACTCCGGTTTACAACATATTTGGTTGTGTATAAGCCGGAGCCCTATAGAGCTTAAGAGACGAAAAATTCATAACCTAAGTTGCTGATGAAATACGATGCAAACTCTTAAAAACAATTAACAGCGCTGCTAAATAGAAAGCTTTAGAGACTTAAAGGGCTTTGAGCAACGGCCACGTAAAATAAAATAGACTTTCCTGGAAGCGCTTTGTTTTAAAATGCCGTTTTTACTAAAAAAAGCTGTATGTTAATGACGGGCAAATTTTAATCAACTGTGTGCCCAGTGGACGAGCCACCAAGCCCCTGTACTGTACAGACATCATTTGGAAAAACAGAGTATCAGAAACACTGTGAATTGTGGTGGTACCTTTTTTAAATATGAGGCAGGGTACAGAGTATTCGCTAAAAAAACTTCCTGGAACTTGCATCAATCTGCCCACACAAACGCAGAAATCTACCCTTGAAAATACTTCCGGCTCCTGCTTCAAAATTATTATATGTATCTCATTTCGCGGTATCTTCTTATTGCATTCGACACTGTAAAACTTCTGTAGTTAAAGCGTAGACAGATAAGTTAGAATGACTCAGTTTAAGTATTTATTCCAATATCGCCATCTAAATGAAGACACTAACAGAGCTTAAGATAAATCGGCGTGTAGTCAACAGCAACACTGTTTATAATCTAAAAGATCCTTTGGTTACACACCGCGCTAGGAATGACGTACGTAGGAAGAAAGGCAAGGCTTCACGCAACGCATAATTAACACTGGCACACGATGAACGTGAGTGGTAATATTCACTCTTCGACAGCTTTATTTCGGTAAATAGAATCGCTACTGCCCAGTGAGCAGGGGGCCGGTGTAGACATAATTGGAGGGCATAATCCTGCCCCCCCCCCCCCCCGAACTGACACCTGGTGCTCCGGCCTGCAGCCAATCACCGTACTGAACTGGCTGTTCAAGCGGTGGACAGACCATATTGTGACATGACGACACATTTCCAATTTAGTTTCATTTTGTGGTAGCATTTATCGCTTCCTGACAAACTACAGTGGTCAAAAAATTGTAAATCGTTCCCCCCGCCACAGGCAAATATGGTCATAAATACCGGAACTTTTAGTCATGAAAAAAGTTATAGGAATGTCTATTACGCTTTTTGTAGGCGTATCGCATCTTGGCTGCGCCTTTAGAATACCGTTTTACATTAGGTAGCACCTCAAGACAGTTGGGACGAGAATTGTTGCTAAACAGTGAAAGCTGATGGTCCCCTTATCCTCCGACAGCAGAATGCCTGCCACAGACATTTGGCTGTGTATCAAGGGAGCGTTCGACAGTGAACATTTATATGTATGCAAGTTGCTTCCGTGTTCAGTAAACGAAAAACAAAATACGTCAACATATATGCATTACAGGAAGCAACATTTATATACACCAAGATACAAATGATATAACACATCAATATTACAGTCTTTTTTGGATGTGACGCCGCGTAGCTTAGCAGATTGGAACCAACGTTTCGAATAAGCTTGCTGCCGTCATCATCAGGGTATAAGAACTGTTACGCTATTTAAAGAGTCCATAATACATCAGTGTAGAACGGCGGAAGAAAATCCATTTTTTTCAATTTTGCACATGTCAACTAAACCTAATAAAAGGGTAAGCGCGTTCACTCTTCTGCTTTCAAGATGATGGCACCAGGTTCCACCGAAACATCGGTAACTCCTTATAAACTAACAACTTCTCTTTCAGAGCGACAGCAACAAATTTAGAATCCCTCACCTTAATCCTGTCCCCTGAAAATATGTATACATTAATTAACTTTTTCGAGCCCAGTTTATTATTATTACTACTACTATCATCATCATCAGCAGCAGTATCATCATGACATCTAAGTCGCAGCCTCACAACTAGTTTCTCTCCGGGAGTGTATGCATTCTTCTTGCCCCTGCCACGTATATCGCCAGTTTCAAACCCAACTATTAAAACTCGACAAAATTTCAGCCTTGCGATTATCTCAGGTTTGGTCCGAAAAGTTTCAAAAATAATTATTAAAATAATAACTATATTAATATTAATAATAATGTACAGCATAAAAATTATGACGCCTCTCGTAAATCAAACTGCGTCTGCTCTCCCGCAATATACATTTTCGAACACGGTGAGCTTCGAAATGCTTGGAGCCACGTAATCGAAACATTGAAGCGCAGTCATGTACAATGCGTGTTGCCAAGTGTACGCTTGTGGGTCCGGCCTTCGTGCAGCGAACATTACGAAAAAACGCAGACGTGACTTGCCTGGTGAGCCGCAGGTAAGATACGGCAGATGGAACAACGCACTCCTTTCAGATCTGTTTTTATACCTTTTCTCCGACCAGTCACTATCTGAAGTCACGCGGAAAAGTGCGAGTAACCGCGTGCAAGGACAGTTTGTTTACATTCATATGCTCGCAGAATTTTAAGATATGCTAATTTCTCCGCATCTCTTCTACTATCAATCTTCCCTTTGCGCGTACCCCTCCCAAGGGGGTTACTGCCTTCAAATTTGTTGATTTACATATACATTCTGTACGTCTTGATTCAGTCGCCCAAATAATATTTTATTACAACAAATATAACATACTGTAAACGTAACTGTTGTATATTGGAGACATTTGGCTTATATTTGGAATGCAGTAAGACTAAGTCTCTGACAAGGTAAACAACAGTCTCAGCGATATCAGACTGCAGTTTGTTAGTTGACAGTTGCACCGAAATGGCAGGCGCCTTAAAGAAAATCGACGCAACGTATGGAGTAAGCAACGATATTGAAACACAAACGCTGTCCTTGGCCTAGTATCTGCATAGCAGCACGTTTAACCAAAACAAACGTGTACAGTACGCAATTTCTGAAGTGTCCGTAGAGTCCACATACCAGTCGGGTTCAAGTTACCATACTTCAAAATAAGTTTCACAACCCCACACTAACATCACAACAAAATATGTTGATGCACACTAACAATTCACCCGTAGGCTTACATAAATCCGTACCCCTCATTCAACCAAAGTAATTTTGTTATTTTATTTCAAACTTTCAAGACACTCTCATCCAAAGCGTGTTTATTTGATAACACAAAAACGTTCAATTCCTAACTCATAAAAAACAAACTTCCTCTTCATCACACACGTAAGTACCAACTGCTTAATAATTAGGGGAAATGATCGCTGTTGTGAGAAGCATATCAAAAACGCAAACACTCTGCCTAGGCACAATATAGAGCTGTGAATGCTACAGCAACGCTACATACAATTACCATTGGCTTGTCGCAGGTTAACGATAAAGCGATGACTATCACAATAAGCATTTACATGCTGTACTTATTTACACTCAAGTGTGGAGTTGCTGGTCTCCCATTGGGTGCCTCCCCAGGTGGCGGATAGGGGAATGCTCGCCAGATATGGCTGGTACCGAGGAAATAAAATACTCGGGGCAGACCAAAACCAGCACTGCTGCCTTGCAGTGGGCAGAGGGATCTGCAAAGGCTAGGGGAAGAAAACCCCGAAAACAAAATACCTGGTCCTCCAGGTTGGAGGTTGGGCGTAGGACCAACAACCCTACCTCGGAAAACAAACCTTGTTAAAGAAACCGAGACGACACGAAACTGGATGGATTCTCAGATGAAGATTTTGAGCATGAAAAGGACAACTAGAACTGGATGTTGGAATGTGCGTACACTTCGGGAACAAGGAAAACTCGGACAGCTGATAAAGGAGGCCCAAAGATATAAAATAGAAATTTTGGGAGTCAGTGAAGAGGGGTCGACCGAAGAAGACTTGGAGACGCACGGTGGAGGAAGAAGCCCGAGACCAGAGGAAAATATGGCAGGAAGTGAAGACCCTCGGAAAGAACAGAGTGCGATGGAGAAGCTTCGTCAAGGCCCTATGCTCCATACAGGAGTAAAAGGGATGATGATGGTGATGATGATGATGATGATGATGATGATGATGATGATGATGATGATGATGATGATGATGATGATGATGATGATGACGACTTATTTACACTGAATTTCTCGTTAATTCGAAAAGAAATTAGTCTTTCCCGTACGGTAAAATATCGACGTCCATTTGAAAATATGGCCTTCTCCTTTCAACGCGTTCATTAATCCTCAGTATCCAACACCCTCCTCGCGCAACTTTGACTAACAAGTGAGTTATCTAAACTGTATCAACTGCAGAAGATATTTAGCGTCGAATGATGCGTACTTGATTACGCATACTTGATTTGAATAACCACGGCATGAACAACTGCTTCCTAGACAAATCACGACGCTGTGGTAAGAATGGGTTATTCAGTAACGAATCTAATTATAAGATAACCACCAAAGTAAAGTTAACGGATATGGAAGGAGAGTATCATCACCATGTGGAAGGTAGGCCCACAGCACAGTCATTTTCCTGGACACACTGTATAACACTATCCAGCTATCAGGCGCGATTACTGATATCAAACAGCGACTTGAAGCTGGGCAACCAGAGTAAAAAATTAGAAGCGGCATTTGCATCAAACTTCTGGGTAGTAGAAGCTATAGTCTCTTTCAAGGTTGCAAACATTCCGCGATTCCCTCGGAAGGATTGAAGAACCATAGATACACCTGTCGGTATTTGATCATGTTCCTTCGGTGACGAGTAAAGATTATTATGTTCCTCATTATGTGGTCTTCTCCACTCCCCTGTCACCTCGTCTCTCTCAGGCCCAAATATCCTCCTCAGCACCTTATTCTCGAACACCAGGAATATCATACAGACCAATTATAAATCATACCTGTAGTTAAACCCGTGACACTGGTAGGTGCATCTTATTGTGCGTGCGTGCGTGTGTGTGTGTGCGCGTGTTTTCGTCTTGTTTTAGATCAACGAAGGATACAACACTGACCTGTCAAAAAACTAATATTAACCACAAGGAACCAGTACAGCGAAAAACGTATTATACTACCTTATGACGGTTTAAAGTCGTGTACATATATACGAGTATTACAGGTCAAAAAATATAGTCACTTGACGGCTGGCGACTGACCTTCCGCGTGTCATTCAGAGTGTTTACACTGACTTCTCAGTCTCGGGCACCCGGTCACAATACATCAGGGCTTTTAACTCTATATTTTTTGCTATTATTTTGTGCTTGTTCGGCTGATGTTTATGTCAAAGAGCACGGCGACAGGAATAAATTGATCTTATCCGCCAGACGGAGGCGACAGCCAGAGACAGGCGCCAGAAAATAGTGACCAACCTATCTATGTCGACAGAAATGTATGTCTCGCTACCAGGTTTTCACAATCTTCTCTCGCGACTTATTTATGCCCCAAGCCACCAACACGATTTCCTGTATTCTCCAAATGAGTTGAGGTCTTACTGAAGGGCTTACTGGGAGAAAAACGGTACCTTGCAGGACGCAGTGCGCATGCCACGATCTGTTGCACAGTCCGAAGAATGACGTGCCGCTCCTAAACGTCACCTCCGAATTTTTGGCGTTTACAGAAACTAAAGGAGTTGACATCCGCTTTGTACGTACGGTAGCAAGGGCACAGTATCCGTTTCGATTCTTCCGAACATTCGCTTTCGCTGCAAAAGACTTGGCCCAAGAATCTCGCTTAACCCTTTAAAGACGAAGCCTATCTATTTTATATAAGGACTTAGCGCGTACCGCGCTGTAAACACTCTCCACTTCGGTTATAAAAACCAGTCTCTTAATGTTTTTATAAGGCAAAAGTTGCTGTTTGTTCTGAGATCCGTACAAAACACATAAACGCAATGTGGGCACCACGTAGAATTTTTTAATGTTAAACCTGGTGGTACGTAAAGTTACCGCTAGGCTTTAAAAGGTTAAGAATCCCATGGGCCAAAAATCTAAGAGATGATCTACACAGTAATTTACCCAACAGCACTACATAAACGAAGTTTCGGTCAACGTTTTGCGTTAAATACCTGCCATACCGTACCGAGATCCCTTAGACAGCACAAAGTTCAGTGCTGAGGAAGACTGACACGGAAAATGTATCCTGCAGTAGGTCAGGTACAGCGGGGAGGGTTAAGAAGCGCGAATTTAAACGTCACCAATCGGACTCCTTCCAAAGAAATTCACATGTGGAACTAATTATATGTACACGAGTTACGGTTTTCTGCACGCGCGCACACACTAATGCATTGATATGGTTGTCGTTATTTACTAGTTACGTAACTGCCAGGACTACGACACAGATGATATTCACAAAGAGACTGTCACGTTATTCATCCATTCAGAGGTACGGTGTTACGTAGTACAAAAAGATACACAGGTGTATTCAAATACTGCACAACAGATTTTCGAGTAGTGCAAGTGATCAATCAAACAGAAAATATACTATCTCCATTTTGAATGTGTAGATGAAGATGCCACGTTTCTCCGAAATTGTAGAATCTGTGTAACGAGTTATACCGTGTCATATGAGAGAAAACAGTAATTTACAATAGCGTATTCCTTACTTCCTTAAAAAAATCTTCAGGATAATACAACAATTTTTGCCTGAAGTATGGCTTACGTATGTTTTCAGGTGAGTGTTAAGAAACGACTAAAAATACTGTTGCTTACACGACTTAAGATAAAATATTGACAGGGAGAAAGCTGCATAAAAGAAATATAGGCAGACAATCACTATATTAATTAACCCTTTAAAGACGAAGTGTATATGTTTTATACGAGGACTCAGTGCGTACCGCGCTGTAAACACTCTCCACTTCGGTTATAAAAACCAATCTCTTAATGTTTTATAAGGCAAAAGTTGCTGTTTGTTCTGAGATCCGTACAAAACACATAAACGCAATGTGGGCACCACGTAGAATTTTTAATGTTAAACCTGGCCGTATGTAAAGTTACCGCTAGGCTTTAAAAGGTTAACGTACACTTTCTCAAAATACGCGTATGAGTCACGCCGAACACTTTTCACACTTATACATTACTGAAGGACTCGATTTATGGAGACATGTTGTAACGCAAGGCTGACACCCTCACTGTGCAAATACTGCACACCAAACCCGCCTGTTGATACAACTATGTTGCAAGGAACAGGTGACTTCATCCATTCGGTTCGAGAACTACAGATGCTGGCAAGGACATGCTTGTGACACAGATACAAAGACGTGCGCATTACTTGGCCTTTCAGACACGGGCTTAGCAAAACGAAGAATTTAACTCTTACTTAATTCTCTTTTTCCTTGTACGTCGAACTGTTGTACATGCATCGAAGTAGGCTGTGTAAACACTTCGTATGTCAGGGCCAAAGTCAGCAGCCGTTCTGGGACCACACACGAGTATCTCGCTAAATGAAAAGTTTAACTAATCAGTTTAATTCTTTCAAACTCACCGTCATTGATTACTGATCACTCGTCACTGGGAACGTATGGGTCTTTTAGTGAGTAACCCTTACACCACCAAAAACAATTTAAACATCTGAATACTAAGCACGAGGAATCTTTCTTAAAGGAACTGGTGCGTCTAGCACGGACATGTTTGAAATTCAAAAAATTTGTGAAATAAATACTTCACGCCAGGTCTCAAAATCAAACTTAATAATCCGTAGGTTTTCACTGTTGCCATAAAATACGATGGGATTGGGCGATCAACGCCACGTTTCGGCCGCTTTACCCCCGGGAAAGAGACCCGGTACCCACTGAATATGAGGCCGGTTGGGCAGCACAACCGGTCTGTATGGGTGCGGAAAAACTCGCCCCTACCGGGATTCGATGCCCTGAGAGTCCAGCCCTTCGTGAGACGCTATTGTGACCACGCTATCCCGGTCCACATGAGTACAAAGACAAATAGACATGAATGAATAATTTTATACCTTGATTTGCGTTCTTTACAATTCGAAAGCACAGAAATACGAGTAAGAGACAACGTATCCCCGTTGAGCTGGCTCAGGATAGGGACAGGTGGCGAGCTCTTGTGAATGTGGTAATGGTTCCATAAAATGCGGGGAATTTCTTGACTAGCTGACAAACTGTTAGCTTGTCAAGAAGGCCTCCGCTCCATGGAGTTAGTCAGTCAGTCAGTCAGTCAGTCAGTTAGTTAGTCAGTCAGTCAGTCAGTCAGTATCTCCGTTGAGTGACGAGTGACTTGCTCCTCTGATGCTATTCACATTAACGATTAATTTCGAAACGAAATTCTTATCGTGCCTCTTCTTTGCTGTAGGCAACGCTAGACACTTCTAAAATGCAATATTTCACTACATGCAATTGTGCTCAAGTTCAACAAACATGACGAGAACTCAACTAAATTATGAGAGAAAATAGCTGTTTTGGAGAGTTTTGGATAATTAAAATGTCATGCCACTTTATAACATTTGAAATAATCTCTTCATACACAATGTCTCCAAACGAAATGTCATAAATGAGAGAGACAATGCGTCAAAATGTCCAGCGAAAATAGTTTCGGAAATAAAGGTAACCTACTGGGGAAGGTGGTAACATGTACACTGGTAAAAACTGCCGACACTTTGTAGAAACGTGTTGCCTCCATCTTTGGGTTAACACTCTCTCGCCCCACCCCCTTTTCTGCGCTGAATATGGAGCCATTACGTTCTACCGAAAGATCGGTAAATTTACATTAGACTAGACTTACATCTCAGCATACGGTAAGCTTCACGATCATTACCTTTCGAACCTTAAATTCCGTCAAGTCTCACAACGTATCCAAAACATACGCACAGTTCGATACTCAGCTTTGCGGTCCTAGAAGCTGGGAACATGAATGGGAAATAAGAGCCGGAGAGCTGAGTTCGGAACTGTACGTACGTCAGTCTTCATATTTCATCTTCCCAACAGAAGCAATTTGATATACCCAGTGTATTACTAGGACGAGAAGTATTCTAAACACGCATTAAGAGGCGTGTAAAATTATCTACCAGAACTTCCAATCCATTAAGGTAGGGCACTAGAATTTCTGTAACACTGAGTGAATTTAACCTTTAAGATCTTTCTAGATTGTTGACGAACTGGCTGCATTTAACATTAATGATATCAAATCGATGGGAATGAAGCAAGGAACTTCTGCAAGACACAACGCACAAAGAATATAGGTTGCTTCAAGAGAATTTGTGTAAACATTTGTTTGTGTATGGACCACTTACATACAAGGTGATTTTCGCTCCAATAAATATTTTCCCACACTTATGAGGGGATAAAATAAAATTATGAAAAATTAATTTTGAGCCTCTACATTACTCAAAAATACATGTCTAAAACTCATCTTCATATTATTGCCGAAAATTCTTTCTCTACCTTACAAACAAATTAAGTCTCCATTACAAATAACTTGTTAACGACGTTTAGGGAAATAATCACTGCCTACTCTGAAAATCATATGAAACCCAGAATCGACCTAACCAAATAGGAAGAATGGAGTGCCTTTTAGTGTTATAACGGGTAACACATGCGGTAACGGCTGTGCTGGTTTATATTTTTTAGCTTATGTAACAGCGCTATCTCAGGGTTAAAGAGTACGGAGCGCAGAAATGCTTTTCATTATCAGGAATAAAGCAGTCGTAGTCTGAATGATGACAAGCATATAACCCTCGGGGCCTGTAGAGTGTAATGTGATGCATATAGTGGACATCCCGCTGCACACTGCTCACGGAAGTAGCGACTCGGTCCCTTGGCAGTGTGGCGTCAAATTGGGCTAATGTGCTAGCTCCTCTAGGTGGATTAATTGAGAAAAAAGTGACACTGGCCTGTTTTAGGCTCATACAATTATATCACCAGAGCAAAACAAAGACACCCACAAATACAATTGCAGTCATATTCAAACCCGGTACCTCTAGAATTGAAACACACACAATAATCCTGAACTTGTCGGTTAGTACAGTACATGCAAGTTCGCTACTTTCAAGTACTTTATATCAGATTTATGGCCTACAATCGCGATTTTGGTTCAATTATAACATTTCAGTTATTTAACCCTTTAAAGACAAAGCGTATCTGTTTCATATAAGGACTCAGTGCGTACCGCGCTGTAAACACTCTCCACTTCGGTTATAAAAACCAGTCTCTTAATGTTTTATAAGGCAAAAGTTGCTGTTTGTTCTGAGATCCGTACAAAACACATAAACGCAATGTGGGCACCACGTAGAATTTTTTAATGTTAAACCTGGTGGTATGTAAAGTTACCGCAAGGCTTTAAAAGGTTAATATAACGGGCCCGTAATATTAAATGTAGTTTATCTGCAGGCTGTAGCAGAGCCCAGTAAAGTTATACACGCCGTTCAGCGTCACTTTAGCACTATATGAGTCATACAAGCATGACCGATGCTTCAGTATAAACATTCTGAGTCCACGACCCCTCGACATCTGCCTATATTGGTTACGATACACTCGCCGGGGTACTTCCCTGTGATTTCCTACAGCCATCTACACAGGCTGTTCACACTAGTGTTGGTCATGATAACCACGTCATATCCTTCATTATCAGGGCCATCTTAATGCCATCAAATATCAAAGCCAAATGACTTAATTTTCCGTGGGGGATTTATAACTCCCAGGTAGTTTTTCATAGTAGTGTAAGTTTCGGAACATTGACTCCGCTGATGTGACAATGATCGTTGGCTTCATTAGAATTCAATGTGCTATATCTACATATATCCATACAAGGAGACCCATCTAGGGACTCCATATGCCTAAGGGGTTCAAATGCATCTTCATCCTTCGGCGCAATACACATCGAAGGTCACGCGGTTCAGTCATCACTTAATACGTTGCCCACATTCAATTACTGCTTCTTCATCTCACTTATTATTCTTTTTCTCGGTACCTTTCAACTACATAATCTAAAAAGTGTCCTACACGGAACCTAAAGTTCTGGAGTCGACTTCTTCCAGTTCGAAAATCATTACTACCGTCATAAGAATGCACACTTTCCAGAACTACTTAGAAAACTTTAGTGAAGCTGAAAACTGACGTTACAGCAACACACGATGGACAGAAAGAATGTCAAATGCGCCATTCCTTGAATTGTTCAAGCTGCCACAGACTACGATAGAGAACCACTCATCTGTTCCTGCCTGCATCGAAATCCAGTTTCTTCAAAAAGTAGGTGTGACTCTTTGGATTAGAGAACTGGATAAATTTGTGCGACTGAAAGAGGCATGTGTCACTACACATCACTGTAAAGAAGAATACGAAGTTGAAGGCCTACATGTACGTAGAAGACACACATTAAATCCGTTATGGAAGATCGAGGTTAGGAAAATGGAGTCTGGAAGAAGAGACGAGTGCGAAAACCGAAGGCACCAAACACGTAAAGGTAAAACGTCACCAAGACAGATTATTATTGTGTTATAATGAACATTATGATAACACATTAATAAAACCAAATAACACGCTACTCGTATTTCCTCTGAAGCCAAACTGTAGGTTTCGCCAGTGGTCTAACGACAAAGCACTCTTTTTCACGGTACGTAATGTTATTAAAAAGAAGATTAAAGTCAGGGTTAGAGTTTATGTATGCCGTATTTTTGTATCCAGTACTACTACTGTCTTACAGTGGCTCTCTACCCTGTAGATAAAGACAAGTTCTCTTATCTACCAAACAACACGGCATCACGTTCCACACGCTACCAATCTTCTTTCAAACAACACACGAAACGCCCACAATCTGTCAGACAGTAACACAGTTACCGAAATGAGCAACACAACGCCCCAGCTGTCTGTGTCATACTGCAGGTGACAGGTGCTGGTATAGCAATTTGATAACAAACAGCAACAAACACAAAGAAGGAGAACAGAATGATTTGCAATAACTTACACTTGTCGGTTGAGAAGATGCGATGTTGTCTTCAGTAGAGCACCTCTACTTTTCGTAGAAAGCAATCTTAAGTTTCTAACTTATTTTTACACTCCTTTGTTTATGAAACAAATGAACAAAATTTGCACAGAGTTACGGAACTCACACTTGTCAGTAGTTTGCAGTTTCGCCGCTACAAGCACTACACACGTCCTGCTCGCTACACCGCTGAACCCGGACTGCCAGACACAAACACAGAGACTTAACTCGTCGGAGACATGGAAACTGCTGCTTCGGATACGCTCGGCTGTTTACGTACTTGTGTCATAACAATACATTAAACCTTAAAAAATGTATGTAAAGAAGGCAAAATAAATTACTTTGTTATTCAAATATTTCACGCACTCAACACTGAGATCTAAATCACTTATTTTGACTGATAACAAACGTTCGATTCACGTCAACGACATTGAAACTTTTCTCCTCACAAGTTATAGTCAGTGGGCACAGAAGAGAAGCAAATAATTATGGCGTCGTTAAGGTCAGCCGAAGAATAAACCTGAAGTCGCATCCCTTAAATACGGATTGCACGGAGTTACGCACATGCTATTTAATGGCTTCTGTGACACAGAACCACTGATATTTGTATACCAGTAACTCTCTAGATATATTTTTCGTAGTCACAATGTTCAAGTGTTGGTCGGATTATAAATTATCCTGACTTTCCTTGGTCTACGAATGCTTTCCCGGTATGTTTTTGTGATTTATTTTACGAAGCTCTGAATATTTCAGATTACGCAGGCGTGGCCTAATTGAGGTACTACCCTGACATCTATCCGCTGGAGGGACTTAGTATAGCCACGTAAATCTCGTTGGGAGAGCCAGCGTTTCGACCGAGACTCGAACCGGGCACTTCTAGAATACGAGTCTTCAGTGTACAGTTAAACCAAAACACTCGGTCAATTCCGGTACGCTGTCGTGAAACTTACTGACGCCATCTTCTCGAATCCTAGCTTATTCATCACTCAGCCCCCCCGTTCCCACGTATTTTTACGTTTTAGTGCCTCTGCAGCACAGTCGACGTCATTAACTAACCTAACAGTGGACCGGTCCATGACTTATTGAGTCGGCATAAGCCTATTCGGAAATGAATTTAACAATGCCTACAGTAACAGCGTTCAAGAACTAGCCCTATTTGACTACACAGAGATTCTTCGCAGTTTGAGATTTGTCACCAGTTCAAATGGGTAAAATAGGTTCAACAACGCCAGGTATCGATTTAAGTGACGTCACTAGAAAAACACAACAGAAATTACTACGATTTTTCAAGCCACGTCTGCAGCTCAGGGTTTAAAATGGTATTTATGCAGCCATCGCTCTTGCAAAAGAGTAGCAAATTGTTTTACGAATCCGGTCCTCTTCAATCTTGTTCAGTGGTTTCCAACGAATAAATATTTTGCGGGTGTTTCTTTCAGGACGTGGCACCGCATCACATGGTAAGTGGTTCGGGACCTTTCGAGGCTGTGTAGTGGCAACATCTCCTACATTCGAAATGTTCAAGATATTTCGACCTAACTACAATGCGGAAGCATAAAACCCCCCATACACAGAGTGATTCAAAAGTAATTGAATACTACAGAGCCGTCATGAAGAACATTATTGTCCCTGGTGGCCGAAATGTGTAAACATTTCAAGCTCCAAAATTTAAAGAAAAAAAAATGAAGAGTTGTTCTGCTGTTTGGTCCATAGTAGATGTACACACGTTACTTAATTACTGCGTAATAACTTTTTGAAACTGTTCAATTCTTTTTGAACAACCGTTTATTACTCTGAAGTCACGTACGTTTGTAATTGGCAGGTTGTTTCCTACTTCTTCACCTTGTAATTAACTTACTACATACTAAACTGTAAGTCAGTCGTACAGCCATTTGTTCACTGCAATATATTTAGTATGGCTAATAGTTTCTGTAAGGAGAGGCGGCTTCACACACTTACTGTAACTTCGAGACGCCAACGAACTGATCACTTGAGACCTCGCCCCATTTGACGACAACGCATATCTCGAAAACTGTACGTCTCAGGGCGTATGCTGCATAATATCTTTGACTTATTTTTAACGAGGACTCACACTACGGACAGCTTGCTCACGAAAGTCGTCTCATCCTGTATATTTAACACTAAGGCAATGTACGCCGGTTTACTAAGGTTTTGCGGCCTGTGTTACGATAGAAACTCGACCCTTAACAGCAGAGTATGAAGCACAACACAGCACAGCACAGTGTTTTAGTTCGTGGCACACTGTCGCGCTTGGCCAAGGGAGATTACAGATGTCCGTCATAAACATGTTGAGTAGAGTGTGATACCACACGATTATAGCGATATAAACAGGCTTTGTTATTGTGTTTAAAGCTCGCCTCTGCCATAAAATGAGGTACTCTCTTGTAGATTAATATCTTACCAAGTGGTGTATGAGTATAATACGAGACCTATAAGAAATGTAAAAAACTTCCATAGCAACAAAATGCGTTGTGATGAAGTGGCGCTAACAACAAGATTTCAAATATGTACAATATTCCAAGCAGGAGTACTGTACTCATATACAGTGATGTTCAAACCGTCTTTGTTTCAAAACATTAACTATTATTAACATAAATAAACTCCTAGATATGTTTCGACCAACATAGGTCACTTTCAGGAGGTGTCTTTGATAGGCAAAAGTTTGTACATCGAAGAAACCAGCTGAAGATGACGTATGAAGGACGAAACATGAAGGGCAATTCAATGATATTAATAAAAACTCACTGCATTATGCTTACATGTCTTGAATATCACTGGACTTGTAATGGTGAAGAGCCCTTTCTGAACAACCCCTCAGACACCGTTTTCTCTCTCCCTTTTCGAAACGTGAAGATGGAAACGGACCCATCCTCCCAAACACTGTGGCTTATTTTAGCGTGAGAAGGCGAGCAGTGTTCAAAACATCAGCCACGTCTGGTAAGAATCTCACATAAGTGGTCATTCAAGTACTTACACTACGCTTCAAGTTCAATAATTTTGAGTTGTCGAACACTCACCCATTACAAGACTTATGGAGCTCAGACGAGAAAAATATTTAACAAGGTGCTAGTTTTGGTCATTTAATAGAATACGCCTCAATTTATAAAATCCGTTTAACATTTGTGATAATACTCATAGGAAGTGGCCATGACCTGTGTAAAGTACTACCCTGATATTTGGTGGTGTAAATGGGACTTAGAAAACAAAAAAGAGAATAACAAATTTTCTGCAGGATTTTCAATACGGAATTATTTCGAGCGTTATTATTTTTCGTTTTGTTGTAAAATCTTAATGGACTCAGGCTGCAAATTTCTTGAAACCTACACGTCTGAAATAAATGTGGAAGGTAAAATTATCCTCCTGTTTTGTGAGGCACCGAATTATGAAGGAGTATGGGGAAGTGAAGTTATGTTTCACCACAGATGACTTGGC
Organism: Coptotermes formosanus; assembly: GCA_013340265.1. Lineage (NCBI taxonomy): Eukaryota > Metazoa > Arthropoda > Insecta > Blattodea > Rhinotermitidae > Coptotermes > Coptotermes formosanus. Next base: position 325,173 of record BLKM01000308.1, on the reverse strand, counting down.
CCTAACATCAAAACGTTATGCAAAACCAAACGTGATCTGACTTTTAACACTTAACCTATTTCAGTGCTACGCAATCTGAATCACTGGAGACGTCGTTAAAGAAAACCAAAAGTATATATATTGGAAGCGTCACGGCCATTTTCAGTGGGCGGGAAATAGAGCGCTACTCAACAACCGAATGGCCGATTTGAGAGACACCGCAAGTACAGGGATAAAACAACAAACACTCAAAACAATACCAAAGCCCACGACACAACAAAAGCAGAGTATTATGATCCATATAATTTAAGATTTTACAGACTGGAGCGGTAAAATTCTAGTCTTCTGTTCCGTAGGTGCAAGATTCGAATCTCGGCCGATACACCAGCTATTCTATTTGAGGATTACCGTGATTGTCGTCTGCCCCTCAAGACAACTGTTGGTAGAGTACACTGATTACGCTACATTTCCTTCCAGATTCTTTCCAATTTATCTTTCACCATTATCCTAGTATTCGACACCACAGAACACTCAGAGCATTGTCAAATAAACAAATCAGAAAACGTTATAACTTGATTCGAAGGGCGGTGGAAGTGAGGAATAGCATTCGCAGATTCAAGCCATTTCTTCTTATACCATTACTCATCGTATTTAAATGGTTGACTGTACCTTGCCGAGCTTGGTACCAGGAGAATACATAAAGATTCCTCGAGTTATATAAGTCTGCATTGTGTAGCGAAGCAGCGGAAGGACAGACAATAACACTCACCATTTTTTTTCTTCTTCCTTTCCTCTGGGGGATAATGCTGCAACAGCGGAACGGGTGGTAGACAATCCCTCATCGACCGGGCGGCCACAAATCGATTGTCTTATGCGACCAACTCCACAAGCCATACATCATCCGGGTCAATGTTCCTGTAAACGAAGTAGGATAATATCCATTCGTAATAAAACCAGTGTAAAGAGCTTTTCAGACAACGTTACACTCCTAAAAACACCGAATTTAATTCAGGAATTTAAAAAATTACTGCAAAAGCGTCTATGTTAGGCATTGAGTACCTAAACTACAGAAGAATGGTGTTATTTATGCGTGGCCACACGCTTTAAAACCTCATGAAAAAAAACGTATAGTTATAATATACTTAACGGCCTGCAAATTACCCGGAGTGATTGATACGGACGCGTCAAACACGAAACGTACTCCTCACTAACATGACATTGCCCTATGTGTAAGCTCTCTGGTTTCATATTCGGATGGTCCCACCTTCAAATGACGGCTCCAACACCGTGTATCCTGACTGCAAACTTACATTATTTTCTCAGTCCCTCCTGGCACACAATGTACGGACTCGTTAAATTAGGCCACGACCGCTTCCTTCAGATCATTTTCAATAGAATGCTGACTAATAATCCTACTATTCGATGCTACAGTGTTTCAGCTACTGACAGTATCATTAAATAATAAATAACACAATGCTACCAACCGTTTCAGTAAATAATGCCCTACGTTAACACAGTCCATGAAACAGATTCTGTCTTGAGAAGCTGATAGTTGCTGAACTCCTCATAAAATTTCACACCCTTCTACGAAAGCTGAATGTTCACTACCGTTTTCGAACGAGACTGCCATCGGTTCCTTATCTCAGCCAGTCTGAATCACTCTGCAATCCCAAAGCCTTTTTCCTTACGACTGATTTTTAACGGTATGGCGCAACTGTATCAAGACATTCTAAGTGGTTTCTTTCCTTGGGTTTCAAACCAAAATTGCTATGTACGTTTCATAACATCCACGCATGCTACACGTACCATCCTTCTCAACTGGATGATGATGATGATGATGATGATAATGGTGGTGATGATGATGGTGATGATGATGATGATGATGATAATAACAATAACAACAACAAAAAGGCCGAAAAGAATCCAAAATATAAGGACCTTACAACTGAAATACAGCGCATGTGGAACGTAAAAACAAAAGTGACACCAGTAAAAACAGGAGCAAATGGATCAATCTCAAAATCATTCAGAAAACACCCGAGCAACATAAAGGGCAAATATGAAATCAAGGTACTACAGAAAACAGCCATATTGAGTACTGCACACATACGTCGGAAAGTACTACCGTAAAAGTACAAAACATTCAACATGAGAAATAACATGACATGTGCAATAAATTGTTAAGTACAGAATAGCTACAACGTTATGTACCCTAAAAGCATGTTTTCTTTCGGTCATATAATTGTAAATAACCCGCATTAAGGTGAAAACAAATAATAATAATAGTAATAATAGTAATAATAATAATAATAATGGCTAAAATATTCTTCTAATCACTTTATTTTACGACGTCGTTAAACTTCGACGTTCACTTCCATATACACTGTAAGTATACTATATCCGAATCTACTAGCGTAGTACACGGGCTGAATTATCAATAGGTGAACGTCAGCCTTCGCTGAGTCTCTATTCCCACCTGTCCTGCTTTTCTCTTCTCCCCTCTATTCCTCCATATTTCTTTCTTTTTAGAAAAAATAATCAATAAATCGTCAATATCCTTTGTGAATAAATGAGGCCAGCAGGAACCAATAGCATGGTCACGTTATTTATTGACGTCACAAGCTAGCCAATAGAATAAGACAACAGCGTCAGTGTTGCGCTAAAATGTCCCCAAAATTGAATATTTTCTGGGTATAATTAAGATATCTTAACGTTGCGAAATGTCTGCTTTTCTGTACTAGAGAATAACAAATTCGCCATGAAATAGGGTCTGTTTCATCAATTTCAAATACAAACTTTGGACATGGTGATGTTTCTATGATACAATACAGAACGATTCTTAATGTACAAAAGTCTGGACACTTCAAAATCCATGTGCTTCTCTGTGTGAAAACCATGTATGAAAAGTAAGGTTCGCATGATTCAGGTCACGTCATTTTAACACGTCAAGCTGTGTTGTATTCTGGACTTATGTTGGAAAACGACAGACGTATATGCGTAAAAATCTCATAAAAACTTTGAGTCGACGCCAGATACACCAACTTTGTTTCTGACACACTCAAATTTTGTTAGGACCCTCTTCCAATGTAAGTTCCAAAATTCAGTTTACAGCAATATATTTTTAGGAATGCTTATCCGCTTTCAGTCAAGATAAATATCACAGGCCTCTAAATGCATAAAAATTATAATTGACTTTAATTACATATTTTCACAAATAGATGACAATTTGTCACGAGTTATGGTCAACATATCTGACGCCCTTTCGACACGATTATTTTGCAACCTATTAAACACAACTACGGTAGGAATATTTATTTAAATATTTCTTTCATCTTTTACCGAAGGGTTACATGGAATAGCATACACAAACACTACTAGACACTTGCTGAAAATTAATGACATCTTTATTGCTTGATGTTTATAATAAGTCTTTCTTTAATAACATCTTTTGAAATAACATTATCTCAATTACATTTCTTAAAAATCACAAAACTTAAGGCACCTCCAGCATCACATTACTTTTAGGTTATTATCTCTGGCTGTGTCATCATGGTAGCCACGTGAACTTTCTAGCTAGGAACAGTATTAACCTTTTAAAGCCTAGCGGTAACTTTACATAAGACCAGGTTTAACATTAAAAAACTCTACGTGGTGCCCACATTGCGTTTATATGTTTTGTACGGATCTCAGAACAAACAGCAACTTTTGCCTTATGAGACATTAAGAGACTGGTTTTTATAACCGAAGTGGAGAGTGTTTACAGCGCGGTACGCACTGAGTCCTTATATAAAACTGATACGTTTCGTCTTTAAAGGGTTAAGTATCATTCAGGAGGCCTACACGACCTAATGTCTCACGTAATGTAAAAGCTACTGAACTCCTGAAAACATTCTTTTAAATTTTACATAAGAACTTAATTCGTACATCACAGAGAACACAGTTTGTGTCCAATATAAAGTGCAACCTTCTAATAGTAATTTGTTAGTTGAAGTAACGTGTATTTATCGTCAGAATTGTAAGAAACATATAAATAAAAGGTGCAGCAAAATGAAGAGCTTCTTAATGCTACGGCACGTGGTGGCCGCTGGGATTTAAATGGCTCAGCATAACTACAAATGTTAATCTGTCCATAACTCAACGTCTGAGAGCCTGGTTATGAGACGTCAGAGAATATAAACAAGAGTTTGCACGTCTGGAATAGTGGTAAGGTCAACCATTTCAAGGTGAACCCCAAGCTGTCGCTTTACGCTGCTGTAACTCTACAAAGCGCCGCCCTCAATATTATTGAAACACCTGAATGGAATGTATCTATTGCTTTGAAGCTTAAAAATGCGAATTAATTTAAACTAGAAATACAAAAATGGAAACTATGACAAAAAATATAAACAGCGAACGTGAAACACCGCCAATGATAAAGACAAAGAAGTGAACATTGTTACACTTACTCTTTCAAGTGGATCACAACTTCGGACGTTAACAGAAAGCAAACGAATTAATCAAGTGGAATAAATTTCCTGAGAACTGGTAGCAGGATTTAAATTTATAATCGAAAAGAGAGGAGGAAAGTAAATACAATTTAGGGGGTTGTAGGGTCCCTTAGAGCAAACCTACGTCGAATAATAGAAATGCATGGTGGGAATATTTTGGAAACATGAACAAACGTCCCATAAGACAGAACGTTTTAAATCACGATCCACGCAAGGAAGACTTGGAATATACAATACAAATAACGTGGGCGAAACCGACAATTCGAACCGCTCCTAAAAACATAGGCCTGCTTTGGTGATGCCAATCACATCTCCAACAAATACTCTACAGTATAACTCACCCTATAATATGCTTTGAAGGCACAGAGGGGGTAGAGATATAGCTCTAACCTTTGTCTAACGTCGGTGCTAGACAGGGGTGAAGGATCAACGCGACGCCCCGGCCGCTTTACCCATGGGAAAGAGATCCGGTAGCCATCCTACAGGAGGCTGAATGGGCCTCCAGATCGGTCTGGACAGGGTGCGGTAAATACCGCCCCCAAACCGTCCAACCCGTAGCGAGTCGCTACACCGCCTGCGTTATCCCGGCTGCCCAACAGATAATCTGTCAAGTTCAATTGGCTACAAAATTTAAATTATTGACAGGCACCTTAAAAATTCAAGTTCAACAAAAGGCAAAATGTTTCTCCGTGACACTTCTGTCTATAACTTAGTCGCACAAATATATGTTTCCTACAAGCTAACTCAAAATATTTACTGTAGTCCAGCCAATGCCGTTTGTTTTCTCACCCACCATCCGTAGGGATTTCTCGTCTTCAACATCCAAAGAGAAGGTTCCACATTTCATGGCCCGCCACATGCAAGGGTACTACCCACACGAAATAAAATTTAAGGGGGTGGAGGGTAGATAACTAACGTAGTGTTCTTTACCTAACAGTAGATTGGCGCCATGCTGTACATACGGGCTTCTGCTCCACAGTCGCAAGAAATATTCTCTTCTCCATCGAGTTAAGAACGGCTTTGGAACCTCCCAGCTTCCCATTCAATGGGTACCGGTGGCTCTGTGCCCCGTGGCAAAGTGGCCAGGCCTTAAGCTCCCCATTCGCCTCCACCTACAGCCAAAGTTAAGACTGGGTGAAGTAATACTCTCCACTCCCCCCACACGCCATAGTCAAGCGGCGCTTATGTGCAGCCCTTCTGTAAGTTATAATTTATATTTTGTAATGACTCAAGGATTCTTTGTGCAGAAAAAAACTATTTCTTGAAAATCTACGGGCGTACGCGGTGGCGCAGTTGGTTGAGGCAATGCGCGAATTCGAATCCCGATGAGGTCACTGGGATTTTTCATTGACTTAACCCGCACTATGGCCCTGGCGTCGCCCCAGCCTCTGAGAGAAAAGAGTACCAGAAATATCTCCTGGAGATAAAGGTGACAGTTGCGTAAGGCTAACAACCTTACCACCTTCGTGTGCCCACTGTCTAAAAATTCTGGAAGCCTCAACCTCCAGAAGCCTTAAGAGCCTGCCCAGACCTCTAATGGGATAGCTTTACCATTACCTTGCAAATCGACAGATTTCACTTTGGACTTTGAAGTACGTGGACGCTGTATTATATCAATAGCAATGAACACTAAATTCTTATTAAATATTTTAGTGTACTAAATTTCAAATAAATCTGTAATGTGCGCCTAATTTCTGAGATAAAACGTAGAAACTAGGCTACGGTTTTGAAAGGCTTCCCATTTATGTATTCCTTTTATTATATTTTTACTTCAAACGGATGCTTAAATTCCTTAAAGCTTGCTGCAGGCCTAAAATATGATTACTGTGGCAAGTGCAAAAACTTATACTAATATTAAATTACAGTAAATCGAAATTTCTACGCTTTATAATACACCTAAGATTTAAAATTCTGTCGTTATTATGTCCTCATGTAGCAACTTATTCTCATTGAAGAGGGCGTACACTAAGTGGCATTAGCCGCCGAGAAATCTGTTCAGGAAGCATTCGACATGTACCTACAAATCGGTCAGTACCGCAACCACACTTGCTGAGAAGTGATTTCTAGATGGTATTCTACTTAACTTAACAAGTTCTCTTTCAGTACGTTTTTTAAATTTCACTGCGAGAATATTCAGTAAAACTGCGATTTCACTTTAGTCATCAAAAGCTATAATACATGTAGGTGGATCAACGGAAGATTTGTCTACGGAAATCATAATTAGAGACGACAGTTGTGAAGTTTTGGACTTGAAAATTCAACGAACGTCTATACTAGTCCTTACTAAGAAGGACCCCACTGTAGGCTGTTGATATTCTTTACGAAACATTTCGGTAATAAAACTTTGCTTCCTTAACTCCGTGCACGTTATGGTAACCAAGTTTAAATTACTTACAGTCGTCTAAGCACTCCGTAGGGATCATGAAAGCGGGGTCAGAAGTCATCATGTCGTGAGTCACGACTGCAAGGTGCATGCTTTTAATATAAGCACCTTCAAACTGTAGGAAGAGTAATCAAATTTCCTGGTGTTCCTGACGGCAACAAACAACTTCAGACCTACTTATCTGACATTTGAACTTCTGGTTTTACAGACTAACAAAAAGAAGCCCCGCGTGCTTTAAACCGGCAGTAAAACAGGATTATACAATTAGACCGTAGGTGTAATACTGAAATGAGATTTATTTTAAATTTCTTTAAGATATAAGTGTAACTTATTAATCAACTCTGCCTATCTGTTAGTTACAGCATATATAAATTATTTTCAATCTCACAAAAGAAATCAGTCACAACCAACTTTATCTCTTTATTTACAGATTTCGAGCGACCGGTTTAGGCCTAGTAGGCCATCATCAGGCGCTTCTAAAAACATGAATATCAAAACTTTACTGTTCAGAAGGGGAAGGCCTTCCTCTTTCAAAATGGGGTTAAAATTATACAACCTTATATATGTATAGTATAAAAAGTACATACAAAAATATGAAAATGTAAAAGCTGAAAGGTATATTAGACAGCGATAAGATAAACATAAATACAATAACAAGACCTTTCAGTGCTAGCAGCGCCCTTCACTATATGTGGTGGAACTTCCTTCCGTGGACTTGTGTACTGTACGTGATTTCCTTTGTGAGATTGAAACATACGCCAACGGAGATGTTTAATATTAAATTTATAATTATTTTCTACTGTTCTGTAACGCAATAAATCAGGTATTTTCAGTACTCAAATCTTCTTCTTTCTTTTCGACGTACCAAATTCCGTTATTAATTTTCTGCTATTATGTGTCCTGAAATGCACATAGATGGTCTATCCTGAGTGTTTAACTGGCGTAGAAAATAGCTGTATCTGAGGTTATCTATATCTGACAGTATACACCTGCAGTCTAGGGCGGTAATTGTGTAGGTTTACTTTACTGTCCGTTAAAGCTCTTGTTCTGAAATTTTATGTTTTGCTGAATAAGAAACTGTCGAAATATTGCCGGCAAACTTTGTGACGAAAACACAAGCTCTGCGTGATATAAAGCCGAGTCGATTGTCAAATAACTGCCAGCGTTTCGAAAAACTATGCTCTGCCTCCAAAATGTCCCGTACTATTTACCAATGGACAAAGTGGTATATCCCGTAAGCCTCCAGTCTTCACCAACGCCGTTGTACTTCCCTCAACTCTGGCAGGGGTTACCGTTTAGAAACATGCGTCCGCACATGCGCAAAAAAGTAACTGTCGTGATAACATCTTCCTGGTACATTTTCGTGCCACGTTAAGTCTCACTGCTTACCCAACACAGGAACCTACCTTCACATTCTGACTAACAGCGAAAGAGAATCCGCCTCCCAAAACTTCTTCAATCGTATCCACATGAAACAGAATGTTGGCTGCCGTTATATGAGACACGAGATTTTCATGGTGGCTAGAATATTCGTTGTTCTCCTGGGTTAAGACGCCGTGCAGTATGTTGGTAATACAGACTGTGTCGAACCCGGCTATAACAACATCGGTTTATACGAGACCTCGTCAACAGCGTCAGATTCTCTGTGGTACGAATTAATTCTCCACTGTTAACAAGAACACCATACTCCTCGGTTAGAATATCACTCGTTTATAACGACACAATTCTATCCTTTTCATGACCTTATAATAAGAGTTCGACTGTACGTTTTGGAGGAAGACCAGAATCTAAAGTACTCCCATAACTGTAATAAACAATTATAAGTACAAGAAATTTCACGTCATTACACAGTCTCAAGGTTTATCACAAAATATCAACGTCAGCTGTTTCAATCTAATTCACGTCCAACTAATTAAATCTGCTTCTAGGAACTTTCTTATGCCATTAATTTTGTCACTGAAATGTCTAGTCAATTATGCCAGTTATAAGCGACTCCAGAAACTGGGACATAACAAAATTTAAATCACAGCTGAATTCGTTTGATCGGAACCGTTCTCAGAATTATTAGTGCTGCTTACAATTATTTATATTTCATTCAGTTTGGAGTAATTTAGATGCCAGCGTCGTGTCGGTGAAAACTTGGAAATACTTTACAGCGCACGCCACATTTTATCCTTAAAGGCATCAACAAACAACTTAAGACGGTTCCTTGCTTGCTCCTCACGTCAGAACTTTCCGCGGCCAAGGGGACGGAACAATGAAGAAAGACAAGGAAAGAAGGCCGAGACCGTTCATTCACAAGTGCCTGTCCAACTCCCCCTTTTCTTCGCTTTATATGTAAAGTAACACATTAAAACTTCTGGTAGTGTGTCTTCTGTTGTTAACAAACTGGTTTGTTCCCATTAACAGTAAGTTTTTAGATGGTGTTTTGTAACTGAATACAATTCAGAATTAGACTCCCATTTTAACGAAATGGGCTACTCCCGTCAGAGGTAAGTTCTTATATGGTGTTTAATAACAATAAAATTTCATATTACAGTTTTGCTTTTTCCTTCACTTCGACGCTGTATATAATAAAGAGTTTGTTACAAGAATTCTACAATGCAGTAGGCCAGGCGTGTTAAAAATTATGAGGCTTTTACGAGCAGTCCTTTAAGCGATAATTCGCTAAATTAAAACAAAGTTCTCATTAATTTGGCATTGTAATAAGAACTGCGGTGCCCTGAGTCACAAAAACGCAAAAATATAGCAGAGGACGGTAAACACACAAAAGTAGAACTGCCTCTGTGATTTCACATCATGCTTCCCTACTCCTTTGCCTCAGCCTAATTGAGAATCACAATATAAAAACGTATGAGGGGACAGATGTGGTAGTTCTTAGCTTCTACACTAAAAGAAAGCAAATGGCCAGTTTTACGGAAATGTGGAGTAATATCGAAAATGTTGAAATGAGGGTTAGGAGATACATGAAGTGTAAGGAAGGAGAAAGAAGATACATGGACAAAGAGGAAAGAGTAAGTCGTCTTCAGACTGACAGTGTGAAAACCTAACCACATTAAAAACGTATAAAAAGTTACGCGTCAATATGGAATGGGATTTCATTCGTACGAAATTATTAGAATATCAATTCCCTTCGGCCGACTCGGGTGGCCGTGCGGTCTAGGCATGGGTCTGCGGCTGTTCGCTTGCTGGATTGCAGGTTCGAATCCCGCCGGGGATTATCGATATCTTTCTCTTTTGAGTGTTGTGTGTTGTCAGGTAGAAGCTTCTGCGACGGGCCGATCCCTCATCCAGAGGAGTCCTACTGAGCGTGTATGTGTCACTGAGTGTGATCAGGAGCAACAATAATCCTCTACACCTACAATGAGAAAGTAGATACAGGCCAAAGAAAGAAAGAAAGAAAGAAAGAAAGAAAGAAAGAAAACCCCTTCGTCTTTGATTTATTAAGACGTGCAGACAGTGGTATACCTTAAAATTTAATCGTTTTAATTACTAGTTACATTTGGAAAGTATAAATAACATCTACCCTGATGCTTATTCTTCCGTTTTTCTAGTGAAGGGCGTTGATATGAAAGGGTCGATGACGTACATCTGGGTAACCTGTTTTGTGCTAGAAGAAAGCCTAGCCACAAAAACACATCCGGTTGTACTGGCAGAGTTAAGCTCATTTCTTTGTTTATATAACAACACTTTGTCAACTGAGCTTACCACACGCTCCTGTCGTATGCAAGAATTATGTTTTGAATCGATTCTAAAGAAAATTGAGGAAACCGATGTTAGTTTCGGCTTCATGTGTAATGTGATATTTATTAGAACGGTACGGACCAACATCAAACCGGCAAAAAAATTCAACAAAAAAAAAACTTTCTTAACATATTTAGCAGAAATACGCTCAGTAGTTTCGGGGATAAAACAGTGAAACTAACAGATGGAAGGAAACGATCTCAGCACTTTATAACTTACTGCAAAAACATTTAGCTGAAATATAATCGTCTGTCTTTCACAAAACTCCGCTTTGTAGAATGTCACAAATAAGTAAACCTACCTAAGTGATTAGTTCTAAAACAATCTTTACAAGACAGACATATACAAAATTACGTTACTCGAACATACAACTGAATTTGAAGTTAGTTAATAAACCTAATTGAGCTTTATAGGCTGTAAAGCATCGAATGAGATACGAAGATGATAAGTAATTTTAGCTATTTAGTCTGTTTCAAAATAACCTAGCAATCCGACTTTGAAGAGGTTGACGAACAATAATTGAACTCCTCAGTCAAAACAGCTGGCCCGCCGACAAAGAATCGAAACAGATTCAGCTCATAGAGTTTCCCATTTGTTTTACTCTACTGGTGAGGTCAGAATATATCTCTGTGAACCTAGGGCCACTGGCTGGTTTATTATCCATCTCGGGTTGAGAAAGAAACATGCATGGAGTATCGGTGAAATAAGAATTGACAGGGAAAATATGAAGCACTCGACAGAAGAACCTATGCTAGTTACACTTGCTCCTACAGGGGCTGTCCCAGGATTAAACCCGGACCTTCGCGGTGAGAAGCCGGCGAACAAGAATGGGTCTGTCGTTGCTTTCATTACGAAAGGCATGAAGACGAATCAAATTGAACACATTAAGTAAGAGATAAAGTTAAAGTCAGCAATGGAAATAAAATACAAATGCACAAAAACAACGCAAAGCTCAAGCAGCAAGAAAAGATTTCTCAGGTTACCAAGCGCCACGAAAGAAAGCAGTGATTAGGAATTTACTTTAGGGAGTACGCATTCGTTGAGCAGTTGACAGTCTACCCCTTCGTGACGTTGCGCATACCACAGCACGTTACTGTGTCCCGTGTAATCCGTATTACAAATAATGACAGTAATAACATTCTACATGAAATGTTAAGTTACAGGCTCCAGCGAGGTGATCATTAGAAAGACCTTGAAAGGCTCGGCGGTTGTGCTTAAGAAGAGGAGATAAACGTAGATAGGTTAGTACAAGAAACAACACAAACTGCTATACGTCTGTTTTACTGGAGCTACAGGTTATGCAAAAATAATTTACAGCAATGACTTATGGACAATTTTAATCATTTCACTGCCTGTATGGCGTAAGAAGACACCTAAAGGTTACATATTTTTTGTTAAAGAATTATATAAAACTATCTGATTGTGACATGCAATGAGCAGCAATTTGGTTAACGGCATGTGTTAGCAAGCCAGGCCCGACTTATGACTGCGATGTGATGTAATTGTAACACCGTTCCAAGGTGAACTACAGACAGACACAAAAGGGGCAGCAAGACGAATCTTCATATAGCATCCGCCTAACCAAGTTTCCCCAGGGGTCTTTGATATAATGTAGTTATAGTAAGGCCACGGAAAGATATTCCATGGATAATGGGAATAATGGCGCTCCAGACTTCCCTTTTTAGGGGCCTTCTCAAAGTCTCGAAAAGCGCCTATTAGTTTCGTCATGTCCATCCGTGCATTCTTCCGCATGTATCAACACGGTTCCCACTGGACGGATTTCCGTCACATTTGATATTGGGGACTTTTATGAAAATATGTCGACAAATACAAATTTGATTAAAACCAGGCAAAAATATTGTGCACTTTACATGAAGACTTAAGTAAGCTTTATTGTTGCCGGCGGCATTAAATTTTTATAGGGCGCTCTCTTCGAGTGAAGTGGTATCAGATTGTTACGACAGGTAAAGAGGTATAAATATTACGCGAACGCGCCATAATGTTACGTTATACGTATACTGCCCATCTTGTTTCCTTGTTTGTTGTATTACACACCAACCCCCTCTCACCTATATCAACTAGTCCAAAGCGCCTGTAGCCACCATAATTTATCATATCACTTTCAACATTCATGTGAATAGAATGTCTAGACGACTGGAGGGTGTTATAACAGAATACACTGTATGGAGAAGCACAACAGCCTGCGAGAGATGTGCTGTAGGTCAATCGATGGAAGTTATTTCCGTGGCACCAGCACGTACACCAGGACAAAGTTATAAGTACGCAGCTTTGATGGGAATGCTGAATAAAATCTTGTAAATAATCGTACGTGTGAACTATCATCAGAAACGTACACAATGGAACCAATTTACACATATTCCTACGTGAAATAAAACTTAATTCCTAACTGAGGAAAATACTCTTTCCATATCAAACTGATAAACGACTTAAAATGTGGAACTCCTTATGCTCCGTAACTTAGGCTTAAAATATTTTCCGAGATAGTGTATGTAAGGGTGAATTAACGGAAGCATAGTTTATGTTCTGCAACAGTATAATTTGAGTGATCAGGTTAAGGAGTATAGGATGGGCGAGCTATGCTGCATTCATGGTAGAACTCTGAAATGCATATAAAATTTTAGGCAAAAGAACACGAAAGACAGTTACTTCCTGAGACAGACATAAATAGCAGAATTGCATTAAAAAGATTCTTGAGGGAAAGTGATAAATAATTTGAAGGGGTGGACGGGCTCTCCTCTCTTATGGTAGCAAGCAGTAAAGAGCTCTTATGAACAAAGTTATGGCCGTTCGAGTTCCGTAAATAGGAACGGACGTGTCCAGTATTTGGCTTTGTATTAGCAATATCGAAATCCTACATTCTGCTACCAGCATGCCAGTTGTTTTTATACTTAAAGAATGCTTAACGAAGAAGTTTCTAAATCCTATGCTAATTTACACTACTTCATGGCCTGACATTATGTAAACACGTTCTTATTGAATTTTAAAATTAGGACAGTGTCGCGACTTACGTGTTTCGTCACCGGCGTCTCACCGGGAGAAACTGGGACCCCCGGACGGTCCGTGTAGCATGTATGGTGGACACAGTAACGTCGTGAGAGGTTTCTCTGAGTACTCCGATATTCCACTGTCAGCAGCATGCTACGAACGCTCCACACCAGTATTTCATTCACCCACCACCAATGATATATGTTAGCGACTGACAGTGTAATTAAAAACCCTTGTCTCTCTCACCAAACCACACGGCGTAACATCCCAGAAAACAGTAACGTTACATTTATTTTGTCCATTTCAAAATAACTATTTAACCCTTTAAAGACGAAGCGTATCTGTTTTATATAAGGACTCAGTGCGTACCGCGCTGTAAACACTCTCCACTTCGGTTACAAAAACCAGTCTCTTAATGTTTTATAAGGCAAAAGTTGCTCTTTGTTCTGAGATCCGTACAAAACACATAAACGCAATGTGGGCACCACGTAGAATTTTTTAATGTTAAACCTGGTGGTACGTACAGTTACCGCTAGGCTTTAAAAGGTTAAATTCAAATTTCCTTCATCCAATCAAATCAGTGTGTATTAAATTACATTTAATTAGGTTGCTAAACCAGACATCGGATGAACACTCCGATATGCGTACATAAACCTTGATTCTTCTTGAAAAGTGACCATAAACACAAAGTTATAACAAACCTAGGTAAAGCTAAAGGTACCCCATTCCAAGCCTGGAGAGGCCCAGAGGGTTCCAGGAGGATGAGGCTCTTAGATTTCTAGACAATCGACACATGAGGATGGCAAGGTTGTAAGCCCTAAGCACCGGCCGCCTTTACCCCCCAGGAAATACTCCTGGTACTCATTTCTGTTAGAGGCTGAGTCGACTCCAGGGCCATAGTGTGGCCAGACGTAACAAACCTCGAGCAAGCGGCAATTCGATGCAGGGTTTTGAGGTACGCAACAGCGCTACACATTCATGTTTCATACATCTATCAATGATCGTATGTAGTATTACAACTGACAGCGACGTTAAATAACAGAATTGAAATTAAAAAAAATTAAAGACTTTGATGAAGTCGATTTTTTGCATATAAATGCAATATTATAGCACTTGCAGTTCAAATACGATTACAAGTGCCATTTAGGTTGAACTAGTAAAAGGCAATTAGACCTTCATTACAATTTTCGATGCATAACTAGAAAACCAATCACGAACTCGAAGCATCTCTGAATTCATCAACAGACTCCTACGTGTAAGGTAGAACAGCCTTAAATACGACATGCCAAGAACACAGCAATCAGTACGTAAAATTTAACAAGCATAAATGTGCACTGTGTCTGTTAATACGACAAGTGCGTAAGCAGACAGTGAGAGAAAGACGTACAATGAAAACTTCTCAACGCTAATTCAGGTTTAAAAGATTCCCAGCAAAACATGTGATCGAAAGGTCAGTTTGAGAAATTGTGGAAGCATGAATGGATGTTCTTCTACGACAAAGAGCGCATACAGGCTAGGCCAAACAGTGTACAGTATACGTAACCAAAAGCGCGTCCATCAACTGCGAAAAACATATAAATAAGCATACACCGAAAGGTGCCACAATAAATAACTGGTGTTTGAAGAAGCAAAAAAAAAAATCAAGAACATACCGTGCAGTGGTGCATTCTGGTACGGAGATCAGGTCTAGCGGGAGGGTACACAATGCCTTCCAATCACACTGCCGCTAGACCTAACCTCCGAAACAGGAGTTCCTACTGAAATTCTCTCCATTTTGAGCGTGGAATAATGAATGTAGAGACAGCAGGACCCCACGGAAACTTTGTAGATTTCTACCAAACTAAACGGCTTCATATCCCATAAAAGCGTAATTTACGTAGTCGCCACTGTGAGAACCTCAAATCCCACACAAAAACAGAGTACGATTTTCGTATTAAGTACGTGTTAAAGGCAGACTGATACAAACCTACATTAAATTCAACCATACTTAAGTGTAGAGGTCCAATACACTTCGTCGAAATTAGTTCTGTAGTTTTACAAATAAAACACAAAGACGGACGTTTTGGTGACACATTTCCCGAACATTATTCTTCAGTTCTCTCTTTCGACTCAGTGTAATATATTGCAGCTGCCACGCTGTTGACAGCACACTGTTTACAGACATGCTGTAGACCTACACACAGATACAGTATTTCAAAGCAACAGTAACAAATAACAATCAATAACCAAGAAAAAAGAAAGCAGATTACTAAGTACGTGGAGTACACACTTAACGCCACCTTCACTCCACTTCGGCAGTCAAGGTCTCCGTGCCATAGGTCTACCGTGCACAGACTTTCAAAAAGGCGATGTACTGCTGCAAGTAAAAGTGCGTTTCATTGTTTGGAAACCACCACATTCCTTCATGTGTTTAGTCAGTACACATGACGTATTCCACTAATTGAGTGCCTTATTAATGCTGTAATGCACACGTCGGAGAAAGTTCTCTATCCACCCAGAATGGCATGAAACCATGCAACAGGCTTCTAGCAGAATCGTACAGAGATGCTTATATAACGAAGGGATTCATAACTGTACACTAACTAAACAATCACTGAGTGACCAAATCAAGAATCATATGGACGAGACATAAGGAGAAAATAAGAAATGCATACAAAATGTAGGTACGCACACTCAAGGAAACAAATTACATGAAACAGTGAAGCTTATAATATGCACCCTCTTACACGCATTACAGTCCCATGATTTGAAAAAAGCTCTTTAGAATACGTACTGTTAAAGTACACTCTATGAGAGAGTTTGTGGATTCTCTGAGGGGGTGCACTTTAAACTCGATACTCTGTATAATATGGCATGTTCCACTGATAATATTGGTCTTAGTTCGTAAAGTGGCAAAATATAATTAATTTTTCAAGGCATTTTGCAGAAATCATCAACATGGCCAGGTTCTCCGAGAAGTACAGTAAGTTTGAAAAACGGTGGATTAACATGTGTATTTTTATATTATTTAAATACGGTGCTTAAACGGAAAGCGGTGAATAGTGTTATTTCATATGGAAACGTAACCATGAATCCACAGTAGAAAACGGTTCTGTAAGGAAGCACTCGTACCCTATGCAAAGATATCTCGGCAGTAGTCTGCAAACAACTGAGAAACAAAAACACTTCAATCAACGTAGCCGATTACAATCGCAAACCAAATCTATAGATTTCAATCACATATCCTGCTGAGGGAAGGGACTGAGGAATACCACGACGAGTCTCAGGCAAGAAAGCCAATTTAATGGTCGAAATACAAAGCCGGTAACTGGTTTATGTGGATTGTTAGCCAGTACAATGGGACGTTCAGTGAGATTTATTGTTCATTACGAGTTTATGATTTGCTCTATGATTAAGAGGGGAGATGATCTTGACAAAGAATTCCGTAACACTTTTTAAGATGGTGATGGTGATTCAAATGGGGAGACTGCTCCACAAGCGTCTTAGGAAACCACTACAACCGATGGTAAGGATAATACAATGTCTAACAGTCTTCGAAATGGGTCTTCCTCATACGAAATACACGTTCTAGCTCAAGTTCTAACAAATCTGTTCAGTTTTGAGCCAACTTCTGCAAGCCATTTTCAATTTTCGTGTGAGAGGAATGAATAACAGTGGCTCATCAACAGAATAAACAAACGTCCGACTTTGCATTACATCAGTCGCACTATAAAACACAGCAGTTCCACCTGGTGACAGTACCGCACGATAAACATGTTCCAAGTGCGCATGTTCCCACGTACAGACCACAGACTCAGCGCCAATTACTACCACCCCAAGGTCAAAATTTGTGCAGTATCATCCCGCATCAAAAAAGAACATGCACACGCTACTAGCTGATGTTCCAAACTGACACAGATTCATAACAAAATTTATAGTCTAGAAGATGTGGACTGGTTACCTGTTAGCTTAGCATTCAGGTGGTCCTATATTCGAACCTTGGTTCGGAGTCCCGCTATTGCGAATGTTTCTCGCCTTTATCCACTCTTTCCTGGCAAATTCTGGTACAGTTGCTTAAGATCTTCTACAAATACTTCCTTTTCAGTACCTTCTAAATCGTTGTTTACAGTCATTCTATCATTCGGCCTATGTGGTCCAAGTATTTGCAAGCGCTTTAACCTTTTAAAGCCTAGCGATAACTTTACATACGACAAGGTTTAACATTAAAAAATTCTACGTGGTGCCCACATTGCGTTTATGTGTTTTGTACGGATCTCAGAACAAACAGCAACTTTTGCCTTATAAAACATTAAGAGATTGGTTTTTATAACCGAGGTGGAGAGTGTTTACAGCGCGGTACGCACTGAGTCCTTATATAAAACAGATACGCTTCGTCTTTAAAGGGTTAAACCATACAACAATACACATAGAAAGTGGAAACAGAGATAAAGCTTAAGATGACCGTGCCCTAAGCACTGCTACAGAAAACCAAGAGGACAAGTGGAGGTAATATTCCACTCATTATAGACGCACCATTGGATATAGTTCAGTGGTCAGTTTCAGGATCCCCTGTTTTGAAATAAACTCCCCCCTTCCCCGCACACTGTGAAAAAGTCTCGGTAGAACGGTCTGGATATGGTGTATAAAAGAATAAGAGGTTGCCCTTGGTTCAACTCATGTCCCTGGCATACAGCCCACAGCATGTCGGAATCATCTGTACTGACTTTTGCTCACACCCTCAACGAATAAACAATACATAGGAATGTAATATCCTTTTTTTTTCTGGTACATACTGCTGCGCTTATTAACGCAACTAAGTGTATGCAAGAAGACGCACTTACACAAAACTAGGCATGTACAAAAACATTCAAAGAGCTATTCTATTATTCAGTACATATTATATAATCTTTGTTGCTAACATGACTACGGCTACATGTTTCGGCTAGTGTTAGCCATTCCCAAGCCCATTCCAGACATTCACGTTCTCATATATTACAAGTAATGCATTCAAATGATCAGCTCACATTATAACGTAATTATTTATAACTGTAAAATATCTGTAAAATTTATTTTATTCTTTATTTTAAGGCTTAAAATTTTAACCTTATACCATTACGTGTTAAGTTTTAACGAAATAACATAACTTACAAATATAACCAAGCTTTTAAATAAGTGACATAGACCAGGAAGCATGTTATGTATTAAATTATGAACTAAAATAACAGTAAATTTTATTTTATTTTTGATTTTAAGTCTTACGATTTTAACTTTATAACATTGCGTGCTAAATTTTAACATGATAACATAATTATTTCTAGTGGTAAACAAACTTCTAAATGAGTGGCATACACAAGAAAACGTGTATTACATGATAATGTGTGCTTATCATTCAAACGCGAAACGTAAAATGAACTTGAACGTGACTCGATACCATCCCGGCTGAAGACCGCGCATGTGGCTAGCAACAATTAAATGAATCAAACATCTCTGGACCAATCACTCACATACTCTAGCATACCATAAAATGTACAAGAAAGAATTTAACATAAATATTTTGGGTACGTCAAACCAATCAGCAGGCTAGCTGTTGTGTAGTAACCCCCGGGGACCATGCGATTTACTTTCCCTCAGCGCTGTGGTGTACAGTTTTGTGACGGCATACAAAGGTCGGCGTGTTTGTGTGTGGACAGCATTTTCACCACAGCGACGAAGTTTGTGCACCAAAACTTAATGTTATCACCCATCGGCTAATGAAATTCCTTGTGTGGCGACAAGCACGCACGCACGCACGCGCGCTTTACGTGACACTGAGCCACAGTCTGACTTCTTTAAAGGCGAAGCTGATCTATATTTACATAACGTTTATGAAGATACAGGTCTTCTGTAATGTTACGTTGTGTCGTTGCACTTATAGTTCCCGACGTTTCGAAAAATCGTGAGGAAATATAACAGCAACGACATAACGTTAATATCCCACATGAGTTGCATCTTCAGCAATCCGCTGTGAGAGCCTCAAATCTCACAAATAAAAGGTTAGGTTATAGCTAAAGCAAAACAGAAAACTTATCGATTATGTAGCTATTTCAACTAAAGAACGTTGTTTATTCTGAGAACAGATATTCTCCAGGCGACATGTCAAGTTATATAACTCTAAACAAGACGGCAGAGGCACATATAGGTATAACTATGACTGCACATTAATGTGTTTAAACGCTAAAATGCAAGCAGTAAAGGAACAAAAATAAGAGGTTTAACAACTGTACAAGAAGAGCTACACGATTTATCTGGCAAGTTCCATTATAAAGCTGAGATGTGACAAATATTTAAGACAATTCTGGGTGCGACCAATAAATTAGAGCTTTATGAAGGTCATGCCAGCTGCAAAAAATTCGCTGTAAAGACACACTGCTCTGAATTTAAATTTGGGTTTAAAATGTTACAGTAAAAAAATATCGATACTGAGTAGGTGATATAGGAGAAAAAGTAATTCCAAATATGCCAAAATAATAACGTAAACGTATTATCTTATTCTGAGCTCTTTTATTCTTCTTAATATTCATTATTTTTTTACGTTCGTTTTTTTTGGCACTTCATTCTTTACTTTCTCCTTTCATCTCCCGATGTCGCTCACTATTTCTGCTGTCTCTTGCTTTATTAACAACAAACTTCGTTCTGTATTTTCTTCTTCCTTTTACTTTATGTTTTTCCTTTATTTATTTTTTCGATTCTTCCACCTTTCTGGCTTTCCCTTTTCCCTTTCTTCTGTTTTTCTTCCTTTCTTCCCGATCTCCCCCACCCCGATATTTAACTCTCAGCCCCTGACTGCCAACACCTGATAGGGATGTACCTCGTTTAAAGTTTAAAGAAGCTGTCAATATGTCTACGACCCTTCAATTTGCTGTCAGGATCAAACATGTGCTTTACACACATTCATTCATCGGGTACTTCACAGAAAGTTTACAATTACGGTCTAGGTTGCTACATCACATACATAAAATAAAGCCTCCACTAATTTTTATAGCAACTTTTAGCTGAGGCGTCTCAGAACGGCTGAACGTGGAATGATAGTGACCGTCATAATAGGCCTTGATATAGTATTGCTGCAATTATGAGAAGTTTATAGAGCTGGCTCACACGCCACAAGGTTATAACCTGTAGATTCCTTGTCTATGAGTCAGCTAAAAGACGTACAGTTTCAGAATGGTGCTTCTGTTACGATACCAATCTAAGGTTTCCGTATACAGAAGGTTGACAAAGAAAACAGTGCCTGTCACATCTCTTAACACCTGGTGCGTTTAAGACTTTCCCTTAAGACCTTACCTCTCTTTTTGTCTCTGAAATTCTCACGCCCTCATTCCAAAAAGTGGAGAAGGACAGAGAGCGGCGCGGAGGAGAAATATTCATGGACGACGCCTGGTTGCAAGAAACACAAACTTACGCATGGGTGGGGAAACCTTTGCAAAGGGTCTTAATATCACAACGCCCTATCACGCTTTCCTCATCGCCATGTTTCACTTTGTTTTTGGGTGTTAAGCTCGAAAGTGTTAAGCAAATATAATTCATATTCAAGACTCAGGCAGGAAACCAAATTATCATGCTCAATACACGCAGGAAAATAATGGGTTTTAAAACTCGCGCCTGTGAACTAATAATGTACAGAGCTTACCTTTCCTAATTTTACATTATCTATACCGTGTACGTATCTATATAGATCGATGCGTTTTAACAAACAACACGTACAGACTCATTAAAAACCAATATTCAAGTTTTTTATTCACATCCCGACGTGCTTAAATGCTTCAAAGCGCCATCTTTACGGGACACAGCGTTTTAAACCACACTGCGTATGGAACAAAGGCAGCAGACTGTTACGTTCTTAGTAAATTTTGAATTAATCAGAGATTACAAAACCTCAATTTTTCAAATTTTTGTTATAAAACGTCTCTGTCTTGTAGTCAGCGCTTCTCCTTTCAAAGTCAAGGTGTTCACATCATAAAATGCCCTCAAAAGTACCTACATCGTAAAGATAATTATCTTAATTCACTTTAGAATGGTATAAAATTTTTTGCGGCGCTACAAACAGTCACACACCCCAGACGCGACTTAATGAAGCCACTATGTACTACACATTAAGGCTGAAATGCTTCAACTGTCGGGTAAACGTATAAAATTTCGTGCCTCATCTCTTTTAGTGGTGCGACACAAACGCCACCACGCTTTCCAAGTTTACTGTTAACAGTTATCGATGTGGATATTGTATAAGGTCGCTATAGTCTTAAGTTTCACGATACAAACATTCCTTCACAAAAATATGTAAGTAGCCCGTGGACATCGTACAACTATCTGCAGTGGTTCATTTTCTGCTATACAAAAATACAGCTACGTACAGAATTTGTAGTTTTACGTTTCCCAAAAATGGCTCACAAATGCTACATATTTTTCAAACGTAAAACATGCATCAAAACCTATTCAGATATCCGTAAGAGACTAGACACATGGGCCCTTAACACTCTGAAAACTAAAATTGATCTACATTTTACATAAAGATCCGGTTCGCGAATCAGAGGAAACAATGTGTGCATTCAATAAAAAGAGCATATGGTTACGACAGTACATGGAAACAATCGCCCTATTATACCGTCAACAATGGCCTGTCTGGCTGTACCATATTTTTACACATTATCTCACAAACGGCACAATTTTCGGAGAAAAAGTTACTGAATATACAATATGTGTTTTAATTTTCTCTACAATTTTTGCCTGAAACATTTCTCATTCTAAGAAAACTTCGGCTAGATAACATAAATGTACTTAGGTTATCGTGTAAAGTACCCGTTGTTCTTGTCAGATCCCAATCAAACTCGAATTTTTTGACAGATTTTCAAACATCAAATTTCATGAAAATCCTTCCAGTTGGAACCGAGCTGTTCCATACGTACGGAGGTACGTATGGACATGACGAACCTAACCGTCCCTTTTCGCAATTTTGCGACAGTGCCTAAAAACAAGTGAGAAGGACGATGATGAAAAGAGGAAGCGTTGTGGATAAAGGTGAAGTACAATAAAAAATTTCTGTCCTTTTACTTCGACTTCATATCCACATCAGTGACGGAAATGTCAGTCTATAGCAACGTAGGCTTCTTCCTTCCTGAGACTTCGGTCTGAAGATTCAGGTTATCATTTGAGTAGTACGTAGAGGAGGGTCTGATCTGAATACGCATGGTTAACTTGAAGGAAGTAGACAGATATTAGCACAAAGATACTCTGTATCATATTACTAACGCTCAAGAAGCTGGCCTTTGTTGAAGTTAAATGATTCAGCAGGTTCTGATAACGGAAGTGTACTTCTGATATCACGTTCAGTACCGTTTAAGAGTAATGACACCCGCCTGTATACCAGGCAACCAAACTAACGCGATACTATGGCGATTGACGACTACAACCAGGAAGGTTACTCTGGTAAGAAAGAGAAACTATGCACACCAGTTCTCTTATTCAGAATGTTTACGTTTACATGTCAACTGCTGCTTTGTCAGGAGATATGGGCAGGAAGTCAAATATAATAAACCTAATCCGTGAAACACTGTAATTATTACAAATATTTGTTAACGTTAATAATTACTAAAATAATTATTAACGTGGGATGGGAGGGCATGGACTGGATTGAGCTGGCGGGGAATTTCTTGACTAGCTGAGGACATGCTAACTTTTCGAGAAGGACTCTGCTCCATGGAGTTAGTTAGTTAGTTAGTTAGTTAGTTAGTTAGTTAGTTGG
Organism: Coptotermes formosanus; assembly: GCA_013340265.1. Taxonomy (NCBI): domain Eukaryota; kingdom Metazoa; phylum Arthropoda; class Insecta; order Blattodea; family Rhinotermitidae; genus Coptotermes; species Coptotermes formosanus. The sequence goes on along the minus strand of BLKM01000308.1, from coordinate 301,820 downwards.
TTGGTTGGTTGGTTAGTTGGTTGGTTAGTTAGTTAGTTAGTTAGTTAGTTAGTTAATAATCACTAAAATGAAAATGTTAAAAGACAAAATAGTAATAAACAATAAGACCGCCCAGTGCAATTACCGATGAAATGTATTATCAGTTGGTTTACATTCCAGTTGTTTACATATGGTCCTAAATGTTTCCACCCATTTTAGGAGCACGTTCAGTGGCCTGCTAAAACTGCTGATGACAAACTGATTCTTATAACGTTTAAAATGACTGTATGGTAAATACTCAATTTATATCAAGTGTATTCAAGCTATAAATATTATGCTTGCTAATTCTTACTGTCACTCGTTCTATAGCTTAATCCGTTGGTGTAAAAGGTAAAGCTATCCCATTACGGGCCTGAGCAGACCCTTAGGGCTCCAAGAGGTTGAGGCTCCCATATTTCCAGACAATCGGCACATGAAAGTGGTAGGGTTGTCAGCCCTACGCGCCGGCCGCCTTTACACCTTGTTCTCATTTCTGTTAGAGGCTGAGCTGACCCCAGGGCCATAGTGAGGTCGGAATAATGAAGTCAATGAAAAATTCCAATAACGCCATAGGGAATCGAACCTGCGACCTTCTCGTAGCGCAATGCCTCAACCAACTGCGCCACCACGTGCCCCAGTACGTACATATACACTGCACATATACTTGCACATATACACTGCACATATACTTGCACACAGACAACTGTCCGTGTAGTAACCCCCACGCACCTACCCCTGCCCCTACACCTTCACAATGCGAAAACCTCAAATCCCACATGTCAATATATTTATGTCGGTGCTTCGTTTGGAATTTCATCCGGGAAGTCCGAATCACGTGCGAAAACATGGGACCTTCGTGTTATTAACACAGGAAAGTTCCATTTCTAAAGCAACGCCAAAAAACACGGCTCGTCCGGTAGAGGGTTACATAATGCATACAGATGTAACACTTGTCCTTGCCGTCACATGCGATGTGTGTTACAACTTCACCGAATACTCGAGATGCTGTCGCAACACCACACCACCACGACGGTGCGGGGTTTCTGGATTAAAACACGCCTGTGTTTGCTTACGGTAGGTTGTGACTTCTTGCAGGAAATTACCTGCTGATAGTTGCATTACTCGGTGCACAATTACATATAACAATTAAAATAATAACAACAAATGTGTCGGCGTTGACCGTGGAAAATATTTTACTGGCCTTCAGAAACTTGTTTGGGCTTTTCAGATAACTGAGCGACCTAAAAAAGAATATCCCAGCTGCTTTACAAAGCTGTGAGGTGTATAATACCTGAACTGTAAAGTCAGACTGGCTGTGGGGCACACCTAGCATCTTTTTTAATGGGCACTGAGTGACATTTCCCCGGGATAAAGCGGATGGGGCTTGAAGATGACCAGTCACCTCCGTCTAGGGTCGAGGTTAAAAATAACTGGAGCCATACCTCTACTCCTCCATATGTCTTCGCGGCGTGTACAGAGAAGACATTACTTTATCGGCTTTGTAAGAACTAACACGTGGGCACTATATTCATGTCGTAAACCAGGCGGAAATACGGCCTTCTTTATTTTTGTTTCTGTGCGGAGCCAATGCAAATAGTTTCGTGTGCCATTCACGATATGCGTGACAAACCAATGTGTGGTTTTCTCTAGCACTGAGCAGATGTGTTTACCAGCAGTCCTGAGGACGTCTATTCGGGAGCTTCCAGCTCGAATACCGGCCCTCTTCAGGGCCAATAAACAACACGACAAATTTTCACACATTTTCGATAAAACGTAAGGAACGAGCCGTTCCCTAGTACAAAAAAGGCACGCTGAGCACAAAAGTGACAAAAATTAAGCCGTCACATGCACAGTTTGTTATTCTCTAATTTCATTCGCAAGCAGAACAATAACCTTATTACGTAGTTTGAAATAATGACATTGTTTCAGCGAATGCCATTTTTATTCAGTAATAAAACATCACACTCTCACCCGATACACAGCCTCTGTCTTTCAGTTCTGCCAACATGAAGTAATAAAACGTACTTTTGTAACACATGCGGAGGTACAGAAATGGTTAGGCAGGATGCTAGTTTTCTGTATCCAGAATCTGAATTAGCACATCACAATGAATGTCAAAACGTTACGTGCACTGTTATGTTACCATAACCGTAGTGGCCAATGTTAGTACCGAAATGTTTCGTCGGCTCCTGCAGTACATCCAGAGGTCTTTAAAATACTACAAATTCCATACATTTCTAATCCTTATGTCCTACGCATTTACGTCCATATTTGCATGTAATTCGATACCGCTAAATTCCTGCAGTTCAAACAATTCAGGGATCGTTCACATTTCGCTGGACATTTTACTAACCAACAAAGCAAGTAACGATTATTCTCAACTAAAATTTATAAGCTCCATTGACTGTACCGAAATCACTGTCAGAAATGGCTTAGAATTTATAGCATGTCATTCACTTTATGACGCACTCTGTATCTTGAGACTACCAAATGTAGATGGCAGGGTGATTGAACTGTGGGTTGGAAAGGATTTGGAAGGAGGTGAAACATCTCAGTTACGTCTCAATGGCTGTAGAGATTCATACCAGGCAGCCTTCAGTTACAAGCCTGGAGTTTTACAACTAAGAATGCATGAACTGCCTCTGTATTAACATCAAGAAACAGTATGGAACACCATCAGTAGAACGTAAGGAATAAGTGGCGCAGAATCCCCGAAATAATAAGGTAAAATCTGTCCAGTGGGTACCAAGAACACTATCTTTGTGGGCTAATCAAGTTCAGTGTGAAGCTGAATTCTCATCTCAGTCAAGTTCCGAGTATGTGGCTATGTGGAGTTATATACATGTCCTCCCGGCGCACGTGTTTATGACATCGTAATTGAGAGCAGGGACAAATTCGTTGTCACCTTTCATGCAATTTAGCTGTCCGTTCTAACCACGATATCCACCAGTACCGATTCGACTGCGATAAATTTGCACAATACATCATCGATTCGCAAAAATTATTCTACACTGAAATCTCAACATAAGGTTAAATTTCTCCGCGCACATCAGTGAAACTTGTTTTAAAACATTAGCCAAATACATCTGACTCGGGAGTGTGACTATTTATACATCATAGGAGAAAACCTAATGGGTCTAGACAGTTCTACAGGAGACGATTACAGGGTTTTGTCAGTACGATGATGTACACGCCAAATAGACAAATATGTGAATATCTACATTTATATGTTCAACACTGGCTTAGTCGTGAGCGGTATTTTGAAATGCTTGGGAATCCCGCGTTCTTTTTCCGTATGTGTTACGTAAAGACCGACTGCAGCCCGTGTTCTGTAGGCTATGACCTTGTGTTAACATTCTTCAGCACGAGGCAAGAACAAGCTTCCTGCATTGCAGTCACATGGAAAAGGCGAGGCGTTGATGGTTTTCGTAATAGACAGAAACGCAAAAAAGCATGTCTCCGTTATTTCCTCTCTAATTACACTATACTAAGATGGGATTCCAAATTCTTTCTGTTCCTATCTTTTGGAAATTATTTGTTCACTTATCTATGTAAAGTACCTACATACGTGACCAAATAATATGTACTTATTTACCTCTTCGTGTACCTAATTATTTATCTGTTTACAAAAACAATATTCACCAACTAATGCACCAAAACACATACAATCTTTACTCGTAAAAAGCGCCTACATGTTTCGACCCTGCTGGGTCATCTTCAGGGAGAATAGTCTGTTACACTCTTGGACGCACTTATACAGTTAAGTGAGAATGTGCTTTTGCTTTCATCCTCCGTATAACTGTGTAAGTGCATCCAACAGTGTAACAGACTATTCTCCCTGAAGATGACTCAGCAGGGTCGAAACATGTAGGAGCTTTATACGAATAAAGATTGTATGTGTTTTGGTGCATTAGTTGGTGAATATTATTTTTGTATGATACAGCGCACGGACATGGAACACATTAAATTTATCTATTTACTTCCTTATTTATGCACCTATTCCGTTCCCACCTATATATTACCAACCAGTCTACTGACATACTAAAACATTTACTTTACGTTAGGAAATAGGTAGCCAGTTTCTCACAACGGAGGCTATGTTTCGAACCCAGGGTAGTCCCTGCGAGATTCGTGGTCTTGAAAAGGTAGCACTGGGATCACATGTTCATCTCCCCCTCGGCTAGTTAAAATTTCTCAGTGCTACATTACCATTCATTCACCATTAAAGGCTGGTAAAATAGGTCCACTAACTGCAGTAGTATCAAGGAGCACAGTCTCGTCCTGCCCAACAATACGTACGTACAAATGAATGATGTCCAATTATCGAATGAAAAACACAAAAGAATAAAAGGTAAAAAGTAAGTGTGCAGAAGAAACGGAACGTAGCGCACAAGAGGAAGAAAAATACATAAAAGTGAGAAAAAAGAAAGATAAAGAAGAACCTTACAGATAGAGAGAGATTTGTAGAATTAAAGAAACTATTTAACACTTCAGGGCTCTATGTTTGCCAAGATTATACGTGCCACTTGCTTCAACATTGTAGGCGCTCAATTTTCCAACCTTGTTTATGACTGTGTTTCATATCAGACTCTTTCCAATTAACACCAACTAATGTACAATAATAGGACAGTTTATATTACAAACTGCACGAACCCCTACATAACTTTCGACAAAAAAAACTGTCATCAGGGGATTGTGAAAGGGTGCACAAGTCCACTCAATCGTCCACATGTTAAAATATCACACACTAAAAGTTTTGACACACGAGCTCTCAGCACTGTTCACACGATAAAATGTTAAAATTAACAAGATTTTGTTCATTTTAGCATTAGTTGGTCTTAAGTGGTTTACGATAAAATGCATGGTGTGAATAATATAAAATATACTCGCTCGTTGCGGCATGTAATACTGGCTGTGAAGAGAGAAGGAAAATTTTAAATCTTTAATCCACAAGCTAACGAATACTTTTTAAACTTTGAAGTACTTACTCGTAGACTTGTAGTTCAAAATGTTTTAAAATGTAGTTAATAACCCACAGAAAACATTCTGCCTCTCCAGTACAAATACCAATACGTTAAAGCTGTTTAGGAAAATAATGGCCACTTAGACTCAGAATCATATGAAAAGAGTAAACACGATGCATAGTTAAATCAGGTGGCGCATGCAGCAAATACTGTGCTTTAAAGGTTAAAAAACAGAGGAAGGAAGAAAATAAAAAATACGCTTGTAATTTCTAGTTTTAAACGCTCGAAGTACGCGGCAGTAAACGTATTAATCTCCATATCGTACCATCACTCATTAAATTTGACACTTCGTATCTTTTTTCCGAAACTTTGTACTACCTGAAGCTACCAAACCTTGCAGCATCCAGCACAAAGAAGTATGTTGATCTCATTGAAGGTTTGACCTTGACGTTCATTCAATGACAGAAATGATCATCGGCCTTGAGAGCACCACAATAACCACCCACAGAAAAAGAACGAACAAAGTATGATCTAATAAATAATGTAGCTCCTGCTATAAAGACAGGTGCGGTTTGCTGTCTGGCATAGGTTCAACTGCCGCCTCCGTAAAACAGAATACGTTTAGTTCGTGGTCAGGTTTCTGTAACATTTCCATGCGTACCTGTGTACAATAATGTGCAATACAAAGTATCCAGAAACAGGGCAACTCTTCCGTAAGTACAATACATAGGCATACGCATAAGCATGAAAGACAATGGTTATGTGAGATTCAAAAATGTTCGAAAAGGTTTTACTCTTGCGTCTAACGGGATAATACCCCTCCAGTAAGTCACTACCACCTGCTTCAAGTTTTCGTTCACCTTCTTTTATCGTCTTTCCATCTCATTCGACAGAGTATAATGGTAGGATAAGCGCGTAAAGATGCACTGAAAATGACGTGAAATGAAGTGACCATGGAGCGTTCTTTCCTATGGCGCAACAGCCCAACTCGGGCCTAGGCCGCCTCATTGTAGAGGTTTCTAGATCACACACAATTAGATACACACACAGCCGGTAGGACTCCTCTGGATGAGTGATCAGCCCGGCGCAGAGACCTCTACCTGACAACACACAACACTCACAAGAGACAGACATCCATGCCACCGGCGGGATTCGAACCCAAACTCCCAGCAGGCCAGCGGCCGCAGACAGACGCCTTAGATCGCGCGGCCACTGGGTTCGGCCTGACCATGGACTAATTTAAGCCAGTATTTCAGTGTTTATCCAATTGGGCCGAGAAAATGTGTTATGTACCGGCGCTGTCTATTGCTGCCGTTGCATAATGCCTGTGACACAAGGATGAACGAGTATGCAGCACTGGCGAAACGATACTGACAGGGCAGAACCGACGCACTCGGAGGAAAACCTGTTTCAGTGCCAATTTATCCCCTACAAATCTCAAATGGACTGACCTGGGATTGAATCCGGGCCTCCACGATGAGAGACCGGGACTAAAGCCTGATCCCTATCACGGCCTACGGACTGACAAACACTTTAGAAAATCCCAGTACGTGTATTGTGTCTGGTATCCGAGAACAGAAACCATTACCTCACAAATACAATGCAGATATCCTAGGCCCTACACCGAGAAGTAAATTCATATATTTTGGTCTACGCGTTGTGAAATCAAGTGTGATCGTGTTGTGCATGCTGCATGCGTAGCAATAATGTCAGACGCTAGAATCTCTCGCAGTACACGAACACATTTTGATTCGATATGTTGTATCGAACTATCTACAGCGTGTCAGATTTCTGCAAATGCGTGACGCCTGATTAGGCTTTGTTGTTACTCGCTGCATAAATTCCGCTCGTCTTTTTATGAACTGCACGTTTAAAATTATACCACAACCACCTATGAAAAGTTGGAAGACTGGGATTGGATTCTCGGAAAGGGCATTGATTTTTCTCGTCATGGGGTCGACATCGGCTCTGGGATACGACCGGCATCCAGCGTGAACAACGACAGAGCTGTCGGACGCGTCAAACTAATATCTCGCCTCCCATCTAGTGTCGAGGTCATGAATGTGCAGAGATCTGCATACAAAGATTCACATGTCTTCATTCTCCCTGCATACAGACAACAATTCCAAATGCCACCTTACCATCTATGGATGACCACACTCTTACATATTCTGGGGATCACAACATCTTTGAGATATTTAAAAATCTTAAATACAAAATCACAGAAATCGATTGTAGTGGTGCAGTGATTAATACTGCTGATGCGCATTAGTTATTAGGTCTTAAATACCAACCACTCTTCCATCTATGCATTGTTCTTTCCATGCGAATTTCCTACCGAAATTGACTATTATTTTCCTATTTACCAATCCGTATAGCCTTCCCACTAACTCAGCCTAAAACTGTGAAATATCTTGAGTGCTGGACATTATCAACTTATCAACACAGCAGCTATGTACAGACGCATGATTTTCGTTACAGTGTTTACGATAAAGTTTTCTCATTGGACACCGGCGGCACTCTGCTAAAAAGCACTAAATACAAGCAGAGCCAGCACCTTCATGGCGTCTCTCTTCTCAAATACATCCTCTTACTATGATCGATTCTAGAGAACATCTGCAGCCGACAAACCGTCTTCAAATAAACAAAACAATCAAAAGCGTGAGTTCGTACTGTACACTGTCTCCCGAAGCACGCCTCGGATCGGCTGGATAGAGCGACTGTTCGCGCTGTTTTCTTGGCTGACATGCTCTAATTATAGAAGAGTGACAAATACGTTGCTCCAAAGGACTGACCGCGGCCAGAACACTGAATCAACTGAACTCCTACATAATTACGCACTTCTACCGGAACATTTCCACGAACTGTCTGGCAGTCTACTGAGGCGCTACGTTAATAGAACGGCACTGTTTCTATACGATGATCGAACGAGACCTAGAGGGGTGTCAACACCACCACGAAGCTTTCTCTTGTAGTATTTAAATGTGGAGTCAGCATCCGAAAATGCAATGAAACTGAGTTCGTTGAAGATGAGGAAAATTTGGCTCGTACGGAGGTGTGCCAATCTGTCACAGCAGCGCATGTGTAAACAGCCGTGTGCGTAAAAAGGTGTACAAACGAAACCCCATGCAACAGGTGAAATAATTGGATTCTCCGGCATATAGTCTGAACGCTCGAACACGCCCACATTTATATAGATATATACAGAGAGAGAGAGTGTTTATGAACATCAGTCGGGGGATGATGGTAAATGATAGAACGGGAAAAATGTGGAAGCCGACGTCGCCTGTTTTCCTGTTTTTCTCTTTCCAGGTGTTATCCATGAGTTACGGAAAAAATCAGTCAAAAGTGCTGACCTCTGGGTGTAAATTGCAACACAATGTATGTATGTATGTATGTATGTATGTATGTATGTATGTATGTATGTATGTATGTATGTATGTATGTATGTATGTAAGTATGTATGTATGTATGTACGTATGTACGTATGTACGTATGTACGTATGTATGTATGTATGTATGTATGTACGTGTGTATGTATGTATGTGTGTATGTATGT
>BLKM01000308.1:113808-292883 GCA_013340265.1 Coptotermes formosanus | reverse complement strand
TGTATGTATGTATGTATGTATGTATGTATGTATGTATATGCATGTTTGTGCTATGTACGTATATATGTACGCCTGCAGACACGTACGTATATGTATGTATGCATGCATGCATGCACTATCCATGTACTCGCAGCTGTGTACGCCTGTGTACATACGTATCTATGTACGTGTCTGTCTGTCTTCCAGTCAGTCCCCTAATCACTCTACCGCTTAGGCAACGCTGGTGCCATAATTGCATTCGCAGCACATTTTAATTACAAGCTGTATTTTCAGCTTACTGGAATATATTTTGTGCATATTAGTATCCTATCCGTGGTTCTTCTGTCACTTCATGGCCAAATAACAGTAATGCTAACTTCCACTCCTGGCAATGAATTCTACAATTCCAAAGCAACTGATATTCAAGGTAAAACAAAGTCACTGCCAAGTCAAGACAGCATGTTGCCATGTTCCTTCTACTGCTCATCTAATGCAATTGCTAGCAGACCGATAAGAAGTACCAAGTAAAAACTTCTGTGCTGATAGTGTAAAAAACACGAAAAGAGTTGCTGATTTACTGACCCTGTGCTCCCGTACTCTGTCACATTTGTCTGGAAAAGGTACTATAAGAAGGCAAATTGCTGCTCGAAATTCTTTGATGATAGCACATGAAGAAGTATGGCAACTTGAGACTTCATGTATACTGTGACAGGCAACCCGTAACTCCGGTCTTCAATAACACGCCGTCATGTTACCGACTTACTGAACACAATCTTCCGACAAACAGAACTCATCCGCATTCTGTAAAATTCTCAAGACCTGCCTAAATTGATGGAACGCCCGCGACTAGACTGAACCAAGTATGTGGTGTATCCTTAATCTTTCTCCTCATCACGGCAGCTGACGCGGAAGATCTATCGCATACGAAATTTGCATCCACTGGGAATTCATAGTCCGTCTTTCACGCGTACTTCAACTTACTTGAAACCTGTCCACACCTACACATCCTACACGTCCAAGACTCCTTTACGTTTAATCGTCGCACTTATGCCCATGTCTCACAAACGGCCATGTTATAGACTAATACAGTAGTTGCCAAAGCACCTGAGTTCCGCGATCTGCGCAGACTTGTTCCGCCACTGAAAGCAGAATACTTCCAAGCTTTTACACAGTTATCAGAAAAACAAATTTTTAAATACAACTCTTCAAAATGTATAACCTCCTCACAGTCTCTTACAAAAATGCAGGCTGGCCGGCCGAGTCCATAACATAAACAGGCAACATATTCAAATTTTTCGTTAGTAGTCTAATTATTATCCAACTTCAAACAATGACAAGCAAATTATTTTCTTAGTATTGCGCAGGGAACGCGATGACATCAAGTGCTCAGCGACTGAAAAAAAAAAATTTACAGAACACTGGATTAATACATCACAATTAATTTCTACGGTGTGTAGAGCGTTCAAATATTTCGCACAAAATCAGTGCGCATAGGAAAGCAAACCATAAGCCACTGACACAGCGCATCACCTCAGATATTCTATACAATCCAGAACGCGTGGCCCTTCATTAATTTTCATCCAGGGCCATTATTTTAGCATCATTAGGAAGCAACCCGTGTTCAATAGCCGGAACGTAGGGGAGACATGTCCATGCACTTCGTCTTTGTGCCAACACACTTCACGTTTAAGCCCCGACTACAAGCAAATTACTTGCTGCTAAGTCAGGACTGGAAGGCGAACTTGTAAGACAGAACTGGCTTTGCTACGCAAATGCGACAGACAGCTCGCGCAGGGATTCATGTGTAACTCCATGGTGAAGAGTTCTACTGGAGAACCTGACATTCGTCGGGGTGCATACGAAAAGACCCTACCTGTTATCGACCAGAAGGTACACTGCTATCTTAGTAACAGCCTAGTAACCTGCACCCTAAGCTGAGCCAGTTTAGTTCAATACATATCCAGTTCAATATTCTCCACCCCTTTACGCCTGTCTCGTAATTGGTCTCTTATTTTCAGGTGTCCACATTAAAATTTTGCGTGTTTATAAACGTATTATTCAGTTGTTCACAGGACAAAACTGTCAATAAAATACTTCACAATTATTTTGCCAAATGCACAAAATCCTTACAATCGTCTTATGGTGAAAATGCCAGTTTGTGTGTATCTAATGCATGTGTACTCCAGAACGTAAGGTATGCGTATTTTACGAATAATTCATCTTCTGCTCTTCTGTCCCCTATATAAATCTCCTAACTGTGGACAACAGAGAAAAGATGCGTAATTCAGTAAGTCTAATTGGCGACCGGAACATCGGGGTTGGGTCCCTCGCGGGCACACGGTTTTTCTCTTCTGGTGTCTGGTGTCCAGACCGCATATGACGCCCACTCATCCTGCTGCTACGTAAAGGCTACCGGGGGATCCTTTCTCTGTTTTAAAGCAACCCGAGAGCGAAGTTAATTACTCACGTCCACCTAGCTGCGAAGGTAATGAAAGAATGTAGCAACATCTCCAATTCCTCATTCGTTTGCATAACGTGACGTTTAATTCATTAAACGCAAGAAATTCCCCTTGCTTTTACACAATATTCTGTATCTATCGAAGAAGACTGTGAAATTTCTTGGTGATATAAGTGAAGTGCTTGATAAAATATCATAGAAGACAGTGTGGTCGTGCCTAAGGGCAAAAGTTGTCTGCTTGTTTCTTCGTTGACAAAGGATGACGCGTTTCCTACGTTTGGTCTGAGAAGTTTTGTTTGTTTGTTTGGCGTGTGGACACTGCGGCGGCACCAGACAACATTCGAGAAGCGCCCTTCATTAAGAACTACATCAAAACAAAGTGACAGTGCATCACACCACAGTTTGGAAATCTTCTATTGGTAAAAGTGTTCTTCATGTTTAATTTTTGTTTTCTATACGAATATTACACAATAGTTATTGAGTGTTCTTAGGAAGAAAAAATGCCTTATGTGGAGAGGACTTCCGTCCGCCCGGTCCTCAATCTGGCCGTCCTTCCGTCTGTTTATTACCTACCAGCGACTCAACCGTTTATCAGATTTTCATGACATTCAGTAGAGGAGCTGTTTACGGAAAGCTATCGGCAAGTGTGTTTTCGTCAAAATACACTCAGTGACCGCCATAGTTTACTGAAGGGCGTAAGTTACTCGTGCTTTCCATATTTCTTGAAAGATTTGGATAACATTAGGGATATAACGTCACTAATGTCACTGATATAGTGCTTCACAGAAGTAGATGTAGTAAAAGCCACACTTTACTTAACGGTGCAAATGAAACTTTTACCCATTTTCTACACTTTACATCCGATTCGGAAAATAATTCGATACAAAAATTTCCACAAAAAATTACTGAATTTATTCCGTGTAAATCAACGCAAAGAAAGCCACACTTCCCCAGATGTGTGCCTGAATTATCTGTTCTACTTGCCACACTTTACTGCATGATTTTGGTAAATTCAGTCTAATGATCTGCATCTAGCGCTATTGATCGTTTTGGGTTTCCCCAATATCGGCGCAAGAAAGGCTGTAATTTTAACACGCATGACATGAAAAAAGTGTGCCAAATCTGTTTACTACGGTATGACGTAGGCCATTTGCAATCTTGTCATTTTATTAGCACAGTCGCCGTGCGTCCACCTGAAAACGCCCGATTCGATTACTGACCGCGAAACAGTCACCTCATATAAATGGTGCTGTTCTTCTGCGTCTCCTGGCAAATAGCCAGATAGTGTGGCATCCTCTTAAACGCACTTCCTTTCACCATTCATACTGATTCCAACGTACCGCACCGCACTGTCTGTATTCTATCCTATATAGCACTGTGAAATGTATGAATAAATACCAACGGTGAACCGGACTGACATTAGATGAATATCGTTACGCATGAGCTAGTACTTTAAAACAGCATGTCTCACCAGTTCAGTTCTATAAAAGCTTCATTGTGAAATGAAAAATTTATTGGGCTTCGAAATGTCTATGCCAGGGAGTGGAAAAGCACAAGAGGAGAAGTCAAATTGTTTTTTTCAGACTCCTATGACTACAATGCTTTGTAGCTAATAAAAAATTGTCTAGAACTTATTTACCTATTCCAGCACAGATCTCTCTGCGAAAGCATCACAATTAACTCTGTGGTAAAAGAACATAGAGTCACAGTCAGATATTGGGTAACACAGTAACTATCTTGGTTCCGTTCATTTCACACAGTCAAAGCGTATTTCCCCAGTAACCGATGTAATATGTTAGAGCTAGACCCACAAGGTTATGAATAGCTTTCAAGGTGAAGATCGCGAAAAATACAACCACATATTTTAGACATTGTATAGTACGTTACACGAATAAAATATCTGTAGGTAACCATCTGGAATCGGAAGCATTTATCACAAGATACAGATATGCCTTAATTTCTATATCAAGAAACTGATCCATTCCACAAACCTACAGGTTGTACAATTAATGTACTAGAGGATCTGAGATTGTAATGAATCCAAGATGCTTTATGAACAGATGTGAGAGACAAGTACCAGCCAACTGGACATGGAACATATTCTAGACTATTACACTACAACGGATTTTGATCGTTCACGCTTCTAGTTTTCTGTAGAAGGAAGCTACAGGCGCGACATGCGCTAGTAGTTTTACAACCCGGAGGTAACACACTAAGATACTAGCGCTACGAATCCAATAACTGATACTGTGAAATAGGGTATATAACTTGTGCGCTGCAAAGTTAGACGTAACGGGAATACATAGTATATGTAGGTGGGTGTGCGAAAAAAGTGAAAACAACTTACAAAGCTTGGTAAAACCAGACTGAAATCCCTGCCAGCTTACAGATGATTGGGTGATTCAACTACAGCCCAATTCAAAAGGCACATGGCTCAAGGCTTGCAGTACCCCAGTGCAGAGTTCGTCATTATCGAGCAAGACAATAAACTGGTGTTAAGTCCCTTTTCAGGTTCCCTGAACCGTGTCCCTAAGAAAAGTGTTCAGGACACTCGAAAACGTAGAACTGAATAACACACCCCAAATTTTGGGATGTAAGGGCGTTTCACGAAAAAAATGATGATTTTCGTTACTCAATATCCTGCAGTTCTGACCATTTACATAATCGCTGACGTGGAACCAAGTTTCCTTACTGAAGAAAATACGACACGAAATATCAGTTGCATTCGAACCAATAAAGAATCGAAACCAACGGCAATAATGCAACCGTTTTTCTGTACAATGCTTTGTAAGTTCTTGTATTACATTGATAAGCTAAGGACTTAAGACTGACTTCTGGAACAATACATGCGTGTTTCCGATTCAAGCATTCTTAATGACTCTTTAAGCGACTGCAATAAATATTACCTTTGCAATACAGTGGAAGTCCATCATAGTAAACAATTTGTCATTGATAACATCTGATTTCACTCTTACTTCAGCATTTTCCAACCAGTGATGTGCATCTTAAGGGAGACCACATTCAGTTGAAAGGAGAAGAAGAGAAAATGCCGTCAACACAACTAGTACATGTTATATCTTTAACGTGGCCACATGCTTCGACCACAGAGGATTTCTTCAGTACATAAAAGGAAATGTATATAATTCTAACTATGTTTAGAATTGAGATCTCGGTTTTACAAATTTGTAAAATTGAGACCTCAATTTCTATGGCACAACAAATACACCAAGAACCCCTAAATAATAATCAACAGAAAAATCAAACATACAAACTTCGTCAAAAATCATCGCAATTCTAAGCCGTAAAAATAAGTTTCACAAGCATAAAAAACATACTTACTATAATGGAGATTAAAATGGAAGTGGCCAGATATCTACCCACACCATACACTGAAATGTCTTTTGGTAGGCTTCAGGCTTTATTGTATGTTCAAACTGCTGTGAAGTTGGACGTCGCTAATTTTTATAACTTCTAGACAGGAAGACCGAGCCGTCTGTCCTAACAAGCTGAAGGCGGTGGAACGTGCTCCACGATTTGTGCAGACTGAAAGCTGTATACACAGCAAACAGTGGAAAATCTGAACCTGGGCACACTGTTGGCTGAGATCGTGCATTTCGATTCGGCAACCTGCGTGCAGCGATCCATTCTTTTTTACCTCAGAATGTCTTTCCATAATGCCACACACATATAGGGCATACATTTTATTACTTGTAACACTGACAGCTTTATATACATGTACGTTATCAGATTTCAAACCCCATATATCAGGGGTGGACAGAATAGTGTCGATCTAAGCACGTTGTGAAACCGGTTCGCGGTAACCTATTAACACAGCAACAAACCTATTCAACCTATGGGTTTACTACGTAACCTTACACTATAAACATACTTTAACCAGTCTTGATGACAAAATAATGGTTAGGAAAAGAAAATTATAATAGCGTTGTGTCTTCTAAACTTATCCTTATTATTACTGGCAAATTAATTTCTTCTGTGTATGTTATATATGGGAGACAAAGCCAACACTTACAATTTCAGGATCATACAGGCGAAGCTCAAGCGAGATGGCGATAATGCTAGACATTCAAATTAATAGTTGCCTACTTCTGGTTTATATTATAAAGACCATTCTTTGACAACTCTTTTTTAAATTGTTTGCATATGGGAAAGAACTTATGACTGCAGACTTCCACGATAGTTTGATAATAAAGCGGAGCCTGCTTTAAGTACAAACATTGTGTAGCCGTAGACCGTATTGCTGACGTTTCGGGAGATCATTACTGCCTCCATGTTCAGGATACAAAAGCGAATAAGGTAAAAACGGAACAACCAAAGGGTCTTACTTTAACGGTAGTGAAATCAAAGAGCTTACGATGTGCCGGGTATGTACCTTGGCTGAAATATAAGATACATGCAGAGTGCGAGAAAAGCAAGTGAAGTAAGCAGTTCGGAAGATATAAGAGACAGAACGCATCTCAGAACATAAACTGTGGGGATGGGAACTCGGTTATCTGAACATAAACCGAGTCCACTTACAGACTTTGGTAACATGAGATCTGAATTTAAGGGATTTTACTGCAATTACAATAATACATCTTCTTTCAACAAGAAGTTTCAGGGCTATGTGATCTATTTTAAGATGCCAAAGAGTATACACAACAATTTATTTCACCCCTGACACGTAGGCAGTCGCACTACGAGCACCACTTTCTTGGACCGAAACTTCTGACGGAAGTACCCGGGCTAGGAGGGCCAATCACATGACGTAAAGTCTCCCATTATCGCACGATCTTTTCAACGTAACATACCACTATTTGACTGTTCACTGGCTTCGTCATAAAGTGTTACAGAGTTACAAAACAGTTCCGACTGTCACAAAGAGTACGGTTTCCTTTTAAAGCAAACAGCATTTTACATAAAGCACGACTTTGCGGTTTACTCGCGTACCCACACGTAGGTGTCGCTAGCGTAGTTACACGAACGAGATACGGTAAAATTCTCCGTGACACAACTGCAGAATTGAAAATCGTATACCGAATTTTGGGGCGACACTTTGAGATTCAGATGCAGAGTTCGGAAAATGATATTAAAACAGACCTTGAGGCTTTGGTAATGCGGACTGGACTGAATTGATTTACGATGGAACCCAATATAGAGCGCATGTAGTAAGAAATCTTCAGGTTACAAAGTAGTTGATTGATTAATTACGGTTTATTTGGTTCATCTTTTGTATTTATAAGAATCAACGTCTCACACACAATATTGTAAAGTATCCTATATCAACCGTAATCCATTTTAAGGCGTTAGTTACAATAGTTACATATTTAATTACGTATGGCTTACTTGTTGTCAGTATCGTAGGCTACATAGCATCGAGTGACTGCATTACTAACCAGTAAATTAGAAATTATGTGGAAGGACGCAACTGTTGTCTCTTTGAGCCTGCCATCCCTAAGTTTACCTGGAGCACTTGGAAGAAATCCAAAAAGACTATCGGTCCAAGCATCCGATATCCGGAACGAGATTTGAATACGGAACCATCAGAAAACAAACCAAAATGCGTAACCACCTCAAGCGCGACATTCGGTAGAGACAGAAGAAACAAATTTTTGGATTTTGTGTGTAGAAGTAGCAATGGTTTAAGGTACAAAATGGAGTCCGGAAGTAACACACGTCTCCCAGCAAGTCTCGAGAAGTTGCTTGTAATTCAAAATACACAATACGTGTTCCGCCTACGCAAACATCCAACACTTGACAATACAAATTTATCTTCATTCATCATTAATACCGAAAAGACGTACTGAGAGGCATTACACAGAACAAATGAGTTAGCGATAGAATTTTCTAACAGTGCCACCGGAATTCTTGAGAAAAATAAATGTCATGCATGAAGTGACGCAAGAAACCAGCAGGATCCAACAGTTTTGTTTGTTAACGAAAGAATTACACCCATGGGAAAACACATTGCTGGAAGTACCGTCGTCTCCGTTTTGTAAACTTCTGAATGTCTTTTGTAAAACTTAAAAACTGTCTCGCACCCTTTAGAAGTGATGAAGTAAGGACAGAAAGCGTCTGCATTATTTTCTTTCATAGCAGGAGAGGAATTCTTAATGAACATCGCAAAGATAAATGTGTATAAAGAAAGTTCCTTGTCCACTGTCGTATTCAAATTGTACGGATATTTAACCAGCAGTTGTGTTATAAGCTTCACTGTTACGGCAGCTGCGATAATGTTTCAAGTGCCTCTAATTTGTGTATTTCTTGGCTAGAATGTTAATTACAGGAAAGACTGAGCGGCATTCTGAGCGTTCTGGGCTGAAAGCATGGACTCAGTTATCGAAGGCAGATGTCAGTTGCTTGGCAAAGTTCTTTAAATAGCGTGTTTGAACGAAAGAGGGTTTCCACTTCCCACACACCACAGTTCATACGTGTAATGATAATTATGCAAGTACTGGGTGCAATTGTCTTTTATTGACCAAAAAGATTATTACCGCGTCTGGAAGAGACGACCACTGATTTTTGCCCTACGCTAGATTAATCTTGTCTCTGAACTCATACCGTATTTCTTCACGATATATTTTACTGCTGTCCTCCGAAATGGTGCCTACCCTTCGCGTTTCTCGACTACAAATTTACATAATTTATCATCGTTATCATGACTGCTACTTGTTCCACTTATCTCAGCAGCCTTAATTCCATTACCTCAACAATATTTACTGCAAAATTGCAAAGTTAATTATTACGCAATCCCCCGGCCTCATTTAGTCCATCTGTAACGTATTCGCTGACAATCACACACAGTTTGTACAAAATAATTAAACTACTCATGAAAAATGTGTTTCAATTTTCCAGTACTGATAATTATTGTTGTTTGAGTCTATAATTACACAAGACCGTAATTAAATATTAATTTCAAATGAGGGTTATTAACACAGACTGCATAAAACAAATGTAATTATTTTGGTTAAAATTTTTACCCTTTTGTTTATACACTTCTGTTCATTTTGTTTGACCTTGAATATATGTGACAGATTTTGAGACGTCATCGAAAGGAAGTATCCACTCCCATTCTAGTTTTGTGCCAAATTAAATTCTTTCAACTGAGAACTGAGTCATATTTAACATCTGGTCTTTAGCACAATAGGTTTCATTCCTATTTTATGAACAACGCATACGACAGAATTTGACATAGTCGCAACGCTCACCGTACAAAATTATCTGTTGGACAGACACTGTCCGCTCGGCTTCAGTCTCTCGTTTGTCATGAGAAGCACGACAGTTGACGGTAGAGAGGTGACGCCGAGCATCAACTGGCTTTTAAATCAAGTGAAACCCAAGCACAGCAAATTAAAACATCTAATTGATTCTTAATCAAGTTTGCAAAAACAAAGGCGTTCAGAACCGATATATTTAACTGATTATAATGTGTAATTAAGTAAGGGTTAATAGGCCTATAACATTACACGTTACAACATAAATGGTTATAATGTGTAATTAAGTGTTAATAGGCCTATAACATTACACGTTACAACATAGTGAATGGCTTTAGGACAACACAAGGCACACAGTGAGGGATCCTCCTGTTATGGACTACATACACGTACATCTAGTACCCTAATTCCCAATCAGAGAGGACTTAATATCCGCAATAACGGATGAATAAAATTCGTAATTAATATTCGTTACACTCCAGACCGATGGGAAAAATTTCACAACCCAACGAACTGGTAATTCTGAGGGCGAATAAACTGAAATCAGCGTGAGACGTAATTTAATAAATAATGGGGGGGGGGGGTACATCACTTAGCGAAGTTTCCTCGTCACTTATCTGGCGTGCAAGAGGGAAACGCCCAAAAATCTACTTTCGGCATTACTCTACAAGGCGCGTGGTTCTATCAAAATGAGATTAAGGTGATAGAACCAGACTGGAAACAGTTCGATCTACTGATAGGTCACAGATCGATACGGCCATCAAATCTACTTTATTCTGAGCTAGATTTCCAGCAGCACAATACAAATCCCGAATGGATGCAATGAAAGTTGATTGCAGTAAGTTTCGCAGTGTTTTAATGCTTCGTTAACACTATGTGATGTCCTGCAAATAACCGCACTAACTCGTTATTTCGAAGCAGGTATCTAAATGTCCTTTTAAACTGACTCCACGAAGCAGAGTCAGCTGATTCAGAGATGGATTTGACATTCCCACAAGTATACAGTATTGTCACGTGGGATAATTACTTGTTAGAGGAATGGCCCAGAAACAGAAAGCTTACCTTCGCGTAAAAGAACGTATAAGCAGACTCACTGGGCTGGGAGGAAAAAAAGTTATACACACTCATATTCAGAAATAGAAAAATATTCGAAAATACATCCTACGTGGTTTCAGCCCACTCGCACAGACCTTCAGAAACACAGTCACTTCCAAAACCCACAGACCTAATACCAGTACCATTGTTATCTGGGCCCTTTATCACTACGGCAGGTCGTGCCCTCAGGTTGCGGATGAAGGATTGGCTTCCAGAGATGGAGGATGGAGGATGGAGGTGCGGCTTTACAAACCGGACTCCATTCCATGGAGTTATTAAAGTGTGCATTATCGGATGTGCATTCTAGCCCTATGATATCGCTTCGCCACTCCTCCTTCCGCTTTTCTTCGTCCTCGTCCTCCCGACTCTTCTTCTCCTCTTGATTTTTCTTGCCAATTCAGTTACCTTCCACACTAGATGTTACCATCAAAAATTCGTTATGTTTTGAAATGTACGGAAGGTATACTCGTATACAGGAACAAGGTGTTCGACCAGGTGTAGGAGTACACTCGTAAATATGTAGTGTTTTAATTCCCCTTTAAATTCATTCCCAGAAAATAGTCCTTATTATGACAGTTTATATTTCATACAAAAACCTTCGAAGCATTCACAATATCACAACTATAAACTTTTCGTCAGTCGTGCATGCACTCGTCTTTAGGCAAATCATCCTTCAAGAAAGAGCTATTTCATTTCCAATGTGATTTACAGCAAGAAACAAAACACAAAGTCCTATAAAATTGCTGAGGGAGTGACAGACTCGCAGCGTTTCAATAAAATCAGTAAAACAAAGGCAATGATTTAGAGCCGTGCCTTCTTCCACGGAATACTAAGGTCGCCTTCCCGCAGGAAACAACAGCGATCCACGATGTGGAGCTCAGCGCCAGAACCAAAAACGCACTCGCCCAGTCATCGATAAAGATCTTCCCCTCTTATCTCCAGTCACAGAATTCACAAAATACCAATTCACAACTCCTCAACCGTAATGTGTAATTACTGTACTTTAGAGAAGCCAGCTCTAAAAGCAAAGGTGCTCAGGCTGGTAACAGCAGTTCAGAGCAGCCGATAACTGATAAATATATGTCGCTTAGCTGCAGCCACGATATAGGGCATGAATCCACTTTCCCAGAACTTGTACACACTGCTCACAATATCTCACATAAATGTTTATTAACTTTTGTGTACTTAATAATAACACAAGTTTAGAGAAGAAATGGACAGAGAGAGTGTGATAACAAGTTATATGACCCAACCATCTGAAACCTGTAATTCGCCTATACTTGCGCATTTAAAAACTCAATTTCTACATGACCTAAAAAACTCCTTGCCAAAACACACACATATCTGTTAAAACTGTAAAGGAAAATAATACGTGTTTGTTCCGAACACCAAAAGATAAAACACACCGTGTGAGCAAAATGGAGGGTGTTCTACATACATACATACACACATACATACATACATACATACATACATACATACATACATACATACATACAAACATACATACATACATACATACATACATACATACATACATACATACATACACACACATACATACATACATACATACATACATACATGCGTACATACGAGTATATACGTACATACTCGTACATGCACACGTACGAGTAAATACACACACACGCATACATACATACATTACATAAATAAATTACATACAGACTACACACACACAGGCATACATACATACATACATACATACATACATACATACATACATACATTACATACATACACACGTACGTTACATTACACTACACTACACACACACACACACACACACACACACACACACACACACA
This sequence comes from Coptotermes formosanus, assembly GCA_013340265.1. Taxonomy (NCBI): domain Eukaryota; kingdom Metazoa; phylum Arthropoda; class Insecta; order Blattodea; family Rhinotermitidae; genus Coptotermes; species Coptotermes formosanus. The sequence goes on along the minus strand of BLKM01000308.1, from coordinate 280,311 downwards.
CACACACACACACATTAACCACCTTGCTTTATATGATTAATTTGTTGTTATTCCTTGTAAACCCATTGGAGGGATTTCGGCACGTTTACTGTCTTGTCTATTCAATTTCCAGGTCCAAATATTTTTACAGAGTTCTACAACATTCCAGGTTGGTTTCAGTGTCAACATGTGACAATCTTGCCTCCGCAGAACAAAGAGTCATCCGTCGACTTCGAATCCCAAACTCCGTCAAACAGATTAAGCCAGCAACGTCCGACTTATTTCCGGAAGCACGCCATTTCAGTCTCTCCCGGTGTGCGGCTATTCCAACTGCAAGCCGCTACATGTTCCTCAGACATTCCGAACAAATAGCGATGTCATGTTTCAAAAGTATATCAACACCGATTCACCACTATCCCTTCCATTTCACTGTGCACAATTATTCCAACAGTTCACTCAACGCACAACAATAATCACGTTTAATACAGACTGCTTTCCTTTAAAATTACAATGTGTTCTCACTGTAAATTGGGAAAAATTACCCAACTTTGTTGTATTTAACCTTTTAAAGCCTAGCGGTAACTTTACATACGACCAGGTTTAACATTAAAAAATTCTACGTGGTGCCCACATTGCGTTTATGTGTTTTGTGTGGATCTCAGAACAAACAGCAGCTTTTGCCTTATAAAACATTAAGAGATTGGTTTTTATAACCGAAGTGTAGAGTGTTTACAGCGCGGTACGCACTGAGTCCTTATATAAAACAGATACGCTTCGTCTTTAAAGGGTTAATATAAACACAGGCTATTTGTTGACTTCTTCTTTACTTGTATCATATACGTATACAGGGTTAAAATCCATCCACTTCCTTGTAAATGTTTTAATGCGTTGGCTCTGTCCCTTACTTCCATCGCGCCTTTCTGTGTTCCTTCTATGGCCCATAGTGCAGTGACAAAAGCCGTACTTAGTTGACCGGAAAGAACAAAAAAAAACGAAAGTCCTGGCCGACAATTCGTCTCGCTTTTATATAAATCTTAAGGTAGTGACAAATCATTATACAAGTAGCAGTCATCCACTTCTCTGAAACACAGCAAGTCATTCTGCTGACTTCCAGAGTCACCGAACATAAGTTTAAATGGCAATCTGAACGAGATATGCCCACTCGCAAGCGTCACAAAACAATGAACAAACAAGACAGACTAGCTTATGTCTACTTAAACTCAGCCATAACAATAAACTATTACTCCACCTTAAAGTCGCTGTTTTAAAAAAGTGTTTGGTGTTCTGCTGCCAGGAGTTTAAAGAAAATATCCTTGTGAAACAGGTAACGTTACTAGCACTTCGTGAGGTATAAAAATTTACTGTCCGGAGTGTATAAGCGACAGCTACAGAGACTTTCTCGTATGAAATATGCAAAGGCGCTGTTGCGTTGCCACGGTCAGCCCGTCTGTCTGCAACCACTGGGTTCCGAACACGGACCATAACATTTTGTCGTAAAATTTCTGTATTACTGCAAGTGATAAGACTAGAGACTGCATACGTTGAGCAATGTGACTAAAACTGTCGTAAAACTTGGGCGATGTGTTTACAAGTGTCGCAAAATGTGGGTATTGTGATTATAAGTGTCGTAAAATGTGGGTGCTGTGTTTACAAGTGTCGTAAAATGTGGGTATTGTGTTCCCAGGTGTTGAAAATCTTTGGATACTGTGATTACAAGCGTCGTCTACGGCGGTATTGTAATTACAATTGGTGTACAAATTTCGGCATTTTGAATAGAATTTGTTTATTGTGATTATAAATGCCATGTCATTAAAACAACTCGATATTTCAAAGAAAAATCAACAATAATGTACCCCATAGAAATAAACAAATTGTCTCTGAGTAAATGTTATACGCTCCACGAGGTGAATGGGGTCATTGGTAAGTACTGACTCAAGCGTTATTAGTTACATGTGAAACAAACACCTCTTTCGAAACACTTGAGTAAAACTAAGGATTTGGCTAGTAAGAAAGTATTATACTACACAACTGTAATGGAGTTAAAGCTACTGGACAACATCCATTGTAAAGTCGGATATAAAAGGAGAATAAAGAAAGGCGAAACTTCATTGCAGGTTACGGGACACAAATATAAAAAGAAAAGAGTTGCCGTCGGGAGACGTAGTAAAAATCAGTAGTAGTAGTAGTAGTAGTAAAATACGAAAACAGCCCTAATGGAAGGGGCTACGCGGTGTTACGCATGACCAGATCTAAGTAATATAGGCCTAATAACACATAACTCTGGCCGATTAGTTGGTTAATTTTAACGAGCGATTTATTTACTTACGTGTACTTATTGTATTGACTGATTAATTTAAATATCTGAACCAGTTTCAGGAGGCAGAATGATTCACTCAGTAATGTGAGTGGCTGTAGGCTAATGACCACGTTTCGATCTTCGGCGAAAGGACGGAAATTTCGCCACCTCATTCAGGCCGAGGTATAGCTCGATGCTTTCTTAATCTCTTCAGGACAAAGAGGTAGCTGATCAGCTTCTAAAATCGGTATCCTAACCCCATTCACACTGTGGTTCGAAGCGAAGAAAAATTATTTGACCCTGTCAGGAATCAAACAGCAATAATCTAGCTATTAGCAACACGATAACTGTCGACATCTGCAGATGGACAGAACGGATGCACGCGTGTTGCCATATTAGGGGTAAGCATAACAAAAATGATTGTATATCTGCTTTCGTCAGGCTAACAGCAGTCCTCGCATAACTGACCCAATGAGTAATCTTTCATTCACCTTCCTATTTACTGCCATATTAAAGCTGAAATCTCTCAGTCCAGATGTGAAGCTTATAAATCCGGAATGACTTCTCGTTCTGCTTGATAATGGATATTACATTACGGAAAATGAAACGGCATTTCAAGGAAAAAAAATTGCGGATTATAAAAATAGACAAAAAAAAGTTTATTGGTGTTATTACCCAAGAGGTATATGAATGCAAACCCAGAGCGATGCTGACAAAAGAAAAATGGATATTTTTATATCCGAAAAGCAACAAACAGAGAGACAGTTAACAGAGTATACGATCACTGTTACGTGGGTGTAAAATGTGACATTCAGAGCTTTCAGAAAACGTGTTATCGTAAAAAAAAAACTGTGCACCATGAAACAATGGTTCGGTACGTATTTTGTTAAGAAGAATGGTGCGGAGTAAACTGAGTGATGGACGCAGAGTTGCAGTATTTCATTCTTATCGACGTACGCAACAGTGGCATATATGACTACTTCGGTAAGCCCTAATTTGTGACTGCATGCCTACCACATGCACATTTGTTGCAGAAGGGAGAAAACTTGTCGACAAATGTCACTGACATCTTTATTTATTCCTTATTTTACTTCTTTCTCACACTTCGTTTCCTTCTATCCTCCTTCCCTTCTCCATTTCGTCCTTTGTCCCTACCTCATTTTTCTGTCTTCTTTATGTGACTCCGAATTTACTTAATCACATGCTGTTAAGTATATAACGGGTGACCCCGTGACTGGAGTACTTTACAGATGGGCCAAACATTACGCATTGCACAAGGAGCCATTTCCACTGGTTTATGTGACATTTGTTCCAGGGTACTTTTGCCAAAAGTTCGTCTGGTCATAGTGATAGCGTCCCTATGGCTCGTATACATGGTCAGTCGGCGTATTGAATGATAACTGACTGTCCACACACACACATACACACACACACGCACACACACGTCACCCCTCTGCCTGTCAAGTATACACAAATAGTGGGGACGCAAAAACGAGTACCGACTTGATAAATAAACGAACATTAGGCCTATCCATCCCTTCGTTTTTTGTCACACCCACAATAGACAGTCATTAGAATAAGACACGTGCACCATACCCACGACATGGCAAGTGCACACAAGTGACAAATATTTAAAAAAACACACTGCAGAACGCGGCTTAAGGCTGCATTACAATATAAATGTCATGTTCTTGTAAGTGTGTTATGAAGTAAACACAATTTATGGTATTACGTTATTTCTCAACTACTTTGGGTTTCACTTCACGACATTTTCAGTAACTTAGAATGTACAGTGCGCACCAATATAATGATATCTAGTAGGGAATTGCAAAGAGTGTAAAAAGAAGTAGTCGTGGCCTAATTTAAAATACTATACTCGTAGTTTCGTAAGAACAGGGAATAAAATAAAAAGCCTCCAAACTGCTAGGCAGTAGGATTAGCGCCTGACACAGCATTCTCGGTTTTAGTGTCCTGTAATAGAACAGTCCATATTCATACCTTTATAACATTCGACTGCAAAACATAACACTGTAGTCCAGCATCTGTCTGTCTTTCTGTCTGTCTGTCTGTATGTCTGCCTGCCTGCCTGCCCAGTGATATCATTTTTGTCACTGTTTACAGGACATAAATTGCAGGCTAATTTTCAAGCTTGTAGCTTCAGTTCACGTATCGAGCATTATGTAGTCTACCCATCCAACATCAACGTCATTTGGGTTGCAGAACATACCAGGGTATTTGCAGACGCTAACCCCCGTCACTGCGCCTACTTGTGAAACATAACACATATAATGCCGACGCTGCAGTTCATTACAGTATCGCTGTATGTACATTCATGGAATCCAAAGTGAATAGAATTCTGTCGAGTGCACTTTCCGTCACAAATAACAACGCCAGAAAAATTCCCCTTTTATGTGCACGCATATAAATAAGAACCGCTTATGGAAACACGGAACTTGAATACGTTTAGCTCCCGAATATCCGTCAGATTTGCAGATTATTTAACAAACCATTAGCTCTCATCCTTTTTCATGTGGCGGTAAAATTAAGTACTACTTATGATCCACGGTCAAAATATTATTATTATTATTAACATCATCACCATCATTATCATCATCATCATTATTATTAATTTAAGCTTTTCACTGAAGCAAATATTCGTAATACACATTATAATTCATATAAAAACGTTGACTAAAAACGTTTCGGAACGAATAATAAATGACAAACCCAAACGCTGAGGCTGACGAAAGTTCTAGGAGAAAATTATGACTTCCAGTTACCTTCAAATGCTTCAGCCTGCATGATGCAAACAGAACTATCAACGGGGACCTTAATTAATTGAAATTCTGCCGTCATTCCAATCCAGTAAATGAAGACATTACGGATATGTACGCTAGATGGCAGCGCGCCCCGAAAACAATAAAGCAGTCGAGTGGCACAAAAGCTTCGCTCGGTTTTACAGTTTCTACAATGGCCGACACAAACGCGTCTATGTAATAGCAGAGGTTGTCCCGTCTACCTGGCCTACAAGGCCTTCACAAGTTCGAGGCACCCATACTCACTAAAAGTCTAATATAACACAGTCAGCTCTGCTATAACGCGATAGTTGCGTCATTGTGAGGCCTCGCGTTATAGAAAATCGCGGAACAAAAATAGGGCCAGGTTGATAAAAATTTGGCCCATCATCCACACTTATATATTAAATTAGCGCTGCAATCGCGTAACAGCCAACAAGCGTATACGATATTTCGCCTTATACAAACAGTGTTCGTCTATTCATCAACAGTGTTGTAGCCAATCCGCGTTAATGAAACACATAACAGAACTGACTGCAATATCCTTCATGGTCAATAATGTATAAAAGTCCATCTGCCAGATATAAATCCCATGTACCATAACATCATCGTTATCAGACCTGGACAAGGTATGTACTTTTATGGTTACTCTCCGCCCACAAATCAGGCTCCCCATAAAGCGAAAAGCCAAGTACAGATTTTCGCGGCCTTCCTAACGTTTGTTTGAATTACACATAATAATTTTCCTACAAAAGCTTCAATTATATTCTAAAACTCTTTACTAGGCAAATCTTCAGAACAATACACTCAGTGGCGCTACGTGCCCTTAAACCTGGAATGTACGCACAATAATCGTACTGTATATGGACGGCAGGAAATTAAATGCCACATACGTATGGCAGCCTCTACTGCGAGGACATGCAGAGCACGTTTCATAAAAATCTGAGAAGAGCAGGCTAAAAGGTTTATTTTGAAAAGAGTTAACGTGTAACAAACATAGGCGTCAAAACAAGCATAGCAGAAATAATGTTAACAAATGAACCTAGGCGTAGGCAACGAGATGACCAAACCCTGCTAAAAAGACTTTATTCTATTTCTACACGTATGAACGGTCTTAAATCTACAAAAAATGCATTCGAATAAAAATCATTGCGGCTAATCCGTTGCAAAACACTGCCACAGGCCTTGCCAGAGATCATCATTATTATCATCACGTAACCTGTCCTGTGACAGGTCCGTAGTCTCTTCCAAAGCCAGTTCTCCATACAATGCGATCTAGTGCCTCCTTTTCAATTGCCAGTAGCTCCTCGTTTTCTTAGTCATCCAGTAGCTGCTTACGTCGTTCTCCTCGTATTTCCGTCCCTTCTCTTTTTCCCTCTATCTTTCCTTCAATAACGTGTTTTAGAAGGCAGTTCCTACGCAAGATGCGACCAGTTCAGTTAGCTTTCCTTCATTTGATTGTATTAGGATATCCCTTTTCTCCTTGATTCTTGGCAATACTTCATTTTTCGCACTATCCTTCTAATTAAAGAGAAATGTATATTGAACCCTCAATTAAAAGTACAGCTTAAGTATAGATAAAAATTAAATTTTGCATGCGGTGGAGTACCGACCCCAGTGGCCGCGCGGTGTAGGCGTGGGCCTGCGGTCGTTCGCTTGCTGTGATTATGGGTTCGAATCCCGCCACGGGCATGGATGTCTGTCTCTTTGTGAATGTTTATGTTGTCAGGTAGAGGTCTCTGCGTCGGTCCGATCACTCGTCCAGAGGAGTCCTACCGAGTGTGGTGTGTCTGAGTGTGATCGTGGAGCCTCGATAATGAGGAGGCCTTGGCCCACTAGGGGCTCTTGCACCACTGGGGAAGAAATATTTTTGGATAGCAAACGGAGAACAAAAGATTCTGGACCGAATGGTAACAGGCATTCCCCACAGTTCAAACTGCTCTTAATTTCTTCAAGCAAGAAATTTTGATTAGCTAGAGTTAGAGGCCACAGACCTGTCGTAAGGCAGACTACAGAATGAATGAATGAATGAATGAATGAATGAATGCATGAATGAATGAATAAAAGTTCTTCCCCAATATTTTAACTATGTCACAATTTCAGAGGTCTTTTGTTGTGATATTACCCTGCATTCTGTTGACGAAACCTGAATATACACTAAGTTTTCTCTGCATTTACTTCTACGTCCGTCCCTGTACTCGCGACCAATAAAGATGCTTTGCGTTTCTTTATACGTGCTATGTATGCTTATTAAGTTATATAATACGAATTTTTAATCCTAAAAAGGAAGCGACGAGCAACCGGAGACATATCTGTACGTTGTATAAAAAAGAACGTTTTCTGTAAGATTTAGATGCGTCTGGAGTTCTGAAGCTACAAAGATTTGAAATACCATTTTTTCTGTAAGTTACGCATTACGTTAATTAAAACCAGTATAGCCTATGTGATTTCTCCGAGGAATGTACTTCTCGTTAGTTCCTCCTTAGCGTCTGCACGTACACTGGATGCAGTGACGTCACATAGTAATGGACTTTTAACGTGCAATTGTCTCCACGACGTCCCGAGCCATTTGTCGCCAAGCGTTTCAGGGACTCCAATAAACGTTATAGAACTTTTAATTAATTTTTCGTTCAACTGCATACTTAGCATGCCCTCCGTGCTTTCCTTTGCAAAAAAAAATATTTAACCAAAATCAGTAAAGACGTTTTAAGAAATTATGCAATTTTAAGGCGATTAAAATTCTGAAAGGGAGTAAGTTAGTTCAGTTCGTGTCGGTAAAACGTAATTAAAATTATATTAAATTCAAAGAGCGACGTTATGGCCCTGGAGTTAATTTTTCTGTCTACTAGTAAACTGCGATTTCAGACACTGACAAAACGACCAGCACAATAAAAATCAGACTTGTATCCGTAACAGCTTAAATCGAACGCCGGAAAGCTATTACTGTATTAAGGGTTACAGAATTCAAATTTTGTATTGGCAGTAATTTCATTATTCTTAAAATGAAAATTGATCCCCAAATGTAATACAATAACTGTATGCTAACTTACAATTTTCGAATTGTTATACATCTGAATTATTTACGTCCGTTTCGGCACATTTGTAGACAAAACGTTACTTTGTGCGACCTAGGCAGCATTGTCAACGTCCCCTAATCCTCATAGAAAATTCTAACCTTTAAAAGATGCAGCTCAAAATTAATTTATGATCACTTCACTTAAGATGTTTATATATGCGAGCAGTTTCTTGCAGTGCAAACTTTTTCGACAGAGAGGAATTAAAATACAAGAAAGAATCCTTTCGACCCGCGAAAAGCATGCACACACGCACGAACACTACGTGTGCACGCACGTATACTGTTCAAAGCGCGCCGTTTTTTATTTAAGTTTCTCTCAAAATAACCTGCACTATAATAAAAGTCTTGCACATATATTCAAAAACTTACAGACATCCAATCCATTAAAAAATAAAATCAGTCATATATGTGAGAGGATATGACTCACGCTCGTTTGCTACTATTTACCATCGTGAGACCGCATACCAATCACTATTTTGCATTAAACTGTTACCAAGTACAGAAGGAGACGTGGACAATGGTGGCTGTATAAACTATATGCAAGAAAGCAAATGTGCATATAACGTACAACGTGACATTGAGTAGTGTTCAAATCTTTGCATCCTGGTAGGCCCTCAGATGGTCATACCATATAATGCAGTATGACCACACCTTTTATTGTTGTTCGCAATTTTAGACACGATACAGAACGTTATTATTGCGAACAGAGACTGTTACGGCTTGTTATTACCTTTGTTTGAGGCGGTTTTATTTATATGCTTAAGCTGATCTTGTCCACGTTTAAGATTTTCTATGTATATAAATTATATACATGTCAGTTTTCAAAACAGTCATGTAATTTTGATGTTTGGCATCACGTTGTGTTATCTATAACAGTAAACAGTACTAAAGATCGTCGACACAAATTTATTATTATTAAAATAATTAGCCACATCAACTCACAGCAACATATTTCGACTACATGGAGTCTTCTTCAGGCTAAATCGATACGTACAAAAATGTAAATGTAATATAAATTACAAAATGATTATTAATAAAGTAACAGGCATGTTTGGGAAACTTTCGGGCATTCCCATCTTTCGTTTGCCGGAGTGCCAATCAGAAGTTAGTATGTTTCCGGAACGTTCTGCAACCGGGCCTTTGGCCATACATCTTTTCGATCTTTCTCCGTCTTCAAGCAAACGGTTCCCCAGTTAGAAGCTGCTACTGCCTGCTACTTATGCAACCCTACAGATTTCAGTTCATCAAAATCAAACCCCTTGTTCTTAAAGAACAACAACAACTCATCTTTCCATATTTTCAGTTTAACACTAACCAATAAATCAAAATTCCGCCGTCCTTATATCAAGCCACCAGTTCTTACCATTCTAATGGATTAATATACTGCTACCAGAAGGACGAGCGGGCGAATACTGGGAACCTTCAAACAAAGTTCGCAGCTTCTCCCGCCCCCCGCCCCTCTCTCTTCTTCCCGAAATGAGTGCCTCCTACTTCTTACATTGTATTTCCTTTCGTCTACTTTTTTAGTGTCTCTTACGTCTCTCTCTTCACCCGTCCATCTTAAGATTAATGTACGTTTTTATTAGTCTCCCAGATATGTTGGTCGATCTGCTCCTTAAACCCAACAAATATTGCAGTCAGTGTGTTGTTGTAACATGTACGTATTATGAATCAGAAAGATGAAACTCTTGCTTAAGAAGATCTTTATCCCAATTTCAGTTACCTATGGAGCATCTGCAGAACGCAAAATCTAATTTTGTACAGGAATTGAAAGCTGAGCACTCGGCAGCTTTATACTAATATATATATATATATAGATATATATATATATGAAGCTAAATAATTTCTACATGATGCAGACGATTCAGGAATAAGTATCCTAGTTATATATTAATCATACACTCGTCGGGCGCCCAGTAGCCATATACAAAATCCCCAGCACAAAACTCGATGTTACAACGTCATAAAACACAAAGCTGTTTAAACGTTGTTTCCCCTTTCACCCCGCTGCGACAACTCTTGAATTTCATGACACAGTCTATTCAGCGGCAAACAAATTAGTAATGCCAGGTGTTCTTTACTTTATTACACACAATATCATGAGCATATGGGGGTCCATTTCGGACAAAATTCATACCTTGTAATCAGAAGTTTCAAGTATTTTACTTCCTAACGACAACATAGAGAAGGAATACGTTTCAGTTTCATTTGCAGGTTACAGTGGCCTTAAAAGCAGTAGAACAGGCCGTAACTGCACTGTGCAGATTGCCAACAGCCTACTACCCTGACAGAGGGCGTGAATACAACGTCTTAATGCCGGACACGGTACCAGGCCATTCGAATCGCATCTAATGAAACAGACTCTCAGAACAGACGCAATGCATAACGCATGTTCCTTGGATTTCCATTGCAGGCAACAGAAAATTAATTAACACGCACCACACCCAATCAATTAACAAGAGAGGGCATATAAGTGCTGTACGAAAAATAAAAAATTTATTCATTTTTATTTTAGGAATAGGGTTTTATGAGTTTCATAGTCAAGCGTAAAACAAAGAAAGTGGGTCATGCCTGTCTGTCTAGCAGTTTTCGCGCATGATTAAACTCCAAAACTTTGAACTGGTTTTTATTACAATTTGTGTCCAAAATATGGGCCTATATGAAATCTAAATTTCAAGTAATAAATTTATTAAGAAGAAAAAAGTTCAAATTATATTCACAAATAAATTAAGGCAGATTCAGAATTCTACTTCCAATGTAAGGATGGAGGCAACACGATTCTCTGCTGCGTCAAGATAGTTCTACCAGACTGAACAGCGTCACATTTCAGAAGAATGCTATCTTCAACTAACTAACTAACTAACTAACTAACTAACTAACTAACTAACTAACTCCATGGAGCAGAGGCCTTCTTGAGAAGCTAACAGTTTCTCAGCTAGTCAAGAAATTCCCCGCATTTTATGGAACCCGAAGGTTCATTACCGCATTCACAAGAGCCCGCCACCTGTCCCTATCCTGAGCCAGCTCAATCCAGTTCATGTCCTCCCATCCCACTTCCCGAATATTCATCTTAATATTATCCTCCCATCTACGCCTGGGTCTCCCAAGTGGTCGCCTTCCCTCGGGTCTCCCCACCAAAATCCGGTATGCACCTCTCTCCTCCCCCATACGTGCCACATGCCCCGCCCATCTCAGTCTTCTCGATTTGATTACCCGAATAATATTTGGTGATGAGTACAGGTCATTAAGTTCCTCGTTATGTAGTCTTCTCCAATCCCCTATCGCCTCGTCCCTCTTAGGCCCAAATATCCTCCTCAGCACCCTATTCTCGAACACCCTCAGTCTTTGTTCCTCCCTCAGTGTGAGAGACCAAGTTTCGCATCCATACAGAACAACAGGTAAAATTATAGTTCTGTATACCCTAATCTTTGTGTTTTTGGATAGCAACCTGGAAGACAAAAGATTCTGCACCGACTGATAGCAAGCATTCCCCGACTTCAATCTGCTCTTAATTTCTTCGTGAATGGAGTTTCGATTCGTTAGGGTTGGCCCAAATATTTGAATTCTTCCACCCTTTCAAAGGATTTATTATCTACATTTATGTTGTGATTGTGTCGTGCATTCTGATTTCGAGACATGACCATGTACTTACTTTTCTCAGCATTTACTTCTAGACCAATCTCCTTACTAGTAATAATTAAATCTTCTGCATTTTTCTTTATGCTATGTACGCTTCCGTCCAATATATTAACATCATCAGCATAAACCAGAAGCTGATGTGTACCATTCAATTTCAAGCCCTCCTGGTTTGCCTGAACCCTCCTAATGGCATATTCTAAAGCAAAGTTGAAAAGCAATGGCGACAGAGCATCTCCTTGTTTCAAGCCATTCTTAATAGGGAACGTGTCAGACAGATGTTTGCCTACCCGAACTCTGCTATACGTTTCATTTAGGCACATTTTTATTAACCTTACTAGTTTCATGGGGATACCGAACTCAATGAGAATATTATACAAGACCTCCCTCCTAACTGAATCATAGGCTTTCTTCAAGTCTATAAATAGCTGATGCACTGCCTCATTGTATTCCCATTTTTTCTCAAGTATTTGACGAATGCTGAATATATGATCAGTGGTTGACCTGTTACGTCGAAATCCACACTGATGATCCCCAATAATTTCCTCTGCATATGGAGTTAACCTTGACAAAAGGATGTTGGATAGAATTTTGTACGTAGTCGACAAAAGTGATATGCCTCGATAGTTACTGCAATCTGTCTTATCGCCCTTCTTATAAATAGGCACAATGACCGACTCCTTCCATTCCTCAGGCAATTCCTCCTTATTCCAAATAGAAATAATAAGTTTATGGATTTCAGACCGAATAATCCTACCCTCTGCTTTAATAAATTCTGCTGGAATCTGATCAATACCTGGTGATTTGTGACTTTTTAGTTTTTCAATAGCCATCTCAACCTCAAAGGCACTGGGCTCAGGCACTAGTGGCTCTGCTGTGTGTACTTCAATCTGCCTAACATGCTATCTTCAAGTTAAGATTAAATTATAGAAACGCCTGCTACCTTTCATTTCAGAATACTTTCATCCTCCCGTCTCGAATCAAAACAATATAAGTAATGTACGCATAAGGTTTCATTGTGGCGTCTTTGCGTAACAATGTAACAGTGCGTTCCCTTTGTACTGCTGTTGACATAATGTAGCTGTCAACAATATAAAACTGTTTAGTGTTGGGACGGATTCCCTTTGCATTATTGTCAAACTACAACATACTTCGTACTGTTGTCAACAATATGTACACATAATTTTTTATATTATTCATACAGTGCATAGTTTTCAATCAAATGTAACACGTACAAGTATTTTTAGCTCTCACTGTGTACTTTGGTTCTATTTTTTGAAAGAATCCCTGAAGATGACCCCAGTCGGTGTCGAAACATGTTGGATAAGCATATAAATATTGTAATGTAGAAACATCTAGAATACGAACAATGCATTAGTTGGACCAATATTGTATTTAATATGTACGTAAATGGGTCTTCATGTAAACTGCCCGACATTTTAGTCCGATTTTAACCAAATCTGAAATTTCTCGACAGATTTTTATAAAAGTCCCCAACATCAAATTTTACGCAAATCCGTCCAGTGGGAGCCGCTAAAAAGACATGCGGACAGACGGACAGACATGACGAAGCTAATAGGCGATTTTCGCTATTTATGTAAAAGCGCATAAAAATGGTACCAAAATACACACATTATACACTGTACAAACATCCACAAAACGAAAACAACGCATCGAAACAAAAGACTCCTGCTAGTTCATCGTCTGCTACACATAAAATGCGGCTAAACAGTTTATTGCGTAATTTTACGATTTTGGTTCGTCTGACCGCACACCATATTGCATACTTACGTATTTTCCTCAACTACCCCGCACGCAAATCGCATGTACGTGACGCAATATTATGTTTCATTGTCATGTGTTTCTTTAGCCTTTCTGGTTTTGCTGCAAATTTTGTAATTAACGCGTAACCAGCACGATTTTCGGCAAGGAGGAATTTGATTGAAAGTGTGTTTTTACTCCCTGCTCAAATATTTCGTACAGCTTAATTTAACCTAAAAATAATTCAGCGAGATATCTTAGATTTTAGCGGGTCTTCATGTATATTTTCCCAGATTAACATTACAAACAAAACAATAACTTTTTCCCTTTGTTCACTACTCCAATTTTTAAATTCAATTATTTGCTGCACCTTCCACGAAGAGAGTTCCGTATCACATTTTCACTCACAATGAAAGTATTCACTTCAACACACACACTATGGTACATGCAAGCATACCTATGATTTAATATTTGTAAAACGAAGAAGAGAATAAATAACGAAGGGGTGAATAAGAAGCAGATATAGGAGGAATGTAGGAGGTCTACCTTGGTAAGGAATGCAATATGCACAAGCCAGAGCCACCGTTAGTCACGGGGAAGGGGCCAAGTTATAAACACACTCTGCGTGACGTCAACATTATACCAAATTTATGCAAAGGTTCCCACACCCTGTGCTCTGCCACATAAACTGAACAAGGCACACAGCACGTTACCCAGCTAATTTAAATTTAGTCGCGATATAGATTACCGCTAAAGCTATGCTTGATCATGTATTAAAAATAAGCCAAGAGTTTAAGCAGAGTAGATTTGTTGTTCTAACGGCTTTAAACACGTTAATTTATTGTGTTTACTTCTATTTACCACATGAATTCTTTCTAGGTTGTTTATGATTTCGTGTTGACTACGAAGTATGTTATTTTACCTGTAAATAAACACTGTTTAACGGAATCGCAACTTGGAAGAAGAAATATTAAAAAAACTTTGAAACATTTACAACATATTGTCGGCATGTCGAAAAATAACTCCACTGTAACAATGTAAACTTGTATTATCTTCAACAACGAATACAGAAAAATCATCAAATTCCCTCACTTCCCTCCTTTAAAAAAGTAAAACTACCAGTAAAAGATTTTAAGTTATTCACAGAACCACTGTTGTAAGATGTTATGTTATTCGCAAAACCGACACTATATAATCTGAGGTTTTTCAGACACCCATCATCATAAGATTTTAGGGTAGTCACTGAAAGAACATTGTGAGGTATTAGGCTCCTCATAGACCCACAGTCATAACACTTCAGGATTTTCATTGGACCAACAGCATGAGGAATGTGGTTCATCACAGAATCACCATTGTAAGATTTCAGGTCATTCACAGAACTACCATTATAAACTTCAGGTCATACAGTGAATCAGTAATGCGCAATCTGAGGTTCTCTATAATACTATCATTGTACTGCGCTAACTAGTCTAAAAATGATAACAGCTTTTTGCAGGTTTTAGGTAAAGGGCAAATTCACCCTTGAACAGGCCATGAAGGCCTAGATGGGGAGCAGAGATACAGCTCTACCCTCATGACGCCTGTCTCCCCTTAAGGGGCGAAACTTCATACCACTCTCTCAAAGAACAGAGAACGTACATGTAGATGTTAATTTACACGTACGCACTTACTCCTAAGAGGCCCTTAAACCAAAGTAAAAAAACATCAAAAGTTTTGTACGTCTGCCCATTGAATTAAATCGAAATCAGTGAGATAATTTTGGTACTATCAATTGCAGTCAGACGGGCGAATCGAACGACAATATTTTTTTAACGAACATGTATAAAACGTTCATCCCACCAGAGAAATAGTGTCTAAACAAAAGCAGGAAAACATTTCCAATGAAAGGCTACCACGATAAGCAACATGTTGCAAATGCTGTTCAATTTCCATTTAAACAAGTAAACAATGCAGAAAAACGGAATTCGTTATCCTGATCCATTTCCGGTTTCAAGAGAAGATTACCTACTAGCGCTGCAAACAACCCAAAAGGGAACTACAGCTTGTAGGAAGCACAATGACAAAGTGCTGGGCTTGACCGTCTGCTTTGATATTTTTCATTATTTTGTTTCCTCTACTCCTTCAGCCAAAAATGGGATAGTGCCAAAAACAAGACACATACAGGCCGTTCACAATATTCTACAAAACAGTTTTGCCTTTCAAAGCTATACAACAGTGTTTCCTCAACCTTTCAGGTAACACAGGCTCCCTACGAATTTCTAAAACTTCTGCGAGCCACCCTCCCTCCCAAAAAAATTTAATTCGCGGACCCTTTAGGCACATCTAGCAATATCATTAAAGGTGGAATATTTACAAGTAATACACTATAAAAATGTAACGCAGTCGATGCAATAATTATTAATAAAAAGTGCATCAAATAGTAACAATAAAAGATAAGGGAAAACCTGAAGAAAAGAGTGTGATGTTCTACTGGGTAGAATCAACCCATCTCCAGGATCCCTGGACCCTTGGCTTATATCATCACTGTTTACACAACATGAAGTTGCCAAAGATTAGAAGACACACAAGACACAAACATCCGTGATAAAAAAAAATTCATACACAATTCATTTCACTGCTTCTGCATATGGATAACTAAGGCTGCCACTTGTTTAGACATCCAAGCACAAAGCGTGAAGGGGAGAAGAAGACAAGCTCCATGCATTTATCTCAATGTCATAAAACGACGTCAGTGGTCAGCTGTATTTTCCAGTCCCGATTATCTAGGGAAACAGCTGCTGGTGAGGGGGTCCCAGACCCTGCCTAAAGGTGCTGAATCTTGAAGATATGCCCTACATGTTTTTATCAAGATTAATTTTGGTTCACGTGGATCAGGTACGAAACACGAATATCTAATTAACGTTTAACGGTTTTCGTACGGTCGACTTACCGCACAAGGTAATGACGGCGTCAGTACAGACCTCAGTAAGATAGAATATGTATTTACAACATTTTAACAACGATCGATGTAACTAAATTCAATTATACCTTCAAAGACTATGTATAATCGAAATTAGACATATATATTCAGTTCGTGCCTCACAGAAAACAGAGTCTATGCCCATTAGAAAAGCAACGGTTAATGGAAACAATCGATACTTACTGCGTCATACTACTCCCGTACGTAACAACTGTGTTAGGGAAAAATGCAGCTTTTAATATCAACTGGGATTCAAATGGCTAATAATAGCATCAACATCAATGGGGAACCAAAGACGCATTTCATGCAACGTGTGTAATTCAGAATAAAATAAAACTTCCCACGAATTGTGTTACGACACTGATTCTCTACGGTGCTGGCTTTTGTGCTGCTATGCTTTGAACAGAATAATCATCACATTAAGAAACCTCAAAACCGAATTAGTGTTAATATCACATCACTGCACATAAGTGAATGCGGTTTAATAATTAGCTAAAGCATAATAACAATTGTACAATTGGTAAAAACCTAAAGTGTACTATTTTAAGCATCAAAAACTGATGGTGTCTCTGATCCATACGCACAGACATAATTTAAGATAGCGTGTGAGGGATCGGTGAAGTCTTTGCTAAGCTCAGGAGGTTCCATTATAAAAAGTCTGGAAACCACCGCGATTACCAAAGCTTCTGAAATTCACATTTTTTTATCAAAAGTACATCACCTTTCTTTTTTAAAATAAGTTTATGTTTTTAAACAATAAACGACAGTATTTAAAAACAGACGCACTGTGATTGCAGACATCGGTTCTGCGTGCTTATTCTAGTGTGCAAGCACCAAAAGGTCGAAAAACGCAGGATTAAACTGTGCTGCTTGTTGTGATACGCAAACAGGAACGTGAACTACACTGAAAACACACTAAAAGATCGTTTCGCAGTTCACTAGTTCTACGTCTCTTAAAATTTTTCTCTTGGTGTGTGCTTTTTATATATGAAGAGAACACAACGGTATCATACGTAACACATACGCTTGAAAAGCATAAAAATTAAAGATAAAAAGACCTTTCTCTCTCCCTTACATTTTAAAACTAAATAAAACCCGTCCCTAACAGATACGAAGACTCCAGTCTAAAACGGCATAACGCCTACGATGGTGAGTAATGAGTCCGGGTTTTACCTCCAGTCTGTTGCAAAACAGCAGAGTGAGGGCTACTGAAGGCATGCGTAAAACATATGCTACAGCAACATATTAGGGGTAGCTTAGGTACTCTCAAAAGAACTTGTCTCTACACAAAAGTACTGCTGCTAACAGCTGCTAGATTACCGACATCAAATTTTAGACTTTTAAGTTCCTGTGTCAGTAAACGTCTACAGAACACATTACAGAATCTATACATTATTTACTTTTTTGTTTTCAAAAAAATCGATAAAATAAAATTTCAATGCTGAGCGCTGGAACATGTTATACAAAGGGAATAGAGAAATCTTCAGATTTTTTAAAACCAGTTTAAAGGGTTAAATTATGAAAACATGCCGATAATCTGTCGCAAATTCACGCATTGAAAGGACGGCTGTATGGACCAGGTAGCTCATTGAGGACAAGGGGAAAGGGAGGATAGAATAGAGCAGGAGGTTAAATAGAGAGAAGTGAAGAACGGAATTAGGTAAGGAACAGGAAAATTAGTGGATAAAGAATACTAAGGAAGGAAGGAAGGAAGGGAGGAAGGATAAAGGACTGAAGAGGAGTAGCAGGAAAACCAGGAGGTGAAGAACAACAACAGAATTAGTACAGGAGAGGAATGAACAAGGATTTGTATGCTGAAGTTACAGTTTACTTTCTGACGTATATTTTTTATATTAGTAATGGCACGGTGGTAATACAGATGTGTGTGTGTGTGTGTGTGTGTGTGTGTGTGTGTGTGCGCGCGCGCGCGCGCGCGAAGCCTCTTGAAAATAAAATAAGTCGTACTATATTATATATGCGGCAGATGGTTGACCCACGCTTCTTTGACTCGCTATCCTGTGTACACATATATCGCATTGGAATTAACATCACTGCCTACAGGCAGGCTGGATTTACAACCAGCCAGGCTGTGCCACAAGGTTTTGGATTATAACGCAAGACCTTGTATGACTGGACAATTTCACACCAGGGAAGACTTATAAGTAGCTTTCTGGGTTATGACACCGTGCACCTTCGTAATGATTTCCAAAATTTTGGAAGAATATAAAGTCTCCAACTTGTAATATGGAAATATTATATTCCAAAATGTTAAACACATACCAGACTGGACGTAGTCATAACCCAGATAATTATAAACCTTAAATCTCACAATATGTCTACTGAATGCATAATCCTAGAGTACTGTCTCCGGACTAAACAGAGACTACTGTCCTGATGGCACACCAAATAAAAAGGCTTTTGAACGGAGAATTATTTTGTTTCAATTTTAGAAAAACACATGGAGACTGATATACACATGCCATCAAAAAAACAAGTTAAGACACAATTTATGCATAACGAAAAGATTCTGACCCTTTCGCTCCGTTTATTGCTTCGAGACAGCTGAAAATCCTCTACACGTTAATTATCTCGAAAAGCCGTAAGACTCACAGGAAAGAGCATCAGACACAAAACGCGTGTTTTCTTCTTCTTCTTCTTCTTCTTCTTCTCTCTCTCTCTCTCTCTCTCTTCAGCTTTCGTCCGAAAAACTTTGTTGAAAATATAGCCAATTATGCTCAAGATGTACGCAGCAAAGCCTGTTGAATTCCAATTAGGAATTCTCGAAAATTTTAATAAAACTCCCACACATTAAATTTCATGACTATCTATTCAGCTTTCTCGATCTGTCACAAAAGGACAAGTAAACTGCTAGACAGACATAGATAAGCTAACAAGCGTGTTTCTGCAAGTAGGCCTATCACAGCGACCTCGCTCGACTCTAACCCAGGCTTGCATCCACTGGTGCACGGTTTAGCAACTGCTGAGCAAACCCCGAAAACGTCCCATATTCCCTTTTTCAACGGGCTTCTTTTAAATACGCCCGATCATCAGCAGAGCTTGATTTCAGTGATCTCATGCATGTCCCGTAGATACAGCTATCTAACTGATGCCCTCCTTTCATACCGACTCATACGTTATGGGAAGCACAAAGAGGGATTCTGTTCAAAGCAAATGTAGCTTAGCTCACTGCCAGTTTGCTTTAAAAATGTGAGACATGGTAGAACTGCAACTATTAATTAAGCTTGTTACAACTAACGCTAAAATAGCGATTCTAAACTCTAAATAATAGGAAACCATACACTTTGTTCCCTTACACATTTTTCTTTTTTCGTTTCTTCCGTGTATTAGTTACAACAGGGAAGCAAAAAAGCAGTTCGCTGTTATTACACTAACTCCATGAAGCAGAGTCCTTCCTGAGAAGCCAACACGTTCTCAGCTAGTGAAGAGATTCCCCACATTTTATGGTACCCGAAGTTTCATCGCCGCATTCTTAAACGTCAGCCACCTGTCTCTAGCCTGAGCCAGACCAATCCAATCCATGACTCCCCATCCCACGTCTTGAAAATATATTTTATTATTATCCTCCCATCTATGCCTAGGTCTTCCAAGTCGTCTCTTTCCCTTAGGTCTTCCACCGAAAAGCTGTATGCACCTCTCTTGTCACCCATGCGCGCCACATGCCGCGCCTTCTCATTCTTCTTGGTTTGGTCGTCCAAATAATATTTGGTTAGTACAGACCATAAAGCTCTTCGCCAGGTATGCTTCTCCATTCCCCCGTTACCTCGTCGTTCTTAGGCCCAAATATCTTCCTCAGCACCCTATATTCGAACACCCTCTTAGGCGCTGGCAGGCGGCATAACGCGGACAGCTTGTGCAGGATACATTGAGATCGCAGAGGAATAAGCAGGAGTTTCTTTATAAAGAAATTACATGATAAGGCAGCGTATGTATACGCACACTAGTAAATATATTTCACAGACATAAGAAGTTACAGTGATTTCAAACATACTATAGCATTATTACAAGGTTTGCGTCAATTTTGTGAATAATGATGCCTGCAGAGTCACTACACTCTTACATCTCCCTCTTTAGCGGAATTTCTGTAGTTGGGTATCTCTGGCAAAATTGCGTCTGTTTTGAAACTTGAACAAGAAATGAGTACTGTAGCACACAAGTGTCCACAGGCAAGTTAAGAATTAAATGTTCCCTTCCAAGGTAGAAACCGGCTAATATTTTTTCGCCTATAAGTTTGTGAAGGAGGGTAATTTCCTCTTCAATTGTGCAGGAAGTTGGGTGAAATTCGGGACCGGACTGGACAGACGAGTAAAATTTCGCCCCCATCGGGGTTCGAACCTCGCATCGTCCAGCCTGTAGTGAGTGGCTGTACCGACTACGCTATCCCGGCCCCTCATTAAAGTACAGTAGTGACTATAATTATCACACGTAGCATTGTAAATGCGCTTATATAGATGAACTTAAACCCAGAAATTAAATTCAGTCAGTTTCTTCTAAAAATATTCATCGTAAAATAACTCGTAGATCATCGTCGACCTCCCAGTCAGGACGATTATAACTAGACATTCAGTCTTATCCTTGCTGTCAGTCACTTAATTCCTCCTTTGCAGCCGGGTGCCAGGACAAAGAGGGAGAGAGACAGAGAGAGTCGCGTTCATTACACGTGCCCGTACATATCAGGAGTGTGCAGGACGCTGTCCGCAGGGTTGATGTAGGTACTGCATGGACGCCGGCGGGGTTCCAATAACAACATACGGAAGTGAGTCAGAAACCCCAAACAGCACCATATAGCATCCCGAAATACAGACACGCTTCCACTACTATAGAACCCCTTTCAAAACCACCCCTTATTTCAGTATATATCTTCTTCTTCCTCCTTAGCCTCTTTTCAAAGATTGGCTTAAAAACCTATTTCTGCTTCAGATTCAATAACCGTTTATGAAGGGCACCAACACCCCTTACCAGTAAAAACAACCCGTTGGAATTCAAGGGAGAATAATTACTGTCGCATTTTCATCTTTCATTCCTTTTCTTCCTTTCGGTTATCAACCTTGTATCTATCCTCCTTCCTTCCTTCCTTCCTTCCTTCCTTCCTAACTCTGACAAGTGTTACGTTAAAACAATGAAAGGGACATGTTTTCCCTCAGATGACACAGTTTCCGACACTAAGTTGCCACCTGAATAAGTGCATGAAAACTACATGGTTCCATTGAAATGGCGTGAGAATGACAACGTACACGCCATAAACCTTCCCCTGTACATGTTACAAATTCTTCCTGGACGACAGTTCTCAACCAGTCTGCACTGTCTCGCCACTGACATTCCGCCTAATGGTCTGTCCATTTCTGGCCACGCACATCTATTTTAAGAATTAATATTCTGGCAACAGTAAATATTAACATTATGGTCTTCAAGGAAGAGATACCTGGTATATGGGTAGATAATTATCAACTCTTTTACCGTGAAGATATATACATCATGTACTCCGACATGTTTATACCTATCCACAAAACCGCAGACCATACCATGGCTCTACGGGTTGGTCGCCAGCCTCTCACAGCGGAGGCCCAAGTTCGGTCCCAAGACAGTCCACGTGCAATTCGTGGTGGACGAAGTGGCACTGGGACACGTTTCCCTGTCAGTACTTCGGATATTGCCTGTCAGTACGATTCCACGAGTGCTCCATCCTCTATGTCATTCACCTACCACCGACGCTATATAATCTTGGAAACTGAGTGTCGTTAAAGAAATCCCTTCTCTCTGTCTCTCTCTCTCTCTCTCTCTCTCTCTCTCTCTCTCTCTCACCAAACCACACAGAGTCACATCCCAGCTGACACTAATCTTACACTTATTTTGCCCCTTGCAAAATAAAACTTACTAATGCACATTTCCTTCATCCAATCTACTCAGCGTACCCGCAAATTGATTTTAAACTAGGCTGTTAAAACCAGACACTTGGCGAACACTCCGATACGATTAAACGTATCTTGCTTCGTCATGGAACGTGACCACTTAACACAAAGTTCTAACAAAACAAGAGCAAGTGGCAATTTAACACAGGATTCTGAGGTAACCGACAGCGCTACATTATACAGCAACAGGGCCCGAAGATGACAGAAAATCCCGGAAGAAAACCTTCAGAAAATAATGGAAACCCTACGTAAAATTAATCCGTATACCTTGTATTTCGAAGTGTATGTGTTACAGAGTACTGTGATGTGGAAAGTTATGACGTGTAATCTGGTAGAAACTATACGGCACGATGATCCGTAAGACAGTAGTCTTCATAGTCACTGTCGTGAGAAATTCATATTACATTTATTATAAAGAAACTGCATCAGCACGGGTAAAGCAGATTTATTTTGACTGAACACGAAATACTCGAATTAAAGAAAAAGTATGCAGTCTTAATACATTATGCTATTTAAAGCAATCCCACTACAGGCCTGGACAGGCACTAAGGGTTCCAGGAGATTGAGGGTCCCAGATTTCCAGACAATCGACACATGAAGGTGATAAGGCAGTCAGTCTTAGGCAACGGCCACCTTTACCCCCCAGGAAATATTCCTGATACTCATTTCTGTTAGAGAATGAGTCGACCCCAGGGCTATAGTGCGGCCGGACGGATTAAGTCAATGAAAAATTCCAATGACTTCATGGGGAATCAAACCCGCGACGTTCCGGCTAGTAGCGCAGTACCTCAACCAACGGCGCCACCGCGTGCCCCATATAATGCTGTTAGTAACATTAATCTAATACAGCATCATCATAATTACAACAAAGAATCCTTAAAAATAAAGCGATATACCCAATGTCTGTGGCGGTGAAAATAAAGCCTAACGATTTACAGCTGTCATTCTTATGGAACACAGTGTCACTATTTTCCCATGCAAATATTGAAAAAATATGATAATTAAAACAAAACAAAATTATACAATATTAATCATTAAATAATGACGACATAGACCTTTCAGCTACTAACATGTATAACTGAACTTTATTCTCAACACCCACAATGATGAACATGATGATAATTAATATTATCAATAACAACAAACATAACCGGCGGTATGTCGGTGCAGTGATTACATAGGCGGCGCAAGTACCATGCGTGGATAAAAAGATAAATTCGTACACGGTTTCTGCAAAACATGCGGGAAAGCAGCTTGGAAGTCCTACCGTAGATACGAAGGAGGAAAACACTAAAACGGAATTTACGCAGGGTGTGAATTTGACGACTGGAGTAATTTCCTTTGGCACAGAGACCAGCAGAGAGTTCTTGTGAACACGGAAACAGCTTGCTAGTTTGTAGGTGCAACTTGTTTTGATGCCTGTGTACTTCAGTGTGTGTTTGTGACGTAGTGTCATAGTCAACGAGAGACATAAACCAACTCTCTGTAGCAATCTAACTGACTCTTAAGGTAGACTACTTTACGTGAGAACTTTAAGTATCAGGAGGAAGCGCCACGTCCTTTGAAGAAGATTTCAGCGGGATGTAATGGTACTAAATCCATTAAAACATTTGATGAGGTGATTTCCAGGAGAAATTACTATTGTTAGTAATAGTCTGAGTATGCATGAAGTTCGCAAGTGGGGAAAATCGGCCCTCGTTCCAACTGAGACCCTACAATGGCGCTTAGACTCATGAAACTCGCAGAACACATCATTAAGTGCAGGACTAAGTGCTCGCAACTCGGCAGGTCTAAAAGCCCTAGACTTGAATTAAAAGAGTGGCTTAATAAAGCCAACGTAACAAAAAGTAATAGTAAAAAAAATATATTTACACATTCAAGCCACAGACTCTGTGTATATTTCAGCACAGAATTTACATGTTTCGGTACTGCTGTGCCATCAACATACCTAAACTGCAAACACATGAACAGAAGTCTGAATCGTAGGAATAAATATGTGTTCTGTGTCTCACCCATACACCCAACCGTAGGACGGTGAATGTACAATAAATAAGGTTTTGCCAATTAACGTAAGATAATATGATTAAATAAAATTAATGACGAAACGAAGTATAACACTTATTTTCTACCCATATTTTGTTTTAAAAATTCAATTAAAAATATATTTTAAATATTTTGTAAATTATCTTTTCTCTTATCTTTTATACACAAACACGACTATACATGGATAGGCTATACTGAACTTTGGTAGGGTTTTTCATTTATGCAGCGCAGTTTTACTCGTACGTAGAGGGTGCGTTTCTTACTTTCTTGTTTCCTCTCCTACTCGCTATGCATATTGTTGACGTAAGTCACCAAATCTCCAGCTCACGTAGACACTGTGACATTTTTATTAGTTACAAAACACTTTTCTAGCAACGTTGCACTTTTTAACCTGCTTTCAGTGCTGGTTTACTGGACTTATTCTGAAATACGTATATATGAAGTTGTAGCTTGACCAAACTTTGATATTGCTTTAACCAACACACGGCAATGCCACAACTGAAATTAATAAAAATTTACGTCGAGTGTTACTTTGATAACGTTCTGTGTTCACTTCTCATTTCAATGAGTGACTGATATCGGAAGGCAGTTTAGGCCTAGTTAGTTTTGAACGAAGCGACGAATTCGCAGAGAAGTTACATTATCCTGTGTATATAAAACAGTACAACGGTAATTCAAGATTACCCATGTTCCGTGCAGTGAGATTAGACACTACGTGTGTGTGTGTGTGTGTGTGTGTGTACACGTACATACCAACAACTTCTCTGTAATTAGATACGATGGTGAACGTGTCGTAAACCTCCTACACGTTTCGGCCTTTCTCGGCGATATTCAGGGAGGCATTCAACAAAGAAAAATAGCTTAATGGCGAGTTGTAACACAGATGTGCATTAATGTACATTAACTAGTCATTTATGTACTTTTCTTTCTTGAATGCCTCCCCAGCGATAGCCAAGAGAGGCCGAAACATGTAGGAGGGTTATCACACGTTGTTTATCATTGTATCTAATTACAGTACAGCTGCTGATATATATCTATATATGGTATAAGACAACACTATAAGGAACTTCAGTTCATAACCACTAACACAAACCACGTTACCATACCGTACATTAAAAAATTATTCTAATTAATATTTTAAACATATACTTAAGTACAATTGTTTTAATGTTGTTTCCCTGTCTCCGTCTTATGTGGTGCACGGTGTCGGTTTCCAAGAATTCTAACCTCCAATATTCCGTATGTATTTTAATTAGAATAACAAAATTAACAGAACAGGTGAATCATAATGCTGTTCGTTACTATGTCCTAAGCTTCTCTCTCTCGCTCTCTCTCCATACACGTATTTATTCATACGCGGGTAAATATTCTTTCTCCAATTCCATTAACATGTAGCACAAACATTTCGAAATAAATGTTTGTATCACGCGTAATATATGTGCTCGCCGGAGGGTAAGCAAATGTATCTCACAACAATACAAAGAACTGGCAAAGAAACTAGTTTGTATACGTTGTTTCGTACGTTATATTTCCTAGTCACAAGACTAAGGAGAGAATTCATGTTGCTGCTCTAGGTCACAGCAAATAAATGCGATGTGAATAATGAAGTAGTGGGAAACGGGGATGAAGTAATTACGATTACAATCTTTACTAGCACAGTTACCCATGATTACCCTTGACTAGTTACCGCATGCGTCTGTTGAGTGCAGTACCTATGGAAGTGAAGTTTTTAAATGTTTAGCGCTGCCTTGAAAAGTCATTCGCTTCGAATTAAGTTATATTTTTTCCAAAACGCGTAAAGAGCCACCTACATGCATGCAAGCAAAGATATGGTCTTTAGCAAGTTTTGTTTAAAATAATGGTTTTGCATACATATATACTTTTGTAAAATACGATACAAAATTCTATGATCCTGCACGTTAAATGTGTTTTGGTATTCTGAGGCTCCTCCACACACCAACCCTGATGATGGAGACACAACAGGTCTCGGAAACATTGGTTATTAGCTCATCATTCACGTGGAAGATACCTCAAGAGCAACTAATGAAACTTTATGTTGATGTTTAGTTGCCTGAATTGCAAAGCCTTTCAGTAGTTACTTATATCGTGGCGAATGGTTCAGTAACTCACGCAAAACAGCATCGAATGTTTTGCATCTTAGGGAGTAATCGTCTTAAGGGGACGCAGAAAGTGATGACCATAGTATAACTTAACGCTGCCGGAAGAACTGAGTAAAATCACCAAAACCCTCAGAATAGTCAGGTGTCCAAGCCGAAATTTGAACCCGGGATCTCCTGATTGCGAAACAGCAGTGTTACTCACTCAAACGCGATGTGTTTAAAAATAAATACACATCGCTATAATTTAATTTTACAAATACTATAAACATTGTGTAACCTGCTGCAAGCTCCAGGCTTCAATGGACAGGCAAAGAGAAATGTGATTTATTCCTTTCAGTTTTTTTTAATTGGACGCCAACGCATACACGGATACGTCATTCACACATACTCGTAAATGTGCCTACCGAAAGAGAGAAATGAAAAAGAGAATTTTAATATCAACAGAGAAAAAATATTAACGAGATTTTAAATTGATTTCCAACCAAAAAAAAAAGCACAAAACTAAGTCACAAATCCATGAGAAAACAAACACTGCGAATAGCGACAGGCCATATGCAAATCATTTATACATTTTCTGGACTTTCTAGTTGATGTGTTCGTGTAGGTGCACAGGTCCAAGGAATTACAGTAATTACATTTACGACGTCTTGTACTCTAAGTCACAAGAGATCAATGTCACAGTATTAAAAATTATTTCAGAGAGTATAACACTAAAACTTTCCATTTGAAATCAATAAAACACAATTGGGTAAATAAACTGATTACAAAGCGTGCATTTATATAGCAATTTACACATACAAGACACGCAGATTTTGCACACAGTATATGAATCGACGTGCTGACACGCGTCGTAGCATGTACGTAGGTACAGTACATATTAGGTGTGCATTTATATGCATTTATCTAACCTATTTGTTCTTCTCTCCACCCCCCGTTTCCTTCATCTGCTAATCGAGCCTACATCCACATATACCACCGATCTACGTGCTTATCTATGCACCTTTTAACTTACACATATTGAATGTGAAAATTTTAATTCGAACAGAAAAATATTCGCATGCCAGAGATAAATTACAGTTAGATAAAATCCTGCATGGAAACAAAGAAAACGGTCTCCTGTCTAATAGAAATGTCTGTGCCAACACCTCAAGTACAAAGGAAAGGCAAATATATATATATATGTATATAGATATATACACACACCCTACAACAGAAAAATAAATAAGTTAAAACATCAGGCATTTCCTAGATCTACACGGTCCCAGCACTCCTGTATTTGACTGTATAACTGCCACAAACCCAGCACCAGTACTAACACGCATGGCTACGGAAAAACAACCGCATTCAACACACAAATGTGTGAATGGCAATATGCCACTACAGATAAAATACTTATTCCACATTTATTCAATAACGCAACAATCCGAAGTACAACTAATACATATAGACATACAACGCCGAAACAAAATTTTTTATCCAAATCTCCACTAATTTCGACCTATAGTCACCATCAACAGGAGGTGCAATTTAAGAGAACACACTTGACTGCGACTGCTAAAAAAGTACGAAATTAATGAATGACGATATTGATGATAACAGTAATAATGATGGTAAGCTCAGAGGATGAAGTAATTCAGTCCTCCTTCCCGATCGCTAGTCACAAGTATAACACGTCTTCTCAGAAAGTGTCAGCGCAAAATACTGATTTACAGAATGTCAAGGAATAATAACGCATGATTCCTTTCATTAATCTCATTTCCAGTGAAGGTTCTATTAATTGAAAACACTTAATTTCATCTCAAAGTTAAAAATTGATAAACAGATTCAAAATTATGGTACACAACAGCGGGGACGGTATAAAATGTGGCGGACCGTAACTCTACGGGAAGCTGTAAAAATTCATAACGAAGAGGATTTTTAAATTTAAAAAGTTAGAATTCATCTATTAAATTTACAGCACCGAGCTAGTATGCTCTCTCGCCCCATTTTATCCAGTCTTTCCCATTCCACTTCTTTCCGTATTTCGCATTACAACACGCTCCTACATACTTCACTAATGGGTGAACGTTCCCCGAGGGAAAATAAAAAAATATATAGCAGTTTACAAGTCATCCTGAATTCTCACACGAGCATAGTCCAACGAATACTAGAATCATTAACGATTATTTATCGACATCATTGCGTTAATTCCTTCGATTCATTAGAAGAACCTTCCTTTATGCATGCTTTTAAAACGCGTATTAAAAATTCACAAGTAAAATTTAATGACTCACACCTCTAGCTAACGTGTTCACGGTCATCGTTTATTCCACTGGTGAGGCCATCCTATGTCTCTTGGAATTCAGACCTCTGGCGGGCCCACTGTCCACCTCCCCGGTGCCATATTAATTGATATGGAACATCTGTTGAAATAAAGACCGAGAGAGGAAAATGGAATTTATCGGCGAGAAACCTGTTCTATTGCCACTTTGTCCAACATAAATCCCACACGAACTGCCTTGAAACTGAACCCAGTGTTTACGGTGATAGGCCGACGATTAGCCTCCTGAGTCACGGCAATGTAATGGCAAGCTCCGGCTTGTCGGTTGGGTCCTAGAGCTAGACTATGTATTTGGTGGATAGCAGGGTTAGATTGCTGTACGGGGCTGCCTAGTGGGGTTGTAGGGGCAATATGAGCGCACAACATTTCTTATACCACCTGTCTAATACGCATAAAATTAGTACTGTAAACTCACAGGGTGCTAAGGAGAGAATATATGGACGTACGAGAGAGGAAATAACAAGAAGCGGGGAGGGGGGAGGGCGGAAGCCTGTGCAGTGAGAAGCTTCAGAACGCGTAGGCAGTTTACCAATTATTACGAGCACTAAGATGCCCGTGGACTCCTCGCGGCCCACCCTGACGATGAAGGCAATATGATACCATTCAACATTGATACACTTTACGCCAAACTACACGTCCTATCCCAGAAGGCGGAAATCACCACAGCGACAAAATCAGATTTGACATACTACTGTGATTACCAAATGAGCAGGACGATATGAGTGGCCAGATAAGAAACAGTTACGTTTTAACTGGAAAAACCTAAAGGAAAACTACGAGGAAAGCAACGGCGTAGATGGCAGAATAATATTACAATATATCTCGAAACGGCAAAGGGCGTAATCCGTGAATTTACTATTATTATTGTTATTGTTATTATTATTATTATTATTATTATTATTATTATTATTATTATTATTATTATTATTATTATTATTCACAATATAGCTCTTGTGCTGTCAAACCTGGTAAAGGTTAGCTTCCTTTTTCTTTGATTTTTGGTATGCACAAACAATAACTCATTCCCAAATTCCTTCCGAGATTTAGCACTGTTATGCTCATTACCTGCACTGCCAAATCTGTAAGCGCACTTAGAAATCAGATCAGCATTGGAACATACGTAAGGGTATGTTCACTTTATGTGTTACTTTTAAGTGCGTCATCGAAACGTCTGAAACACGCCGATAAACGTGGATAGCTTCTTAAACACTATCTATAGTGATTTTTAAGACAAAGAAAGGTAATGGCAATGACGCAAAACGTGAACTATAAGATGCACACTTTAATCTTTTCAGCGCTTGTCCGCACATTTTGTTTCCGTTTGGTTGCAATGTGGCCAGCACAGTGCGCAAGATTCTTTAATTTCATTACAGAACTGGAATAAAAAGTCCCATTACAAACTTGCAATTAAACTTTTTATAAGTACGTCGAAAGTATTATGGTTCAGCACGTACCCATTACGAGGGCAATGCATTTGTTTTTCGCAAAAATATTTTCCACGTCCAAGGCTCACTGTAACCACAGAACGTACACTGGCAGCACAGTAAGCTAATAAAAGGTACTTCACCCACCGAGCATAAGTAATGTATTTTTAACGACAAGTATCCACCCTTTTAACGTTACGATGTAAGAAACGGAAAAATTGCGTGAAATTTATGAGACTTCTGCCTTCTGATGTCTGATGCTCTCGCAGTGGTCATGTGAGAATACTGTCTACCCGTATGTGATGCTGTGTGGCCTGGTAGCTATGTATCGACGTTTCGGAGAAACCTACTGCCACCATATTCAGGGTATCGAAAAGTCAGTGCATTGCTACCACTACAAAGGGTCACAACTCGGAAGAAGGCAATATCCTTTCTTATTCTTGTGTTAAGCTGAATTTATGATTCGCTTCTATATCTAATGACGCTGTATCTGGTGAATGTAGCTTTCATGTTGATGAATTCGAAAAATGTGTGTGCCATTATTTTACAATGAAGACGCTATACCACTCCACAAATTTTTATGTCAACCTTACAAAAATTTTCGAAAACAACATTACGAGTATTTTGAGTCTTCTACGTGTTACTGCACACGAAGGATGGACTAATTCAGCACTACGTAATCAGACACCTGTTGTAAGTAATATCACGCCAGTCCTTACAAGTTGGTCATAATTTCATAATCTTTAAACTAACAACGCAAAGAAAAGAAAATGCTGTAATTCATACGATATTTTCATTACTTACAAGTATGTGTCACTCGGGGTAACACAATCGTTTAAGACAGAATACAAGTTCCAGGCTTGTTCTCTCATCACCGTTCCGATATATTTACTGCCGCGTCAAGAGTTTCACTGAATGGCGTCGGTGACCTAGCCCCCCTCAATAACAACGGTCACAAACAACATTAACCCTTTAAAGACGAAGCGTGTCTATTTTATATAAGGACTCAGTGCGTACCGCGCTGTAAACACTCTCCACTTCGGTTATACAAACCAATCTCTTAATGCTTTATAAGGCAAAAGTTGCTGTTTGTTCTGAGATCCGTACAAAACACATAAACGCAATGTGGGCACCACGTAGAATTTTTTAATGTTAAACCTGGTGGTACGTAAAGTTACCGCTAGGCTTTAAAAGGTTAAGCTCCCATACTTAACGTAAGACCATAAGTAATAAAGCCCTTTAAAAACGCCCAAATGATAGAACTTGAGCGTATACGGCATTTGCAGTAGTTCGCCATATTGCCCTACCCTGAGCCATGTTGATCTGGCTTACGACCCCACAACCTACTTCTTTAACATTGATTTTAATATTATCCTCTTCACAAAGGAAATTCCCAAGCACCTCCTTTCAGGGCCGACAATATCTGAATATATATTACCCATTTCCCAGACTTGCTTTCGGTTTCATTCGCTGTTCTACGCCATTTAGTTACTTTAACAAACAGAACATATTCAATTTTGGAGGAAAAGGATAGCGTTACATTTATGTTATTACGAAAACATGTCAGATGGTATTCCTTTAATGTTATAATATTGTAGTGTAAGTATGTGTTATATAGGCCAATATTATAAGGGTATTCATCGCCGACTACAGAAAAAGCAACGTGAAATTCAAGAACATTGCTGCAATAGTCACGTGCTGTTAGGAGAGGGAAGTTTTAAATTTTAAAATGTATTCTACATACACGGTTTTCGGTATTTACTTCACATGTCAGACAGCACACTGCCAGAATATGTCGAGCAGTGTAACAGTAATGATATTGCTGACTGCTAAACGTTACAGGATTATACTGTAAATTTATAGATAAATATTGGAGGCAAGTTGTTTTATACACTCAGCTATACACGGTTGCTTAGGTAACCTGTTATTGTGTCGTTACGAAATCGTTTTAGCACTCAGAATAAAAAATGTACCTATATAAACTGAAAGCAACTGAAAAGTCGATGTTTCTTGTGGTCATGCCTACGTTTGAGTTCTTAAATGCATCGCCATTAAATCATCCTGAAGTTTGTCACTTCGTAAAAATTCCCCTGAAATTCCTTACTTGTCGTTAAGGAAATGGATATGATATACTTGCATTCGAAACCATAAAATTTCTAAAATAATCTCAAATATACGGAATAATTCTAATATGAAGGTTACTATCTCCTGGTATATGACGTCGTGTACATTCCTCCAAAACTTTGGTAAATCTCTACCAGACTACACGGCGTAATATCCCAGAAGAGAGCAATCTCCAGAGTCATCCTCATATTTCGAACCACACATAGACCCGCAAAGCCCATATGTTTTAAACAATTTGTAAAATATTAGTTCCGTTGTTTGATAAACAATCTTCAAAACTCCTATCTACAAATATTACTTAATACACACCTCTATACTTTTTTTCTCGAAATCGTGCAGTTAGAAAAATAGTTATAAAATGAAACAACCCAGTCAACCCAGTCTACCTAAAAACAAATATGTAAGAACAACATTTCCTGAAAAAAATTATTCTAAAGACAGCTGTATTTGTTACACAAAGCACAAAGTTAAGTATGCGGTCCGAAAGACAAAGCCTTGTACTCACAAAATGATCCTGTAGCGGTCTTGATAAGCTAGCGCACCAAGCTGCTGGTCGTTCTCCGTTCGACTGCCGTTACATGTTTATACGAGCTGCATTAGTTGAGCCCAGTGACTAAGCGAGCAGTCGCTACTATCCAGACAGCATGAGCGGAAATACAGATCCACTACAGCACAAATCTACAGGGACAGGATTGCTATGTTTCCATGTTCAACTTCCTATTTTCGTAGAACACTAGTTACAAACTACAAACCTCTTTAGACTCTATATACGGGGTGCAACAATTATGTTGTCTGCTCGTCCGTAATAATACAGAATTGAAGCCGATGAAAAGAACAATCATTGAGTTCAACCTTTACTTTTCCCTTCCCCTCTCTTTCTTATTTATCTACGGATGTTGAACAATATAGTTGAACATTATTTTATATGTACTGCAAGCTGTTTTTTATGATGGTAAGTAAGCTCGTGCAGAAAACGTCTCTTGTGAGGAATGTTCCGCTAGTAGAGTTTCAGTCTGCGAGTTAAGCCAATATTTACAGACCCTCCTGTTTTTGCGTACATGCTTGCGTACATGCCAGTAATTCATAGGCCATAAATAGCGGGTCTACGTGCGAGTTACTTCTTATAAAGTACATACACATGAAAACTGTCGTCAAATTACATCCCATACTTCTGTTGTATTTTGATAATAAGTTATTTATTTACGTACACACAGGGTGATCCAAAATCTCCATACACAGGGATTATATGGTAGCTGCGTGCGTCGTTGGTTAGATCGATAGTTTCCTGGTCATTGGATTGGTCGCCATGGTCCCGTGGAGTGGCCTCCGACGTCTCCAGACCTCACCCCGCTTGATTTTTACTTGTGGGGGCACTTGAATGCCATGGTGTACCACGTGAATATACGAAATATGGACCACGTAAAAGAATGTTTTAAAAATAGAGTGCCCGCGTAACACCAGATGTGTTAAAGCGAGTTCGCCATGAGTGGGAGAGACGCATACGTATGTGATATCAATGTAATTGTGCCCACAAACAGCACATTTTGTTAATAAAGAGACTATTTTCCCCATATATGTGACTTCTGAGTCATTCTGTATTATAATAGAACGGTACGGCGTCTGATATAAAGATTAATTTTTAGACAGGCCGTGATACTCATCCAGAATAATTGAAAACCTTGTACAATACCAGTGCAACCACAATATAACGATTCCAGGCTCTGATAAAGGGATATTTTAAACCTAATGGTGTGGTCTGGATTCATCCGGCTCAGTAAAGGAACAAGTGGCGGTCTCTTAGAAACACGATAATAAACCTTCCGGTTTCATAAAATGTGTGTAATTTTTTGACCAGCTGAGGAGATGTTAGCTTCTCAAGAAGAACTCTGCTCCCTGTAGTTAGTCCTTAATTAAAGGCAATGACGTACTGAATTATAAAGCACTTTATTCCGTTTACTTGACCTGAATGACACTGAATGGCAGAATCGGTATCAGTGACGTATATAAAGGGATGGAGTAGGCAGTAATTATGACTACTTAATGGTACCACATCATACATAAACTGGAGGGAGGGGGGATGAATAAAATCACAAACCCTACAAAATAGATGATGGGCGGTCGAGAGTCCAAATATTTACCTACGTAACACTCGGTCCATTTCATGGAAAGTAGGACAAGTTTCGGCTCCTCAACTCCTCTTTTTAAGTACTGCAGTAATCTTCTGTTTAAATATTACCCCTATACAAACTGTAAATTAAAATAATCGATTACACTCACCGTTTCAATTATAATAGCCTCATTAATTTTTGTCTGTATTCACTTACTATTATTGCTGAACTACGAGCTTTGTGAAATCAGAGTACGTCCAGCACTATAAAAAATCCTCTTCGGCGTGACTGGAGACAGGTCTGTGAAAAACATCGAATCAGAATTTAGCGTCAATCCAGCAATAAAACCGATATAAAGAGCTGCGACTGCTTCTCAGCCCGAGTAAAAAGCACCGTTCGAAGCGAAATAGCACCGCATCCTGTCTCTTCCATCATGTTTTGAAGATAAAAGAAACAGCCATTAAAAATTCCATTCTCCCGTAAAAATGCCTCTTTTTATCTTGAATTCTGGCAGAATTCAAGTGTCGTTCTTTAATAAAAAAGAAAGAAAGGAAATGGATTTTGGTCAACGCAATTCGGAGTAATATCCCTTCACAGCCTGTCTCCCATTGGTGCGAAACTAACGTACTTTTGCTGCCAATATAAAAGCAATAAATATCCTCAGAAAATAAAAGGCGCTACTACCAATTTCTTTCTTTACTACACGCATATAATTCGTCTCTGTCATTCATAGCAAAGAATTCCCAAACTCGACCTCGCTCCCCTAAGACAAGCTTTCTCCCCCTATGCATATTTGACACGGCCTCAATCCTCAGCACTTACATTTCATCCCACGGATATATTGCGGAGATGTGGGTGAGGAGACTCGAGGCAGTAGCAAGAGGGTTTTAATATTAATCTCGAGGGATGGAGGAGGGTAGCCTCAGGATGTAATATGTTCCTACCTGGAAAATGTGTAAAACATGGCAACTGCATGATACGATTGCAGATGAGGCTGGTACAAATCCACAACCCCCTCACACAGGTTCCCTATGTACGCAAGCTTATTCATAAAAAGTTCGTGGTTAGAGGCTGTTTAAAGATAAGACAGAAAGACTGTGAAGGGTAATTGGTAAAAACAAGGGTTGTTTACGTGGATTTAGGCCCAAGATTAATTTACATGAGTAGGAATATGTGCAAAAAATATAGTAGATTTCAATTTGATTTCTTACTCATTGGAAAGTAACATATTTAAACAAATGTATGGAGCACTGTACTCCATGAGAGGCCAGTAGTCACTCAGCTAGATAAAATATTCCTCCACCATTCATACTAATGAAAGGTCCATTAGTGTGTTCACGAGACACAATCCCTAGACAATACACATCACACCATAGCACCTCACAGATTAACATGGGGTTTTCTTCATACCAATAACTTTTACTCTGAGAGTTCACGTATCTACTGAGATGAAGAAAAAAAACTTGGTCCCTAAACAGAAAAACTATGGGTCTATTTCTCGATCATGCACCGCATAAAGGTACCAGTTCGCAAAATTAAGTCTTGCTTCACGATGTGTGTGGTAGTGTTCGCGAATCGCAGTTGTCTTACGTGGCAGTAAATCCAGCAACTTTGTTGCCGTTTCGCTGCGCAAGTAAAATCGACGGTTTCCTTCGAGATTTTTCCAATCTAGCACCAACTTCGTCTAGTTTCTTTCTTAGTCAGCACGTGCCTCTACGTGCTCTCGTGCTGTCTAGAACTGAAGCTCTTGTTCGAAACCCTTTCATTTATTTGAAAATTGTTTTCAAGTTTGTAACACGAATATCAGGAAACTTGCGAACGAATTTGTTACCACACTTCTTGTAGGAAATGTCACCACTCTTCTTGTAAGAGAGGTATTCAGCATATGCACCGTACACAAACGCGCGATGTTGCAATGGTATTCTTACTGCGCCCAAAGACTGAATGACTTCAAGACTACGGACATGAAACCTCCGCAACAGATCCGTTGTAGGTGTCTTTCTGAGTCAGTCAAGTTCCATGCGATATGGTAGCAGATAAAAAGTGACCAACGATATGGATCAGATAAATTAAGGACCCTCTAATTATGCATATACACCCAGCCCTTTTTTATACCCTATTTGTGTTCCTGAAAAACTGGGCGTAAATAAAAAATTCGTAAATAGAAAATGATATTGCTACCCGAAATAAAGGGTTAGCATAATAGAACACGACCAGCGAAAGGGCGTTAAACCGAAAACGAGACAGCGCAAATTTAGCAGTTGCGTAAATTGGCACGGTTCGTTAAAGCAAAAAGGCCTTAAACATGGGCTGGGAGTAATTCATTTTATGTGCAGTTTTCCTTTACGTTTTCATAACTTGAAAACTGTTCAAGACTGACTTGAACAGCCGTGGCAGAAGAGAAGATTAAAAAAGCATATATTTAACAGCAGCTTCAGAAAAAGTATGGACGATGTAACCGGCCGGTTGACTAAACCTTTAGTCTGAGGTGGTACTGATACCGTCGACAAACGATTATAAGCACGGCTTAATTCACCGCCTAAAAATAGGTGATATTATATTCAAAAAAGCTGATGCCTTTCAGTTACAAAGGTCTATTCTAATAAGCAGCATGAAATAAATTTCATGTGTCGGTCACGATGTATTTTGCTTAGTCTGGAAGGACGAATCATGGAACGGCGCATTTTTTGACACCTTACAAGAAGCATAATAATTGTGAAGGTGGTAATTGTTTTTCGTTTCCAGATTAGTGCATAGTTTTTCATTTCCGGACCAAATGATCTGAAATTTCCGTCATGCCTATGACCAGAGATTAACAAATATTGAGTAAATTCAACAGTAAGACAAAAATTATTCTCCAGACATATTTATCCACAAGACAAACCACGTCTACCCACGCTGTATTTGTTCCCGACCAGCCTGCCCACCGTCACACAATGTAGTTTACAACACACAAAACACACTGTCCCTGATATAAATATGTATAAAACACATGCCTTATATTTCAAATTTACACAGTAAAGACAGAAAACAGGAGGAGAGAATATTAAAGAATAAATTTAAATATTTTCCATTCGTCTCCCTTCACTGTTCACTCGTCACCTACTATTAGACAAGTGGGTTTGTTGAGCCGCGGCCGCAAAAATTTCAGACAGAAAGTTTCACGAAGTTAAAGGTGTGTACAAGGCTCATCTAACACATGAACGACGAAATAAACTCTTATTAGGTCCGGATGATAATATGTTCCTCCCCTTTAAGTAATAGATTTATTCAATTTTGTTATTTACATACCAGAGTACAGATTACCACAATACAACTAAAAAAGACAACAAACATCGAAGCGCTGTGTATACCGAGAAACTGTATATCCGGACTGAGGTTTCATATTGTTTTCCTCAGCCTCTCCAAAAGTAGAGTTTATTTTTACATTCTTCCACATGCATCATCTGCAAATGCGATTCTAGTTCCCATTGAATTCAAATACTAGATTACGCGTCATCAAATACACCAGTATTAAATTCATGCAATGACTAACAGAGTGGAAAAGTGTATTCAGAATCTAATACACGCATGAGTATATTCCCAATGCTCCCTTTCATGTTATGCATAACCAAATGTTCATTTATGTTAAAGATAAGCTTAGTGTTACAAAGAAAATTAAGCTTTGTGAAAAGCAAACGTAATATATGAATAAACTGCATTTATGATGCCAGTAGAACCTTAAAATAAACCTCCATATCAAAAGCAGAAATTCTTCTTAAATAAATAAAAAGACACTCCATTGCCTACCATAATTTACACGCAGCGTATTTGTATTGAATTTATTGATATGCACTGCTTTTGGGAAACACGTTTACAGGGAAGTTTTAGACAAGTACTGCCATCTGGAAACAAAATTGCATACTTTCGTGGAAGAATCGATTTTCTAGTTTAGCCGACATGTCACATTGTTTCCAGCAGAGCACGCGATGTCCGTATCGCAGCTACATATCACAAGACTACCAACTAACGCGGCCAAAGAACTTCGAAACCAGAAGCAAGTTTCCATAATGCAGTACAGACTTTTGCTGGAATACCCGTCTTAATTATACAGCATTTAACCTTTTAAAACCTAGCGGTAACTTTACGTACTACCCGGTTTAACACTCAAAACTTCTATGTGGTGCTCACATTGCATTTATGTGTTTTGTACGGATCTCAGAACAAACAGCAACTTTTGCCTTATACAGTATTAAGAGATTGGTTTTTATAACCGAAGTGGAGAGTGTTTACAGCGCGGTACGCACTGAGTCCTTATATAAAACAGATAAGCTTCGTCTTTAAAGGGTTAATCCAAAAAAATTGCAAATGTGGCCAATAATAATTATTTGTTATTTGACGCTCCTGCAGTATGTTTCGGCCTCTACAGGCCATCCTAATGGAGGTCATTTACAAATAAATATATTCGTAACAAATGCTGTCAACGATGTGGATTTAAAATACCCGTCTTAAGACAGGGTGACAAAACCCCCCTCTCAGCAGATTAAAGCTAAACCATAAAAGCCTTATATAACCTATGCTTTGTAATCGGTCAACGTGCCTAAAGAGCTAATGGCTGGCTAACATTATGTAGAGATCGCTAAAACAGAATTTCACGTAAATCTGAATAATTCTTTAGGACATATACGAAGAATTCCATTAATGTTATTACGTAAGCAGTTCGTTATGGTTAAAAACAGCAATTGCCTTAAAACGTTTAATAAAAGTCTCCAACGTCAAATCTTACAAAAAACCGTCTAACGGTCCGGGCGCTAATAATATACCATAGGCGCATACACAGTGCCAGAGAGGCCCACCTAAGCTATTCTGTTTCTTTACTTTGCAACCATAATAAGACAAAATTGGTATAACAAATTGAGAAAGAATCGCTAGGTTCCTCTACCGACCCATATATTGGATTTACAGCTTCCAGCCCCGTCTTATTACAGTATTCCAGTTTCTTCGTTGGTTAATCGCCTACAGTTAGGCAACCCAACCTTTGCCTTACGTTTGCGTGACAGTCTAATGTTAAGGTGTTCGCTCACACCAAAAACTAATCTCTGGAGCAACCTTCATACTCCCTCGCACGGACTACGGTAAAGCATGTAAAGGCTTTTAACAAAAGACTTGCTCAGTATCAGAGTGCAACAAACACGGATGAAACTCTTTCATGCGGAACTTCGTGGACAACAATTCTTTTCTCAGTCACTTGTCTGGAATATGTATAAGAGACGGTTTCCGACTTGGTGAGAGTTCCGTTCCAGAAACGTTTACGTAAACCCAGATTTACGTAAGTCGGAATTGACCCCACCCCACTTATTTATCACACCTCAATGGTTATGTGTATGTTTTTACAGTGGCAGTATCCAGTACGTATTTAAAATGCTCTTTCAACCAGTTTTTTCGTATGGTACACATAAAGTAAAATACATGTAATAATAATGATGAAGTATTTTTAATAATAATAATTTAATGATTTTCGCAAGGCCATAATTTTTTACGTAAGTCCCAGGCTAGGCAAGTTGCACATTACGTAACCCAGAAACTGCCTACATACATTTCATCTTGCTATGGCCCAGAAATTTTCAGTTTCAGATTTAAATGTTAATTTCCATTCATTGATCAAAGTTTGCTCAACTTCATAGGCTATATAACGTAAACTCACCTACAGCACTTACAATAACGACCAACCCGAAGGCGGATAACTGACTGTAAAAGAATTGGTCCAGTGTCTTGGAGAGAATGCAGTAGTATTTAGTTTTCTAGACCTCCTTGTTATAGACCAGAATAGGGAAATCCCGATTAAATTATGGAAAAACAGTCTTGAATACACAGCTTCAAGTATAGGCAGCATACTATGAATAATCCAAGACGGTTATTGTCAGCATAAAGTTTTTAATCTCTGCTGCCATTTCTTCAGGAACTCAATCGGGCGTTAGTTTCTGCATCAAACTTCTCATTGTGTGAATGTAAGCGGATTTACGTAATATAATTCTCGTTTCTTAGAAACAGTTCCACAAGAAGGACGACACAGAAATTTCTTGAGTAGAAAGAATGACAGGCTATTCACACACAGTGAGGTGCGTGCTGGTTTGTGATGGCTAAAATACGTCGGCAACTGTTCTGAATGGAAAAAGAAGTAATCACGGACACGCGCTTTTTGAGGGATCTATTTGACATTTCAATAAACTGTCATGTCGGTTACGGAAAAAACAAACACAGAAATGATTGATGTCATATCAAAACACCGCAAACCTGGCAGTAAGAAAAACTGAAAAATTGATGAAATTAATCGCCTTCTTTGCCCAGGTCCAGAGTAAAAGAGAATTTTTTTAGTCTCTAATGTCCAAGTATGATCAAATTTGTAGTCAGGATAGCGTAGCCAGTATAGTGACTACTGATGATCGAGGAAACGTGGTTCTATCTACGGCAGGTGTAAGAGATTTTCTCAACTGTCAGACCGCCAAGACCTGCTCTGGGGCCAACCCATCTTCGCTGTCGTTGAGTACGGGGGGGTGTTTCCCCAGCGACATAAGTAGCGGGGTCGTGAAGCCTGTCACTCACTTCCATCCAGTGTTGAGGTTAAGAATGAATGAAGCTATGCCTCTACTTCCGCAAATTTTTATGGCGTTCACAATAACTTCTTATTCTACCTTTCAAAATAACAATCACTCACTTTACTTCACTTGAAACCTTCCCTAAACTGACATCACGTTTCACAAAATCTACGACAAAGAACCAAATATTTTCGAGTTACAAATTGAGTAATCTGCTTTTTAAACGCTTTCTACAAATATAGCCTTAAGTATGTATAATATTTTATCTAACAACTGTCGCCGTTCACTTCCCATCGGTTCGTTTAATATAGAAAAATTGGGCGTGCAATAAACAAGGCGTCTGGTAGGTGTGACGCGTGTCTGCGAGCTACCGAAAAACATTTCCAGCACTCTCTTTAAATACGGCAACAAACTAATATTAACTGCGGAATACATAATAATTAATGCTGTTCCACGGCAACAATGGTTTCGCGAACGCGCCTCAATGTTACATTCTTACGTAAACTGTCTGTCGTGTCGCGGAATACCAGAAGATAGAGCAGTCCAGGAAACAAGCAATCCTGAATGTGATATGTATACCACTGTCACATCCCTTCAGAAACGTCATCTATTACTGAAAAAGCTTTTATTCCATATTTAATGACTCAACCCTCGGCCTCGCACATGCAAATACTTCAAAGCCCTAAACGTGATCAGCAGTCGATACTATTCAGACGTCAGACGTCAGACGTCAACACTGGATGCGGTATTTTTGTTCTTAACATTAAATGCAACATACTTTTTAGAGCACTCACGTCAAAGAGCAAAAATATTAAAAATGAAAAAACAAAACGCCGTAGCACGTGTATGAAAAGTTGAAGAGGCACTGGAAACTAACGCGTGTCTGATCGACGATATGAACTGCACACGAGTACATACCGTTACACGAAAGATAAGAAGTTTATGCATTACGTGTCAGTCACTGTTGGCAACATTCTGACACGCTTATTTACTCATGAGAAGATTACTAACTCTCTTGGCTCCACATTCAGGGTGAGTGCACCAGTTTCAGTGGATTTCGATGTGACTGGGAGCAGTAAACGTGTCCACTATGTAAGAATGTCAAAAGGACTGTGGCTGATCGGAGCTGCAGCAAGGAAAAAATCTTGTAACGAGGCAAGATCTATTCCCTCCTTGTCTTCCTCAATTATTACCGATAACAACCCTTATAACCTTCCCATATAATCGACACGTTTCGTCCTCGCCTAATTCATTAACCCTCAAGATGAAAGTAGCACGTCCCTCCGAAATTTCGGAACAAAGCTACGGTCCTACACGGTGGCAAAACCCACAAGGCTATCATTTGGACCCTCACCCTATGAAGTGCCCTCATCGTGAGAGACCTGAGATCCATACGCGTATTAAACGATACTAGTGGAAACCCCCACTGAAATGCAACGGCGAGCAGATTTTCTTTGTATATTCACCTTTAAGACCACACGATTTATTTTCGGATAAAAGTTTAGTTGAAAAATAGCACTTCATCAGTAGAGGAAACGCCCGTTGAAATTCCTAAACTTTTCTGTACTCCAACAGTAAATTACCTTTTACCTTTATCCTTCATATGGTACAGATTTGAACTTAGTGCTCTAACTTATACGTGGGAAAATACTATGGCATCAGAAAGACATCCTATATACACAGTCAGCCAACATACATAAAAAGTCACGTGGCGTCTCGTGTATGTACATACGTGTGTGTATGTATGTATGTATGTATGTATGTATGTATGTATGTATGTATGTACGCATGCGTGCATGCATGCACGCAGGTATTTATGTATTATAAACCAAACGAAACAGTTTGCCCTTAGTAAATAATTCATTTTTATCAACACAGTAAGTAAAGTGAGTGTTTTGTGCACCGCATCAGTCTTTACCTTCTTTAGAGGATGGGAAGCAGGAGATTCTAAATTGAACAGTAACAAACATTTCCGGAATTCAATCTGCCCTGTGCGGCTTGCTGACCGAGGTTTATTATTTGCTACAGACAAACACACAGTTACTCGGAGTGTCGATATTCAAATTATTTGTGGACTTCATTAGCATGGAAACGCGTTTCAGTTTCGTTGCGTGACGTCTATGTGTACAAAGGCTTCGGATATCCCAAGGCCTTTTCGTTAGTTTCATGCCGTCGGTACGATAACGCATTCGCTGTTACTATGGCAAGATCACTGTAGAGTTAATTTGTTGCGGCCAGTAAGGTCTGATAGGAACAAGCTGTCCATAAGGATCTTTGCCCTTCATCACTTCTTTTCATTCCCTTTCCTACGGACAAAGATGGCAAAAGCCATGCGGTTTTACCTTGCCCATAATAATAATAATAATAATAATAATAATAATAAAAGCCTTGAGCTAGTTCTTAGGCTCGTTCGCAAAACTGCGACAAGCGACTATTAGGTTGGTCATATCTGTCCGTCCGTCCGCATGGAACAACTCGCCTCCCACGAGAGAGATTTTCATGAAATTTGGTATTTGAGTACTGCTCGAAAATCTGTCGTGATTACTCAAGCTTCATTACAATCTGACAAGAACAACGGGCACTTTACATGAACCTATTAACACTTATGACACTATCTCGCTCAATTATTCTTAGAATGAGAAATGTTTCAGACAAACGTTGTAGAGAAAATCAAAACACACACTTTGTGCTCAGTAACTTTCTTCCGAAAATCGTGCTATTTATGAGATACTGTAGGAAAATACGGTACAGCCTGACAGGCCACAGATGGCAGTATAATAAGGGGCATGTACTTTCCTTGCTGGATAACTAATGCTACAAACACACGCTCAGAATAATTAATACTTATTGCTTTTCCACGGCAACAAATGTTACGCGAACGCGTCTTAATGTTACATTATACGTACATTGTTTTGTTCTCTGTCAACAAGGCTGCGATGGGCAGAGTTGATCTGCGTGAAGCAGTATCACAGAATATGCCGTTTGGTTAAGAAATGTAAAATGTAAAATATCTAACGGCATTCCTATATATAAAACGATTGGTTGCGGCTTTACATACACCAATTACTTCCCCAACACTCAAAGTGAAGGGTGGCCTAGCAGTTACGAGGGTTACACTAGGCCTGTGTAGTATTACACTACACTAACCACTAACTACAGGGACAGGAAACAAGCAAGCAAAATAATTGTATACGGAACTTAAACTTTTACGACTCGGATTCTATTCCAACTAAATATGAAATTGCCCCCCTCTAGACCCATTTAGCACAGAGGATGATACCCTTTCACACGAAAGCACGGGATAATGATCTTAATATATTTTAATATATTTTATTTCATGGCTGTATTTAGTTTCGGTTCCCAAAACACCCATAGTACCGCAAAGGTTGAGATTTCAACTGCACTAAAAAAAACTTTTAATGTGTTGTATGTGATAATTTTGAGTATTTACATTGTTAACCATGGCTTTCTAAAAAAAAGCCGAAACACATTGCAGTAAATTATATAGCAAGATATCATCAAACGCAATTGTGATTGTTTCTACTTGTAATTTACCGTGTGTATATCACAACGAGGCATTCCAAGTAAAGATAAGACTATTAGTCTCAGAAACTGGGAAATTCTCGGCACTTAAGTTTACAAAAAACACAAGTGGGATGTAAATCTGA
This sequence comes from Coptotermes formosanus, assembly GCA_013340265.1. Lineage (NCBI taxonomy): Eukaryota > Metazoa > Arthropoda > Insecta > Blattodea > Rhinotermitidae > Coptotermes > Coptotermes formosanus. Next base: position 235,500 of record BLKM01000308.1, on the reverse strand, counting down.
ATAAATGAGCACTAACCGGTGTTCAGAACGGCTATCGTTAGGTTAATGATGGTTTAAGCTGTATCATTAACGGCCTGAGAATGAACACACATTTATAAAGACAAAGCAAAAAGGGGAAAACCTATACAGGCCATTAAGGCCCAAGGGGGAGTGGAGGTATAGCTCCACCCTTTCATTAGCCTCGGCATGAGAACGGGGTGGGATGGCTAGGCTCACGCCCCGGCCGCTTCACCCCCAGGGAAGACCAGGTACCCCTTGTACAGGAGGCTGAGTGGACCACAGAGCCAGCCTTGACAGGTGCGGAAAATCTGGCCCCCACCGGGATTCGATCCCCGGACCGTCCAGCCCGTAGCGAGTCGCTGTACCGACTGCGCTATCCCAGAAGACATAGTAACTAGGCCTGATTTATTGATGGGTCTGTAAGAGTTCCTTCATATTCTTGTGCCCTCTGTTGCAACGTTAACATTATATATAAAACTAGACAACAGTGATGCAAAATTTATGGAAAAGGCCACCTGGGAAACCTAGGAGCAGATAAGAGGAAAATAAGTGATCCAAATTTGTCTTAAAAATAGAAAAGGGGAATTACTTGCATTCAAATGGCCCACGACACAGTTGCTGCTGACTCTTGTTAATACGGTAACGCAAATTTAACTTACACGAAAGGCGGAGAAATTCTTGACCGACTAAACGGGTATGAGCTCTTCACAAAGCACGATTCAGTTCCACGGAGTTGACTGCTCACAGTTCCTCTGCGGACTTTCTGATTTATAGGTCATCGTCATGTTTCCATTTTGCACCATGCAATGTATTCAGATTAGCACTTGCACAGAGCCACGGAAGAAAGCTACAAAAATTCACAGCCAGAGTACTCGCTGCCATGACCGAGATTCGAATCAGGTACCTGTCGAATGATAGTCAGAAGCACCACCACTTTAGCCGGCTTGCTTAGTAGATCTGATAGCTCTGTCACACTCTGAACATTAAGGCAACAAAATTCTCCGATACATTGCTAAATTTCTACCAGACAACACGGTGTCACTTCCCTGACAACAACATTCTTCAAAAGTTACGTTATCCAGACACTTAAACAAGCAGCACGCCATAAAGACGTAAGAAGCACTACATAGAAATAGCCGCCATATTTACCCTCCGGCCGCTTTATCGCTGATGACACCGGTTCTCATTGTATAGGCTAAGTGGGCCCCAGGGCCAATCTCTATATCATGAAGAAGACTGCGATATCTGTTCGTGCTTGCAAATCGAAAACCGAAACTGCTGTCGTCCAGCAAGTCATGTGGTCACTACACTAATTGAGCCACCACGGATCTTGACCATTAATGTTTATTACAGATATGAAGGGTAGTGGCCGTGGCCTAGTTGTTAGTCATGCGCGCGTACTGGTCTCGGGGGCGGAAAAAACTAGAAACATCAGGCACTTCAGATTGTCCCCGGTGCCTGAGGTCAAAAGCTGGACTTTCTTAATAAGAAGCTGGGATATTAAAGCTTCAGTCGTGAAGGGAGTATCCTTTAAAACCACCAACTGAAACAAAAGGATGAAATAATCGAAAAGAGAAGTAGGTCGACCTTCAGCACGTCTGTCATACTCTAGTTTCGCAGTTTCGTGGTTGGAATTATTTACCTTTTTGGAATCGTCGCGTGTACGCTTTCCTGTTATTGAAATCAATAATATAAGATTTTACTTGCTGATTGTAACGCCTGCACGCCTTGCCCTAAATACAATAGGAACAGACAGAAGCGTGGCACAATCCCTATATAGAAACCCCTACAATTTCGAGTTTATAAGGTCATGCGGTCTTCACATTCCTATATGCCAGTGCATAAGAGAGGGAAAGACCTGAAGCACATTCTAAAACAAAACAATTATAACAACGCAAAGCATATAGAGTTAGGAAATATGTTCATAACTTAACAATTCTGGTGTGTTCGCTCCTTGTGCATGGGTTTCGGACAGAAAATTCGACCGAAATCGGTATAACGGTTCTTAAGAGATACTTGAAAACCATCTCTTTTATTTTTAGGGGCTTTCGCAAAATTGCGAAAAGCAACTATTAGCTTCGTCATGCCTGTCCGTCCGTATGGAAAAACTCGGCTCCCAATGGACGAATATTTACGAAATTTGATATCCGAGAATTTTTCCAAAATCTGTCGAGAAGATTTAAGTTTCATTAACATATGACAACAATAAGGATGCTTTACATTAAGACTTACGTGAACTTATGATAATATCTAGCTGAATTTTTCTTAGAATGAGAAATGTCTCAAAGGGAAAATCAAAACACGCATTTTATGTTCAGTACCTTTTTTTCCGAAAATCGTGCCATTTATGAGATAATTTAGAAGACTGTGGTACAGCCAGAAAGGCCACGGATTGCAATACAATACGGACCAGGAAGGCCACGGATTGCAATATAATATGGACCAGAAAGGCCACGGATTGCAATACAATACGGACCACAAAGGCCACGGATTGCAATACAATACGGACCAGAAAGGCCACGGATTGCAATACAATACGGACAAGAAAGGCCACGGATTGCAATACAATACGGACCAGAAAATACGCGATTTGCATACCGGATAACTAAGGCAATGATAGAGACACACACTCATAATATATGTATAATACTTCTAGCTTTTCCACGGAAACAATTGTTACGCGAACGCGCCTTAATGTTACGTTATACTACAATGCCTGGCTTGTTTAACTTTAACATGGGACATCCCATTGTGCTTTACGTACACAACAAAGTGATAAAGAACGTTAAACACAAATATTTAGTGGACAAACTACTTTGCTGCCACAAAAGTTGGAGGTACGCATTTCAGCTTGACTTACACTAAGCCATCATCAGGTTGTAGTAACAGTTACACACAGAGGAACAGCCATGTAAAGCTACGTATAAAGAGATTAAAGTGTAATAACTGGTATCTTAATTATAAAATCATATCAAATGTTGTCTCAAATTATATTAATTTTAATGATATGTCTCAATAACTGACGTTAACCCTTTGATGTAATTGTGAAATTAGGCCTGCATCGAAGGCATACACGTATGTACAGGCTTACCTTCCGTACCATAATAAGGAAATAAGGCGATCAGAAAGGGATATGGTAATTCCATAACCTAAGTCTTTCTTCATAAAATAAGAAAAATACGTTTAAACCACATCACAAATGGTACGTTTAATAACACTCAATTTATGGCATCTCCCTCGAGCATTCAACATGAATGAGCAATGAGGGAGCAAAGCAGAACTTCCGTCATTTCATTAACAAAGTTGAGTATGGAGACAAGATGTGGCACGGATAATGAGGGTTACTTGTAACGAGCATGAGTACGAGTGCGAGGGCTCACCACAGCAGTTCGCTGTTACAATCACGGCGGCATTATAGCTGTGGCCCTGTACATTCGTGCTAGGCCACGAAGCAACTGGAATAACACAGGAAGCCAGAAAATACGCTACCCTATCATTTGAGGCACCTGACACCAGCATACTGTAATTCGAAAATTCAACTAAAGGTTTTCATTTTTATTTTTAGGCGCGTTCACAGATTAATTAGCGAAAGTCGAGACTATTACATTTTTCACGTCTGTCTGTCTGTCTGTCTGCCCACGGAAATCTCGGTTACCACTGGACGGATTTTCTTGTAATATTATACAGGGCAACTGAGCTTAAGTCTGACAAACGTAACAAACACTTGAGATGAATACCTGAGTACATTTTATGACAATATCTCACCTATGTGTAGGGAGGTAGGTCGTTACAAGGGTCGGTCTTAGCCAAACACACACATCCTCCATCCCTTAAAATTACCATCCCTAAACCATCCCATTCCATGCGCTACATTAGCTGGTATTCTCACGTACAACGTTACAGAAAGCTTGTAACAAATTGTATCAGACAGAAATTCATTTTGCAGAAAGGTATTTAATGAGTCCGAGTAATTTATTTCCCCTAAAAGTACGTCCATGCACTTTTCTCTAATGTTACGTGCGAGATAATTAAAATCATCTGTAAAATTCTTGTTTTTGAGAATTCGTGTGGGGTTTTGTATGTAGCAAATGTATTTTCGTCCATGCACACGTAACTACAAGTGAGGTTCTACTCTGGAATAACACCGTCGCAGCGAGCTATAAGCATAAACAAGTACACAGGACATACACACTTGTTTGAAGACACGGACTTGCATACAGCCTGAAACGAAATTCGCGCATAAGCTTTCCGTATTGCGATTCTTTGTTATTTGAAAAGAATCGAATATTTATACACGTCCAGATCTCGCGAGATGCACTAATCCTTACAACTGTTTCTATCAGACCCACAAAAAATTTGCAATATCAGCAGAGTGTGGCCACACTCCATCTTGTTTACAAAACATTTCATTTAGATGACAGCCCATTCCTTGCAAGAATGGAATAAATGGAAAAATATGCCCCATAAAGTTTACAGTTCCTGAATCTCCTCTAGCAATACCGAATCCACAACACCAAAAGCCGATAAAGCACACCAAACCGTACATATATGGGGATGAGGTAATGCGTCTCCTTAGAAGTCTGAATATTATATTCCCCATATTTGAATGTCATCTTTGTTAACAGTCCCATTCGCATACAAGTGCGCCTCATCTGCACATGAAATTTTGTTTAGAATACCAGGATTTGCTTCAGCGAGTCTATACTAAAACCCGAGGATCTTTGGCATTGTCACCCAATGTATATGTTGTAAGAAATAACATTTAAATCACGTCTGAAATTGTTATATTTTTTCCAATATTAATGCAGACAAATAAGAAACTGATTTTTCTGGGTCTCCAGACGTGTCAAGGTTAAGTCAAACCCTAATACTCGCTTACGACCAACGCCTTTGAGAATACCTAACACTGACCAATTTTCTTTAAATTTTCGTACTAACTTCATTACACGGTTTCTAAAAGAAGTACAACGAAAGCTAAAATGTCGATAATTTCTCTCCGCCTGCACAAAACTTTACAGTACAAAACAAAACGTTCTCACAATGAACGCCCTCTCTTCTGTAGTGTTCAGTGCCAACTTCACAACTAACCTTTTAAAGCCTAGCGGTAACTTTACATACTACCAGGTTTAACATTAAAAAATTCTACGTGGTACCCACATTGCGTTTATGTGTTTTGTACGGATCTCAGAACAAAACAGCAACTTTTCCCTTATAAAACATTAAGAGACTGGTTTTTATAACCGAAGTGGAGAGTGTTTACAGCGCGGTAGGCACTGAGTCATTATATACAACAGACACGCTTCGTCTTTAAAGGGCTAATGCCTTCAAACCTACACCTGCAGCATTATTTTATACAAGCGTACTAACATCACAACAAAATAACATTAAAGCAAAAATAAAAATAAAATTATATAATTAAAATGTCACTCTGGTAAAGATGATGCAAATTCATAAGTAAATCCATTTATTTATGTCGGTTACTGCATCAAGGGACGCATACAGTTCAGTGCAGCTCGGTAATAAGGTTCCGAAGGACCTAATAAAAACATTCTGAAAGTTGATTCTTTAATTCCGGTTCCCAGACAATTCTGAAAGCATGAAACATATCTAGATCCACTAATGGTTCCTTTTGTCAACAACGCTTTCTAAAGGTCAACGCTTAATATAGAAGCTTGTACCTAACAACGCATTGCGAAGTATGTAGAAGGAAACTGCCGTGGCATATTTTAAGGTAACGTTCCGGAATTTCCCACAGGGACTAAAGGAAACCACCGTAACCGTAACTACAGTCGGCCTTGGAACCAATAATTAAACCCGGGATCTGCCAAACACAATGCAGGAGGGCTTACCTGTCCTGAAGCCTGTGAACTCCTGTCGTAAATCATCTCTTGTGTAACACTGCAGTAATCGATACGGCAGTGGAGACGTAATGGTGAAGACCGACTTCAGAATGTTCTGACCTCAGAGCCGCTTACTTGTAATGAAGCCCATGAACACAAACACTGGAATACATTCCCAAGTTCCAATTAGACTCAACCCATCGTGTGTCCCAGCTCTTAGGACCGCATACACAAATACGCTCCCTTCTCAAGGCAAACAGATATTCAACTCCACAAACGACTACTTCATAACCGAAATCAATGTGAACAACATTACTGAACACATACAAGAATATTGTGTGAAATTACGTGTTCGCCATTTTCGGCCATGTACGTTCCGCATACATCCTGACATTTGGCACAATTTTTGCGGAACATCTTGTATGATAGGGAGGATCAAATGGATTAGTGTTTTCTGTAATAGATTTGGTAAGACACTTTCACGCGTATTTTTAAGACAATCTGTCAATTAGCGTCTATAATAACACTAGTTATCCAACAATGGCAGATGTTCTTATCGATTTTCATGAAAATACTACCTATAAAATGTTGGGTAGAACTTTCAGTGGTACGCCCCTAACAAGAAGGATTAAGTAAACCTTTCAACCACTGTTTACATTAACACAGAATGGCCACCATTTGCATGATTTCCATATCAATTTCCTCTGTACAAATTAAATTACGAAATCTTGATTTTATCACGTACATAGCCTATATACAGCATGCATGGATGTGAAAGGTAACAAATCGCATTCACTTACACATAATTTTCCGTTGTTACAAGGCCCATATTATGCGAGGTAAATTCTGTTATGCAGAAAAATGTTAAATGTGAAACCATAAGCTTATACTTCTTCGTTCTGTTACTCCGTATAGGTACTTACCCTTCTCGCAATTTCCGTATTAGCCTTATGTCCCAGCGATACCATATGAGAAAGCTCTGGCACCAAGAGAATACCAAAATATGGAAATATGTTTTACCACACAAAAAAATTAAGAGTATATAGCAACTGAATAAAACTGTAAATATCAAAAATGAAAACACAGTAGTGAAAATAGCAGATCAAGTGCCGAACACGTCAATCTCTAGAACAAGACCTTTCGGAACTGCAGATAAAATAGGCCTACACCGCATACTTGTATATATAATTAACCTTTTAAAGCCTAGCGGTAACTTTACATACGACCAGCTTTAACATTAAAAAATTCTACGTGGTGCCCACATTGCGTTTGTGTGTTTTGTACGGATCTCAGAACAAACAACGACTTTTGCCTTATAAAACATTAAGAGACTGGTTTTTATAACCGAAGTGGAGCGTTTACAGCGCGGTACGCACTGAGTCCTTATACAAAACAGATACGCTCCGTATTTAAAGGGTTAATATTACTGTGCTTAATAACACATATACTTTGAAGAAAGGGTTTTTATAACGTTATAATCTTCCGTAAGTCCCATCTCTTATCAATTTGCAATTTATAATAAGTTACTTCTAAATTTTAGGTCTTTGTGTAAAGGGAATTAAAATCAAGCTAAAACGACAATATTTACTCTACAATACGTGCGAAATTTAACCAAATCTCTAAAACGGCTTGGAGTTTAAGCATGCAGGACATGAATTCCCTATTACGCATTAATTATGTATACCTGTATTTCTTGCAAGAGTCACAGGCAGGCACAGGCCAACATTTGTTCCATTGTCTTAATATCAAGTATGTATTTTCGCTACAAACTATGTAAAATCACTGTACATTCCTATAGTGCAACAACCTATGACCCTCGAGCAAAGACTTCGTTGCACAAACACACACATACTGTATAAGTATTAACAGCGCAATGCCTACCACGTAATAAACGCCCCGCAACGTAAACTCTTTCCATGCTTCTTCGCGAGGTTACAAAGAAAATACTGCTTCGTAAAGAGGAGTGTGTTCGTGAAGTTTGCGTTTGTTAACACACCCACACTAGGCCTGTTGTGGTAAATGATATGGCTTTCCTACTCACCCCTCCCACCCCCTCCCACACGCGCGCGCGCGCACACACACACACACACACTGTATTGCTTCGCTCATTTCAAGGTCATTACCTCGACAACACAATATGTATACATATATTTTAACAAACACGAACAAAATCAAATTTCATACTTTATTACAGGTGCAGGCAAACATAAAGAAGATCAATAATAGATGGTCAACTCGTTGTTGTAAATCACGAGTCTAATATTTACATATTCTATTGTTTTTGTCCAGTATTAACCTATTGGACCAGAGTCCTTAACAAGCTACAGCCCCATTTCTGTGTAATAAATTTCCGGCCTTTCTAGAAACCCATATGTTCATTACAGTGTCCAACCAAGCCCACTACCGGTATATCATTCAAAATAAGAAGTACCGTCCTCACAATTTGTTTAATGTTTATTATAAACTAGCCGACTACATGTTCCGACCACATTTTGTGGTCATCTTCAAGTCGTTGTAAAAACGTAAAAGGAAAAGTTATTCTATTAATTGACAAAATTGTAGTGAACAATTTTGTAAAACTGAGATCTCAATTAATAGAATAAGTTTTCCTTTTACATTTTTTAACGACCTGAAGATGACCACAAAATGTGGTCGAAAAATGTAGCCGCCTAGTTTGTAATAAACATTAAACAAGTTGTGAGGACGGTACTTCTTACTTTGAATGATATTCCAGTATCACAACAGTATGCACATTATAAAGTCCCCACTACTCGTCTCTGTCCTCAGCAAGATTAATCCAATCCAGGTCCTAACATTCTACTTCCTGAAGATAGATTTTAATAGTATACTCCCATCTATCCCTTTGATGTCTTATCTTCATGCAAACCTCTCATTTGAACATCATACTAATATCTGGTGAAAAATGAAAATTATATACGTCCTTGGTATGAAGTTTGCTCCAGCTTCCTGTTACTTCCTCTCTTTTGTCCGAATACTCCCATCGGCAAGATATTCCCAAACACTACTCCCTTAATGCAAGAAAGATAAGGCAAGCACAATAAATTCTAATCGAAAAGTCTGAACGAAAAACATACTTGCAAGATGTTGGCGTAGATGGTAGGATAATATTAGGCCTAAAGTGGAGCTTACGGGTAGGTTATGAAGATGCAGGCTAGATTCATCCGACTCAGAACAAGGTCCAGCCGTGGGCTATTGTGAGCATTGTAATAAACTTTTGGGTTTCATTTAAGGTTGATAATTTTTTTAACAGATGAGCGACTATAGGTTAAGGACTCTGCTCAATTACATTCGTGCTGGACAAAACAAACGATACTATGTGTAAATATTAGGCCCATGACTTACACCACTGAGGTAAACACTCAATCATTCATTCATTCATAACATCTGTTAGCTTTCTCTGTGTTTATCTGTACGTGTAACGTCGAGTTTCATGCAATACGGGATAAACTTGGCTACGGAGCGAATATTAGCTTCTCGAGGAGTCCGCTCCATATACTAACTTCAAGAGTATGTGATTTGCCCACTACTAAGCCTTAAATAAATCAATGTTCGGTCAGTTCTATCACTCACCTAAAACGCACAGCGCGGTCAAGTGATCAGGAGGTTGCCGTTAATTATGCATCTACAACAAATTTCTGCTTGCCCGCAGCAAAATTTCCGAAAAACCCGGCCTTAGTTCTTTCCCACGCTTCTGCTTATTACCAACTATCGATACAACGGACGAAATATCGAATTAAATAGTACCAACACTCACATTACAACTATTCACATTTGACCTCAACCAAACGTCTGGAATTACATAAAAGAAAATAATTTATCCGTACAAAATATCGTATACGATAAATTTCACAACATATCCAACATTATAACGAATATGTGACTTACAGACGACATTGTGTGTTGCTATTGGTAGCACTGTTGCATTCCAACCAGTCTGCTCTTGACAATGAATTGTGACAAGCGTGATGACTTGGGACTAAATAATTAGACGATTGCGTAAGGACTCCTCACGAGCGAAGTGAAGAAGTGATCGAATGCTTTACGTATGTTTTAGGGTCGTTTGATACTATACTCCGCATACACATAAATTAAGTGTGATGGAAAAAGTTACGAGGTTTTAGAAAATTGATTCGGGCATTTGAGTATCGTGCTTCTACATAAAATTATATAGAATGTCCAGAAGAAATAGTGTGTTTGCAAAGGTCTGCATTCCTGTAAAGTGCAAATTACGTTTTAAATTGTAAGTCACTGTGTGCAAATGATGCACTTTTCCAAATGAATCTGTAGTTATTACAGTAGAATGTCGCAGCATGGCTACCAACAAACATGTAATTCTTCCCATCATCGAGAGGGAACGATGGACTTATACATTGAGACACTTACCGGAACAGCATTTGAGATGACAGTATCACCCTTTGATACTGTCATGTCCATAAAATCAAAGATTCAAAGAGTTGAAGGTAAGATACATGCAGTCGGAATATTTTGGGCTGTGTGATTGTTCGTCTGTTGTATGCCAATGTCATTTTGCATACTGCTGCAGGTATCCCTGTATCACACCAACATCTCCTGTACAACCTTCAAGAATTAGATGATTCCGCTTGCCTCATAGACTATGCCATTCAGGATGGTGCCACACTGAAGTTAGTATTATCAATGCGAGGGGGACCAATTAGCACCCGACATCTCCCTCCAGATCAAGAGCTTGCTTGGAAGAAATTAAGAGAGTTTGTTGAAAGTAACAGGTAAAGAGCTTCCTGTGGCAAAACTGACAATAAGAAGAATGGCAGTTACATGACATGTATCAATTTGTGTTTCAAGATTACACTTCAGGATTGAAACAAATGGCAAAATTCTACCACCCTTTATTCTTCATTGCCCCTTCTGGTATTTCACTTCTCATCACAGGATGGACCCAAGTGTAACTCTTCACCTTACTTGTCTGATTTTTGTTCCATCCTTCTTTAGGCTGTAAGTTGATACAAACATTTCGCCCAAAATTTAATGTTTAGTGATAAACAACTGATGATGAAATCAAATATATATTGTTCTAACAACTGATGATGAAATACACTAAAGGGAACTAAATCATTGCAGTTACTAATTTACATACTTTTTTGAGTCAGAAGCTACCACTGTTTAGCAGAATAATTATGTCACTTTATTAATTTGATTTTCAGGGATGTGTTTGATTGTCTGCCTCCTGGATGTCGTGTGAGAGTTGTCTGTGAAAGTGATCAAGTCAACTTGTTCAGGTTTATTGAAAATGAAAATCAAGTCAACTTCTTCAGATTTATTGAAAATGAAGATGGAACGTACTCTCCATTGTCAGAATCTTGGAGTGGCTCTTCCATTCGGTACTGATGTTTACTCTGACTTATGCTAAACGTATTTGACTACGAAATGTACGTTTAGTTCTGCTAACCTGCACATTACCCATATTTTAATTTCAGTCTTGTTAATGCTTTTGCTTTAATTTGCTCACATTTACAACGTTTTAAGCACAAAAGTAATTTGTAGACATAATGTGAGTATTTTGTAACTAACAGCAAGCATATACTAACTCTGACTTGTATGTCTATCCAGTAATCTGTAACATTACTGCTTTGGATGATCAGATTGGCACTCCAGTCTAAATCAGATGCAGTAATGAACGAGTCTTTTATTTACTCATATTTTAAAACGACCGTAAGAAGTTGCAGATGGTGAAATACAGGATCACATGATGAATTACAACATAAAATATCCCTTAATTCTTTTGAAGTTGAATAGAAGTTCTGCTGCCTCAGCTGAGGACTTATTTTATTTGGTACAAATAATATTGTCCTACAGAAGTTTATTGTTTATGAAATTTGAATATGCGACTGTCTTTCTCCATGGTTATATTGCAAGTCTTGAATCAACATATAATTCATTCATACTTGTGACTTGCTCACTAGACACAAAGGAAGTAATGTGACAAGAGCATACCATATCACATACAAATAATATGGAATCTGGATGCAAGTTCTCTAATTTGAATTGATTTTGGCAGGAATCTGTTTGCTGAGGAGGAGTCAGAAGAAGCTGCAAGAAGACTCCAAGAAAACTCTGTTACCATGGGGAAAATGCAAGAACTTCGAACTAGGATGGAAAAATTATCTTTGCAGAAGAAGGCAAGATTGTAACCTTGAAGTATTGTAGTATGCCTCCATGTCCACATTTAACATATATTCTGAATGTTAAGTCACAGTGATTTCAGATGTTATTCAATTAAGGTACACTAAAAACTGTAGTTTTATCGACTCATAGTTCCGTGTTGAACCACAGTCTCGTTAATCGAAGCTCACAGCATGATCCAATCTTACAGCACTCATCACCCACGTCTTTATGTTCATCTACTTGTAATCTACATGGTCATTGTAACAGAAATTTGATATTCTGTAATATGAAGTAAGTTAAAGCAATAGTTCATGCTTCAGTCTCTTACCACTGTCAGCAGCTCTTCAACGTCAGAACAGTTATGGGTCCTGTCTAATTTCACAATATATTTGTAGTTATTTTCATTTGTTTTTGTTTTCTTTTAGCTCATATTTTATAAACGAACTTGGGAAAACTTTCAGTGATCTTTTTCGATAAATGAACTCTTGCTACATACACGGTCACAATGGGTTGCAGAACCCTCGTGCATTTCTTCTCTCTTCTACAAATACTTCAGGCAGTCTGTATACCTATACATAAGACAAACCCCCCACCTGGGCCCATTGTTGGATTTTAATATTCAGCAGCCTCATGGCCAATAATGTGATCAAAGCCCTTTCACGTACACATCAACAGTGGTAACTATGACATCATGATACGTGGTTTAGTTGTGTTAAAATTTTTAACTGATGAGATACTACATACAGGCATAATAACTTCCATGCATGGACCAACTGCATATCTCAGCAATACGTTTTAACCATTTATAGCTGCTATAAAATAATCAGAACCAAAATAACAAGTGTGTTTTGATGTTACAGCCAAAGAAACCAACTCCACGTGTTCTCTCTGGTAAACGTACCTTACTTCATAATCGCAGGGGAACACCTCGACCCCAGCGCAGCAATAAATCCAAGTCCCAAGAGCATAGTGAAGTTCCACAGATAAATGGTCAGAGTAATGTATTACAGCTTCCTCCCATCAATAAGTCAGAAAATGTTATGTCTGCCTCTCCATATCAACAACACTCCAGTGGTGGAATGTACCTGGCAACAAGTTCCCTTCTCCAAGCACAGAATCAGTTGCAAGTGAGGCGAAACAGAGGGCTGGAAACTAAACAGTCAGTCAGTAGAAGTGATTATGGCAATAATTTAACAGTGACAGTGAATAAACACAGTAGAAGAAGATCACAACAGCACAACTTACCAGCAATTGTTTCAACTTCGCATTCTTTTTCTGACAATAAGAAAATTAATGACAGTACAGAAAACAGTGGACATCTCCTAGATATGAATCCAAGACAAAACAGTGACTATAGAGAGAAAAGCAGTGTAACAAGTGAACATTACAGTCAAATTACAAAAAACTCTAGGGAAGATTTAAGTGTGAGGAGCAGTAAGGGAGTTTCAGTCATATCAACACCAAACATTGCTACTGCAGAATACCGTGATTCACCAATCGGAAAAGAAGAACCAGATTTTTCTTCACCTCCAAACCCCATGATAGTTCCATCCAAAGAAGCAACCACATTCACACTTTCACAGATCTGTCAGGAGCGAGTGCGAACACCTGTTGGTAGTAGCCAAAACAGATATAGGGTGTCTGGATTAATTTTGGATGATGATCGGCCCAAAACTTCCCCAGATGAATTGACTGAGCAAGAAAAAGCTGCTCACGAATTGTGTGATATTGTGAGTGACACTAAGTGGCACAGACAGAAACAACAGCAAACAATCCACTGTAGCAATTCTCAATCAGAATTGTTAGGTGATTTACCTGTAAAACACAGAAAGAATGAAAATAATCCAAAAGACTTCCTGCAAGAGAAAAGGTCTAGAATTGACCTGACCCTTCCCCTTCAGTCATCGTTGATAGATGTGAGAATACAATCTCCAAGGTATGGACGCAGAAGTGTCATGTTGCCAGCTGCCAAAAATCATGATGTCGAGCACAATAGAGTAGAATGTGATGTAACTGCCATGCACCAGATGGAACCAAATCTTGCTCATTCAGTGCGACACTCAAGACAGTTGTCTTCTTCTGGTCACGGTAGTGTGCTGCATCCAACTCTCAATACAGTGGGACAGTTGAATCAGCATACACTGTCCCTGTCCCAAGAACTGGCTCCACAGGCCTTGCCTCTTGTCTCCACCAAAAAACAAAGCACAGTCCGAAGCCGGTGCAGTGAGTGTAGGAAGAGACTGAACATTACCAATGTGTATACCTGCCGCTGTGACAAACTCTTTTGTGCCGCCCATCGTTACTCAGAATTACATAACTGTACATTTGACTATAAAAATGATGGTCGTAAAATACTGGAACGAACTAATCCACTAGTTACAGCGCAAAAATTGCCAAAAATTTAGGAAAATTATATCAGTGGCACTAAATTGTGCAACTTTAGGAAAAATTGCTTTAATACATTTTTGCTTTAAATTTCATCTTCCTGTTTACATTTCAATATAAAGTGATCAGTACTTAAGTTCTGACACTTAATTCTGCAATTCAGTTCCCCTTGTGCAGGTAAGATGTTACATGTATAGAATTTCTAAAAAGTTATGAAAGTTCTGCTCATTGTTATTAACTGATTTACAAACAAGATAAGTAAGCAGGCAGTAGTATAGTTTCTGAAGGTGAGCGGAGGACAGTTTATGAGTGATAATTAACTTCAAATGGTACCATAAGGCTCTGGCTTCCCTGAAAAACCTGAATGTGATATTATTTGTGCCTTTTTCCCCCCCTTTTTGTTTTATAACTACAATTCTAATTCGTCCAATTTGTAGCTCACTACTACAACATTTTAGCCATGATTTTTTTTTGCTTTGGCCACTTCATTTGCATTCCTAATGCTGTAGCTTGAAAACACTTTTCTGACATACAGTCATGGTTTAGTAAATGAATGTTTATTCTAACCTATGATTTCATATGTACATTTTAAGAAAGGCAAACATTTTATAGCTACTGTCTATACTAATTAAGGCTTTGAAAATATGTAATGACCATAATACTTTTGTTAGCATTGTTTAAATGAACATTTCTGATGTTTCAGTTTCAAGCTTTTGATAATTTAAGCCACAGTGATACATGAACAATCAAAATCACTTGTCACTAACAGCAAAATGAATGCCTGCCTTTGTATTATATAAAGAGATATCTTGGTTACACAGTATTAAATGCCAATAAAGAGACTTTTTCATTATGCTGCTCACATCTGTATGAATTTATATATTTCTAGTAACACTTATTTCTGACATACCATAATCCCACATATCCCAGCTGTTTACAAAGGCACCAATTTGACATATCAGTGAGGCATGGATATAAATAGCCACATCCCAGACGTGGCCACGGTACAAACCCTAAGAAATGTTACACAATACAATAATGGCCTGACAATGACACTCAGCCATCTGACTGCACAATGACATGGCAAAAAATATACCAATCTGTAGCACAGTTCAATGATCAACCGACAGAATTATTACTAGCTAATGAAACAAACAGCAGACTTGCCATCACAAAACAGCCCAAAACGTAATACAAAAACATAATAAATTCACGCAATCATAACATACTGTAATTAAACATAACACTATATGAAGAGCAGGCTTTCGTATTTACATAATCTACTAAAGTGTAAAGTTCAAATAACAGCATATAGTGTACATGCAAGTTTTTATTTACTTAAATCAACTTAAATCATGAAAGAGCAAATGCTAAAAATCCAGGTATATATGAGGGTGTCTTTGTATATGAATTAGCAAGGGTACATATGTGATAGATCAAAAATTTCTAGGATGGACATGAACACAGTAACATTATCCCTTCAGACAATATCACCAGGCATTTACAGCTGTGGACATCTGTCTCATGGGAGTACTGCTGTATATTTACCATCTTAAAGTTTGTACTGAAGCAGTAATTCTGTATCATGTGCAGCCGTGTTAAGTGGGTTCCTGTCACCATGGCATGGCACGTCCTCAGGTTGCGGATGGAGGAACAGCCTGCAGTTATGGAAGGTAGCTGCGAATACATTGAATAAGCAGTCATGGACAGCTGACAAGGGGTGGTCCTCCAGCTTGGGGGTTGGGCGAGGTGCTAGCAACTCCTCACCGTAAAAAATTATGATGTTACGAAACATTACACGATGCCTCGGAACTGGACTGATTCTTTGGTACAACCCCAGCTACAGAAAAGGGATATGAGTTTTGGAACATGGAATGTGAGGAGCATATATACTACGTAGGTCAGGGTCACTTATGACAGTGGCCAGGGAATTAGCTAAGTATAAGTTAGATTTAGTGGGTGTACAGGAGGTTAGATGGGACAAAGAAGGGACTGTTAGAGCTGGGGAGTATACTTTTTTCTATGGCAAAGGACACGAAAATCATCAATTGGGAACAGTTTATTTGTACACCAGAGAATAGCATCAGCAATCAAGAGAGTGGAGTTTGTTAGTGATGGGATGTCATACATAGTGCTGAGAGGCCACTGGTGTAATATCATTGTTCTGAATGCGCATGCACCAACAGAAGAGAAAGGTGATGATTCAAAGGACAGTTTCTATGAGGAATTAGAAGGGGTTTTTGATCATTTTCCTAAGGACCACATGAAAATTCTGTTAGGAGATTTTAATGCAAAAGTGGGAAGAGAGGATACTTTCAAACCAACTACTGGGAATGAGAGTTTACATCAGGAGAGTAACAATAATGGTGTTAGAGTAGTAAACTTTGCCACATCAAAGAATCTAGTTGTTAAGAGTAGTAAACTTTGCCACATCAAAGAATCTAGTTGTTAAGAGCACTATGTTTCCGCACTGAAACATTCATAAATACACCTGGACCTCTCCTGATGGGAAGACTCACAATCAGATCAATCACATATTGATAGATAGGAGAAGGCATTCTAGTATACTCGATGTGCGCTCTTTCAGGGGAGCTGACTGTGATACTGATCCCTATCTGGTGGTTGCAAAAGTCTGGGAAAGACTGACAGTAAGTAAACAAGCAGCACAGAAGTTTGATGCAGATTTAATCTCAGGAAGCTAAGTGAACTAGAGGTTAGGAAACAGTATCAGCTTAAGATCTCAAACAGGTTTGCAGCTTTGGAAAACTTAAATGTGAGGACAT
This sequence comes from Coptotermes formosanus, assembly GCA_013340265.1. NCBI lineage: Eukaryota > Metazoa > Arthropoda > Insecta > Blattodea > Rhinotermitidae > Coptotermes > Coptotermes formosanus. Next base: position 218,330 of record BLKM01000308.1, on the reverse strand, counting down.
AAATAGGGCTTGGGAAAACATTAAAGAGAATATCAAAGTCTCAGCTCAAGACAGTGTAGGTCTACAAGAACGGAAGCAGCATAAACCATGGTTTGATGCAGAATGTGCACAATTTGTAGATAAAAGGAAGCAGGCTAAAATTCAGTGGTTACAGAATCCAAACCGAAATAATGGAGATAATCTGCACAATGTAAGACGTGAAGCTAGTAGACATTTCAGGAATAAAGAGAAGGAATATCTGAAAGCTAAAATTAATGAACTTGAAACAAACAGTAAGAACAAGAATATCACAGACTTGTATAGGGGTATCAATGAGTTTAAGAGGGGGTACCAGCCTAGAATTAATGTAGTAAAGGATGAGAAGGGTGACCTGGGTGTAGACTCCCACAGTATTTTGGCTAGGTGGAGGAATCATTTCTCCCAGCTGTTGAATATACACGGGGTTAATGATGTTAGGCAGACTGAAGTACACATGGCAGAGCCACTAGTGCCTGAGCCCAGTGCCTTTGAGGTTGAGATGGCTATTGAAAAGCTAAAAAGACACAAATCACCGGGTATTGATCAGATTCCAGCAGAATTGATTAAAGCAGGGCATAGGATAATTCGGTCTGAGATCCATAAACTTATTATTTCTATTTGGAATAAGGAGGAATTGCCTGAGGAATGGAAGGAGTCAGTCATTGTGCCTATTTATAAGAAGGGTGATAAAACAGACTCTAGTAATTATAGAGGCATATCACTTTTGTACGTACAAAATTCTATCCAACATTCTTTCATCAAGGTTAACTCCACATGCAAGGGAAATTATTGGGGATCATCAGTGTGGATTTCGACGTAACAGGTCGACTAGTGATCATATATTCAGCATTCATCAAATACTTGAAAAAAAATGGGAATACAATGAGGCAGTGCATCAGCTATTTATAGACTTGAAGAAAGCCTATGATTCAGTCAGGAGGGAGGTCTTGTATAATATTCTCATTGAGTTTGGTATCTCCATGAAACTAGTAAGGTTAATAAAAATGTGCCTAAGTGAAATGTATAGCAGAGTTCGGGTAGGCAAACATCTGTCTGACATGCTTCCTATTAAGAATGGTTTGAAACGAGATGCTCTGTCACCATTGCTTTTCAACTTTGCTCTAGAATATGCCATTAGGAGGGTTCAGGCAAACCAAGAGGGCTTCAAATTGAATGGTACACATCAGCTTCTGGTTTATGCTGATGATGTTAATATATTGGGCGGAAGCATACATAGTATAAAGAAAAATGCAGAAGATTTAATGATTGCTAGTAAGGAGATTGGTCTAGAAGTAAACGCTGAGAAAACTACGTACATGGTCATGTCTCAAAATCAGAATGCACGACACAATCACAACATAAATATAGATAATAAATCCTTTGAAAGGGTGGAAGAATTCAAATATTTGGGCCAACCCTAACGAATCGAAACTCCATTCACGAAGAAATTAAGAGCAGATTGAAGTCGGGGAATGCTTGCTATCAGTCGGTGCAGAATCTTTTGTCTTCCAGGTTGCTACCCAAAAACACAAAGATTAGGGTATACAGAACTACAATTTTACCTGTTGTTTTGTATGGGTGTGAAACTTGGTCTCTCACACTGAGGGATGAACAAAGACTAAGGGTGTTTGAGAATAGGGTGCTGAGGAGGATATTTGGACCTAAGAGGGACGAGGCGACAGGGGAGTGGAGAAGACTACATAACGAGGAACATAATGACCTGTACTCATCACCAAATATTATTCGGGTAATCAAATCAAGAACAATGAGATGGGCGGGGCATGTAGCATGTATGGGGGAAAAGAGAGGTGCATACTGGATTTCGGTGGGGAGACCCGAGGGAAGGCAGCCAGTTGGGAGACCCAGGCACAGATGGGAGCATAATATTAAAACAGATCTTCAAGAAGTGGGATGGGGGGCATGAACTGGATTGAGCTGGCTCAGGATAGGGACAGGTGGCGGGCTCTTGTGAATGCGGTTATGAACCTTCGGGTTCCATAAAATGTGGGGAATTTCTTGACTAGCTGAGAAACTGTTAGCTTCTCAGGAAGGCCTCTGCTCCATGGAGTTAGTTAGTTAGTTAGTTAGTTAGTTAGTTAGTTAGTTAGTTAGTTAGTTAGTTAGTCAGTTAGTCAGTCAGTTAGTCAGTCAGTCAGTCAGTCAGTCAGTCAGTCAGTCAGTCAGTCATGTGCAGCCATACAAATGTAGCTGGATGATCAGCTATCTGTTGGCTTCTTGGAAGTCCTTCCTTGTATCTATAATGCTTTTACATGAAGCTGTTCTTGGTTTTGTCACATCATGTTCTGACATCTTTCATGACCTTATGGAACTGCTTCCATCATTATGACAGGCAGACTGAAGTGTGTACCTGATGAGGCATTCATGCTTCTTCCACAGAACAGACTCACTCTGGTGCTGTCAGACTACTAAATGTGACACATCCCGGAAAAGAATTCAATGCATGGAAGGTTCCAAATGGTAAAAGTGGTCACTGATTACTGGTGGCTAACATAAAATTTTGCCAGAAATGTGAAAAATGGGCAAAGGAAATATTTCAGATGGTGAATAGTGAGCAACCATTCCTGTTCCAAAGTGTTTCAGTGGCATCACTCGTTCAAAAAAAAAAAAGTAAACTGCTTCTACACAGAACACAAGCAGGATGGCCTGGGATGTCAGAATGTCAGAATTTCCTTGGTGGTTGCCGGACCATCCTCTGTAAAGATCTTAATGTGCATCACATCAGCCAAAATACTAATGTAGGAACAGTGGTAACAATACCATGAGATTTCATGCTGAACTCATCAGCACAATCTTCTTCAAAAATACTCTTTTGGATAACAATGCATGACAAAATTAAAGAAGTCTTGCTTATCATCAAATACAACACATTACCTGCTGGTCATAATTCTTAATCCATCAGGTTTAAAACAACTGATGTTCATTACAAACAGTTCATAGCCTTACAAATAACCATTATTAGCTCATGGTGGTCTTCGAAATTTGAAACTGAACTGCTAAGTGAAGCTTAAACCTAAAACTGTTCAAAAAATTAATTGAAACATTCACTTCAGCTTGACTCAGTTTTTTTAACACCTTTAGATTCAAGCTTATGCTAACGCACTTCAATCAATTTTATGAACACTTTTAGACATAAGCTTAAGCTGACAGTTCAGTATCAGATACAACCACACAATGATACAATTCTTAATGGTCATTTATAAAACTGTAAACCCTTAAAATGAACAAGGCTGTTCGAAATAAGTCAGGTTCAGAATTATGACCAACTACTAAGCCATGAATTTGATCATAACTATGACTAAATACATAATAATAGAACAATATAGCATTTACGAGCAAAGAACTGACAAAACCTATTGTTGCCTGTACAGTTACCGAAGTAAATGACAATCCTTCACATGAAACTTGTTGTGAACCACAATGTTCCACCAACGAGTTTATTACAAGTATTTTTCCATAGTTTTCATGTACAAAGTTATTGTCCCACCACATAAATACCAACAACTCACTGCAATGCTCATAATATGACCATACATTAGTTATTCCTCCTCTTTGTTTGATTACTTCATATTCCACCATCAATTTTCTCATTGCCTCACTTCCTCCTCCACTTTTTCTTTATGTTATAATTAAATCTTGCATGCTGTTGCAATCCTAAGTGCACAATGGCCAGAACCCTTTTGAATTCACATTGAGCTTTATATTTTTTTCTATCTGCTTCCAGCTGAATTATTTCAATCGTATGTTCTTTATGAATATTCATGCCTCATAAACAGGAGTACAAGGTTTCTGATATGTAATGAATTAAAATTTTCTAAACTCTGTTGCTTACCCATCATACCAAAAATTCATGTAAGAACTTAAAATTCTCCAAAAACATTCACAGAATCTTTTAATCAAAATCATTTTAGATGAAGTAAAGTTGACCCTGTGCCAACAAAGCATATAGGAGGTCCCACAGCAGTCTGGCATAATGGAAAAGATACAACTATCTTAACCCTGCAGTGAACTGAACCCTGGTCATCCAGAAAACCAAAGCTAACATATCACAGCCCACTGCCACGTTACCCAAAAAAGCTACTGAATCTTCCTCTCATGTCATGAACATATCACACATCAGAAAGCAGTAGGAAAGTCTATTTCAATGGCATGCAAGTACATCCTTTCAATTTCAGTATCATTCAGTAAGTCAGCATCCACTTCATACATTTGATATGTCACATTTCAACAAAGCATTGTACTATGGCGCCCTTTATTAAGAGTTCTTTAATATATAAATGGCTGCAAAATTGTTGTTTTTGCTATGTTTACAATCTTACTTTATTAGAATTTAAATATACAGATAATAACAGAACAGTACAAAGTGAATAATATATCACATATTAATACTGAAAACACAAACATATGTATAGGAACCACAAGCAAGCACCACACAATACTATTCACTCTCCAGTTCTCTACACCCACACTCAAGCTACTTCAAGAGAGAAACAAACCACTAGTGCCCAGTGTACTTACATATGACAGTGCCCATGAGCTACTGTATGTGTGTCTGTAATAATAAACCGAATGAACATTACAGTTTTCTGGGATGCAACACCATGCAAGACAGCAAAAATTCACCAACTTTCTGAAGGAACACGTTGTCTCATCCCCAGGGTGGAAAGTCACAGTAATATAGAGCGACAGTGCCACCAGGAGGTGGCAGAGCCGAAATAATCAGGGAACAGGCCAGGACAGAGTGTCTACAGGAAAAACTAAGGCAAAGAAGATGGGATAGTGCACTGTCAAATTATCCAGTGGGATGGCTGTACAGGAAGAGGTGGCAAAAAGAATTTGCACGAAACATAAAAATGGAACAAAGGGAAAGATGCACATGGTTTCAGTGGGAGGATAATACACACAGTCCTGTGAATGGAAGAAGAGCCAAACACAGGTGTGGCTGTGCATTCTCAGCCAGAAGTCTGAAGGACAGTTAGGAATCAAGCCTGGCCCACTAAGACACTGTGAGAGCTGCCTATCAGCTTTACTAGACTCAACTCATGCAGTACGACAGATGGCTAGTATGCTAAACAAATGGACCTAACTTCTCAGCACCGAAGTGAGCCACTTTACACAGTTTGCATGGTCACAGCCTAGCTGTAAAGCCCATACCCACTGAAACCCATTCATTGGACTACATGTGGAGAAGTACAGTGTGAACTCTGTCCACAGGTTACACGCTCTGTGGACAGAACACACAACCTACACCACCTACAGTGGAACACACGCGATTCTTTACATTATATATACAATAATGGCACTTTTATGTATCACTACTTGAGAACAGACAAATATACATATACTCAAAAACAAGGCATAGAGTTCAGCAACCTCCACTGAACCATAGGGTGTTTCACAAGCAAGAAAGCTATCTATGAATGCAACCCAAAAAGAAAATTTACATCTTATATTATAAGGAAAACTCAATGCAACCAGCAATGTTTGATATAATCTTAGTATCGCGTCAAACATTGCCAGTTATGTGGGTCACATCCACTACATACTCCACAAATGACAAAGATCTAAACCTCAATAATTGTATTTTAATCAATTTGAACTACCACTGTACATGTTTAATATTATTCTCTATAAGGGATTAATACATACTCAGTTGATATATTTTAATGTTTTAAGTGTGAAGGGGAGGCCTCTACCTCGGTATGCTTTTCCATTTACGTTATTGTGATTCTACCTGACGATGGATGATACAAATTGCCAAAACCATGTTGTAGAGGATAACTGAATGAATAATGTTTCACATGTTGTGTTAGTTCTGACAATACCAACAGATGTCAACATATTTAATTATTTCATTGATGCATATGATGGCAGTGAAAGCTTCCTGCGCAGCTTATCAGACACAAATCAGTATCTGCAGAATACAATTAAATTAACACTTTACATCAAATTTGAACTCCACTGGAAAATTATATTTCATTTAAATAATAACACTGTTCCTACAACCCAAGACTGGAGAGAAAACAGAAGTCATTGCTAACTTGTGGGGTCTGAGATTCTCATTGGGATGTGACAATGTGCAGAATTGTACCTACCTACCACACTTCATGGCATCACATCTGGGAAGACTTAGCACTAGCTTATATGCTTACATTAATTTTTCCCTAATCTTTCTTTTAAAAACTGGATCTTTAACATTCTTTCCTTAATTTCCAGTTCATGAAGTTCTGCCAAATGTTTCTGCCTCATATCTTCGGTCTGAAGTTGCTTATCCCGCAGCTCAAATTCAGTTTGCCTCCTTGCTTCTCGTAATACTCGTTCAGTATGAAGCTTTTCTTCCCTAAACTCTCGTTCAGTTTGCAGCTTTTCTTCTTCATACTTCATTCTCAGTTCATGAAGTTCACAGGCACACTTTTCATAATGTTTAAACGTAGTTTTCTGACAATCACATGGAACTTCTTCTGGATTCCTGGGGATGCGAGGCTGCCTTCTAAATTCTGTATAAGGAAGTTGCAGTACTAATTACACTGATATGGTAAGGAAAATTACACTGCAATTATGTTGGAAATTATCCACTGCTTAGTGTCTGAAATATGATCAATTAAAGTTTTGAAATAAATCTGGTACGTTAAATATACCTCAAATGACAACATCCAACATAACTCGGACAGGCATTTAGAAGATAATGACAGATGCTGTAACTAATGCATAATATGTTGTTATCGTGACTTCTGCCTCTATCTATGGTTTAATGTATGACCAAAGTAGAGAACACAAAATACTGAATTTGTCAGGGATGAGGAATGGGGACAGAATGCAGAAAATTCCATACTGAATTCAGCCACTCTCAGATCCAGGACAATCTTCAATGAAGGAGAACATCGTATTCCTACACCATAATGGTTCAACTGCATGGTCACCTTTCCAAATTTACTATCACGGCTTTATATTTTATTTGACGAGCTACCATCCTTACATGCAGTACACACACCTGCACCCTTTGTTTAGAGCAGAAAACAATTATTTCAATTTCTCATAAAAATTTTCCATTCAAGTTTTGCCAGCTTAATAATCATTGTTCCTCTTCAAACTGCATATGCTTTTCCCCTGGAATAGTTCCAAATTCACACACTTGTGGTGTTAGTTACTTCTGGCATTGTTCCCTTCCCATTCAGTATCAGTCCCAGTTGCACTCATGTAAATTAAGTGCGTGTGGTCAATACAGGATCTTTCCTGCAATGTTCTCATGGCAGACTGGGTGAATGCACATAAGAAAACCAGACAGCAGCAATAAAAGAAGTTCACTAGCAGTTCAGAATTTATGAGAAATTAATGACATCAAAAGCCTCTCTCAGAAAACAAATTCATTCTGGCAGTCATTCGAAAACAGAAAAGCATAAAATTTGAGTACATAAAAAAACTCAGTTGATTATGTACCAGTATGTATGAATTCTGTGACATATGTCAATTTAAAGACAATAAAGAAAGGAAAATAACTCTGTAAGGTGATTAAGGACATAGCTCAGAATTAAAAACAGGCAATTGAACATATGTTCGAGTCTTCTAACCACATATAGGTAATAAATCATTTAAAACTGTCCCATATTTAGGAATAACAGTAGTCAGTCACTATTATATTCATAAATAAAGGAAAAATTCAATTCAGGAATACCTGCTGTCATTCAGTTCAGAATTATTCACGAATACCTGCTGTCATTCAGTTCAGAATTATTCTGTTTCCTATTTAAAACATGTAAAAGTGAATAGAAAACTGTAACTTCACCTGTTACAGTTGTGGAACTTACCAAAAAAAAAAAAAGCTGACACAAGAAAGAGGAAGTAGAAGAATGGAGAATACTGCATAATGAAATGATTCATGATTGTTATTCTCCTGATATATATACAAAACTGTAACCTCCCTTCCTTCTTCCTGTTTCGTACTGCAAGTGTAATACAGAACACCTGAAGATACTGTGAAATTTATGCCACGCTCTTGTGAACACACACAACAGCTGCAGCTGTTAAAGTGATATGTAAGTGCCGCAGTAGTTTTTGGATGCAATTTGAATCCTCATGCCCAGTCTCTTTTAAATTACATGAGTAAATTTGTATTCCTTAATTTACATGTAATTCCTTCCTCTAAGTCCTTGCTACTATATCCTGTAATATTGACAAGGAAAACAGCCATAAAAACATAACTCTTCTGTTTCACATCTTCCAAAATAGGTCTAATACAGAACACTCAAAAGCACTCCTCTATACTTTTTGCCAACATGTATAGTACACACTGCTGTTAAAGCAACTGCAATTACTGCAGTAGAGGTTGTGGCAATGCTTCAAATCCTCATCCTCAGTCTCACAATTGCATGAATACACCATACCTTAACTTATTAATCTGTCATTGTGCTTTTAAAGTTCTAGCCACTGTATACTGTACTACTACCCAGCAACTAAGCAACATCCATGGCAAGGAAGCGTACTCCTACCTGTTACCAAATATTACTACAGCTGCCAAATCTTCTACGCTACTTCTAAAACAGAATGGTCTTTTGTGATGATCAACTGTGACAGCAGAGAATGAATTCCCATTTCAGAGACTGACGATGAATAGTGAGACGCTTCCTGTTATGGTAATTAATTCCGTATTAACATGACTGATCATACGAAAGTTACCATGAAAACTTCAAATCTTACATACTTCTGAAATTACCTGTATTATATTTTCAGCATAATAAACAGTCCATTACTGTACTGAATATGCATTCCAAATTGCACTGGCAATATCATAAGATTCTAATCCAAAAAGCCATGAATACATGCAGTTTGCACACAGCTGTAACTTACCAGACCGTTGCCTTTGAGGTTGTGGAACGGATGACTTCTCTGTTTCTTGCTGGCACTGTTGCTGCTCTAGTGGTCCTTTCTGCTTCTGAAAATCCTCCCGTTCAGGTTGGGGTTCCTCCTGTAAGAGGTCTTTCTGGAGCTCTTCTTTAACACAAACACTGTCTGTTTCAGGAGCATAAACAGATTACAGTTTACAAGTAATAACAGTAACAAACTTGTCTGATATGAAGGATGTAAACTTAGTGGGTAACTCAATTCAAAACCTACACAAAGTATTGTAACCCCATGTAGTTCATACTCACCAAATCCCACGACATTCATCACTTCGTCATCCCTAACAAAATTGTTTGAACTTAACTGACTACAGCAATTGAAATTCGCGTGTGGCAACAATGAGTCAGGTAATTGTATAAATGGATCTGGCCGTGCACAAGATTGTACACCGCCTGTTGCTTGTAGTTCTTTGATTAGCCTCTCCTTTCTGGCCCTCTGCTTCAAATTTAACCAACACTTTTTTAACTGTCGACCGCTCCTCGGTGTAGTGTTTGCTGTCGAACAAAATTCTCTGCTAATTTCCGTCCATCCTCTCTTTTTTTGTGCCACAGTAACAGCATCGGTTCGTTTGTTTTCGATTATATGTTCTTTCTGTTTCACGAGTTGCAACAAAACCCCTCTCTCAAAAGTAGTTAAAGGTGGAGACTTCATTTTCTTCTCTTCCATGTCTCATTTCTGCAATCTAATCTCTGAATATTCAAGTACCTAACCTCAAACTATATTACAAGCACTTCAACTACAAACACTGGATTCCACATATCTATTCCCCTAAATTCGAACATTAACTCCCCATTCACTTCTCTGACGCTCCTACGGACACATTAACCATCCGGAATGCATACAGGCAACAAACCAGACACGTGACTAATACACCTGGCCTCACTTCGTTGCATACTCAGCAAACGGAACGTAATGGAAAACGTGTTTCGCTGTCTTGTGCTGTTATCGTAGTCATCTTGCTTCGCCAGCATTGGTAACTTTCCGGGGGGCACTTCGATACAACCACTGACAACATCCAATCGACAAGGATTATTTTGTAGCAATAGCCAAAATACGCTAGCATTAGAAAAAAATCTTGTTGGATATGACGCCGTGCCGTTTGGTATACTAGCGACGTTTCGGAGGCTGCGAACTCCCCTGAAACACTGGTACCTATGTACCAATCAGCACGGCATCGTATCCCACAAGATTGGAATTTTCATACACACCACAGCAAAAACTGCATACGTCGCATTAAAGTATTTACATGCGACGAAGTGCCATTCTCAGAGGATTTTAGCCATCTTAAAGTCAAGCTTCCATGATCTCAGTCCTGGAGTACACGTGACTGCAGCTGCTAGGTCCCTACTGGTCTTGTTGGATACTCAGTACAGCTATGTACATGGTGCTCAAAAGAAAATCTAACACCCCTTGAGACACATCTTGTGCAAATTCATTAGGCAAACACATACTTTTCATCATTAGCTATGTTATACCTGGTTAGGCTTACTGCAAATTCAAGGGAACAATCAAAGTATATATAATAATTAATGACAAAGGACAAAGTAAAGCAACTCCATGGAGCAGAGTTCTTCAGCAGTTAACACTCCCCTAGCTAGTCAAAACCCCCCCGATGGTATCCCTACTCTGACGTAGTGGAGTGGCCTGCGTGGTCAAATGAACCCAAGAGCTATGCTGGCAGTAGCATATGCTACTGGTAGGGCCTCCCATGCCAGACAGGTCAAGGGTGATGACCCAGACGAAAAGGGATACCCTGGTCCTCCAGGTTGGGGGTTGGGCGCAGGGCTGACAACTCTGCCCTGTAAAAACTAAACCGTTGTGAAGAACTCAGTGATGGAAACCGGACTGCCCTCATGAAAGCGATCTAGATTATGAAGCAAGGAAATGAACATGGTAATGTCATTTGGAACCTAGAATGTGTGCACTCTTCTGCAGGCTGGACATACGAACATTACAGCGGAGGAAGCTGAAAGATATAAGATGGATGCAGTAGCTCTCCAAGAAATATGTTGGAAAGGCAAAGGCTCAATTAGGAAATCGAAATTTACTATATAGTACTCTGGAAATGAAGACAGACAGGGCACTCGAGGAGTAGGTTTTACTGTCTCCAAGAAAGCTAGCAGATCAGTACTAGGATTTACACCCATCTGTGAAAGAATATACACCTTACGAATTAAAGGCAAATTCCATAATATTACATTTGTTAACGTATGTGCACCCACAGAAGATACTGAGGATGAATTAATAGATGAATTTTATGAAACATTACAATCAGTATGTGATGAACTACCAACACATGATGCCATCATAACATTAGGTGACTTCAATGCCAAACTTGGCAAAGAACAAATATATAAAGACTTCATTGGAAGACATAGCCTGCATGAAGCTACAAATAACAATGGTCTTAGATTAGTGCAATATGCCACTGCTAATAACTTCAAAGTTCTGAGCACATGGTATTCAAGAAAAGATATGTGGGAACATCCCCACAAATGCAAAACGGCCCTTTCCGCGCAGTACAGCGGTAGTCGGTCTCCCCACCACTGCAACAAGCTCTTCACGCCAGCCAATCCCAGACGGGCAGCCCAGCGACGGCCAGGTATAAAAGGCTACATTTCCAGCCAAAAGTTGTGCATTCCAGTATTCCGGATCCAGCGTTCAATATCAAGACTCAACGTGCTACGAGCCTCCACGATCGGCTCCCGAGCATCATCCGCCACTCGGCCCGTTAGCAGCATCTACAGCTCGCACCCTGCGGAACGCGCCGCAGTGTTTACCAGCACACGCTGCTCGGCACCACAGAGCTGTCCCAGGCTCTCCACCGCGCAACCGGCCGACACTGTACAGAACTCACTCTCACTGCACTGCTTCAGTGAGTCCGTTCTTCACAGGAGTAACTTTGTCGGACCTCACTAACGCGGCCCTTAGCCGCCACAATAGCAAAGGAGAAGCACTTGTAAATACGTCCGACACGGACAACTGTACATAACAATAACCTGTACATATCTACGAGAATAAAGACTGACGTTAATGTGTTTACTGTTGTTGTGATTTCACAGTAGCAGCATACAGTAACCCACAGATATCTACAAAGGAACTTGGAAAATACCTGGCACCAACGATACTAATCAAATTGATCACATAACAGTGTCCAAGAGGTGGGCTACAGATATTGAAAACATTCGAACATACAGAGGAGCTAACTCAGACTCCGACCATTTTTTGGTTGGAGCTAGACTTAAACAGAGGATAGCCCTTATAACAAGAAGCAGCGCTGAGAACCGTAAAAGATGGAACATAGACAAATTTGATGAAACAGATGTTGAACGTTATTACCAACAAGAAGTACAACGGAAGCTACAAGAAAACCCACCTTCAAATGATATAGAGGAAGAATGGACATACATAAAGGAAATGATAATCACATCAGCACTAAATATAATAGGAGAAAAGCAAAATGAGAGAAATGAAGAATGATATGACCAAGAGGGTCAAGAAAGAATAGAAGTTAAACGGGAGGCTAGAGTGAAGTGCATCCAATGTAATACAAGACCTAATCAAGAAGGATATAATAGAAAAAGGATAGCAGCTGCTAGAGTATGTTGTGGAAAGAAGAGAGAGATATTAACCATTTAAAGACGAAGCGTATCTGTTTTATATAAGGACTCAGTGTGTACCTCGCTGTAAACACTCTCCACTTCAGTTATAAAAACCAATCTCTTAATGTTTTACAAGGCAAAAGTTGCTGTTTGTTCTGAGATCCATACAAAACACATAAATGCAATGTGGGCACCACACAGAATTTTTTAATGTTAAACCTGGTCGTACGTAAAGTTACCGCTAGGCTTTAAAAGGTCAAACAAAAAAGTTGATGAAATTGTAGAACATCACACTAAGAATGAAAGTAAGAAATTCTATAAAAGAATCCATGAAGTAACACAAGAACTTAAACCAAGAGTAAATGCATGTAGAAACACTGATGGTAAAATATTGACAGAAAAAGAGGATGTTCACAGAAGATGGAAAGAATACTTTGGAAGTGTATTAGCATGCAACCCAGATGATATAGACAGCACAACATTCTACACAGCTGAAAATGAGGATATACTGCCGAGTTATGAAGAAGTGGCACACGTAATTAAATGCACAAAAAATCACAATGCATCAGGGACAGACCAAATATTAGCAGAATTTTTAAAAAAAGGAGGAGAAACTCTATGGAGAAGGATCCACCATCCTATCAAACTGATCTGGACACAACATAAAATACCTGAAAAATGGTCTATTGGAATTATACAACCCATATATAAGAAGGGAGATAAACTAGAATGCTCTAATTACAGAGACATAACACTACTAAATGTTACCCATAAAGTGCTATCAGGTATCCTATATAACAGGCTAACTGAATATGCGGAAGAAATACTAGGGGATTATCAGTGCGGATTTTGTGCAAACCGTTCAACCCTTGACTACATCTTTGCTATACGACAAATACAAGAAAAGGCGTACCAGTATAACATACACCTACATAATTTGTATATAGATTTTAAACAAGCCTTTGACAGTGTCAATCGGGGCAGAATGTTAAATGACCTTATGATATTGGGCATACCAAAGAAGTTGGTCCAACTCATAGGTGTGACCATGGTTGGATCCAAGGCAATCGTAAGAGTTGATAACCAATACACATCCACTTTTCTCATTACAAATGGTGTGAGACAAGGAGATGCACTGTCCTCTATATTATTCGACCTAGTCTTAGAAGCAATACTTCAGAAGATGAACATCACTGGTCATATAGGAACCAAAAGTACACAAATTTTTGCATATGTCAACGATGTGGCGTTAGTGAGCAGAAATAAAAATGCACTAAAAGATACCCTAGTCAATATAGAACATGAAGCAAGAGAAAGGAGTCTTTTAATTAATGAAAATAAGACCAAATACATGGAAGTAACGGGAACAGTAGTTAACGGTGATCACCTGCGATGTGGAAAACATGAATTTGAGCATGTGAAGGACTTGTCCTATCTAGGTTCACAACTGAATCAAACCAACTCCACTAATAGTGAAATCCAAGCCAGAATCCTCAGTGGAAACTGATGTTATTATGCATGTGGAAAATTACTGAAATTAAGAGCATTAAATAGAAGCTCAAAGCTAAAAATATATAATAGCCTAGTAAGACCTGTAGTGACTTATGGATGTGAAGCCTGGACATTAACAAATCGAGATGAGCAATATCTTAGAATATCTGAGCGCAAAATATTAAGGAAAATCTTTGGCCCAGTGCAAAATGAAGATGGAGCCTGGAGAATTAGAATGGATCATGAACTGAGAGAACTAATAGGAAACACAGATATAGTGAGATTTATAAAAAGCAGAAGAATAGCCTGGCTAGAACATGTCATGTGGATGGATGAAAAGAGAACACCTAAAAGAGTATTAGAATGGAAACCAATAGGCAGGAGAATCAGAGGAAGACCAAGGAAAAGATGGACTGAAGATATTGAAGAAGATATACAGATGATGGGAATAAGAGGGTGTAGAAAGTTCAGTAAGGAAAGGACCGAATGGAGGAGAATCACTGAGAAGGCTAAAACCCATAGTGGGTTGTAACGCCAGTAAAAGAAGAAGAAGAAGAAGCTAGTCAAAACATTCACAAATGTACACCACCACGGTCGTAAGATTCCACCACTTGTTCCTATCCTGATTCAGATAATTCCAGTCCACACTCTCCCACCTATTTATTTAAAATTAATTTTAATATTTTCCTCTCATCTATGCCTAGGTATTCGAAGTGGTTCTTTTCTTCAGGTTTCCAAACCAAACCTATGCATTTCTCAAAATTAACATTACCTTAAGTCTTTAGTTTATGCATTTCTCATTTCCCAAATATGTGCTACATGCCCCACCCATCTCATTCTTCTTAATTTGGTCACCCAAATAATATTTAATACAAACAAGCGAAGCTCTTCACTACACACCATCCTCCAGTGTCATGTAACTTCCTCCCTGTTGGGCCCAAGTATCTTCCTCAGCATGCTATTCCCAAACACTGTCAGCCTACGTTATTCCCCTAACCTTTTAATGACCTGCGTTTGCATATTCAAATGCATGCATGAATGCACCCCTAAAAAAGGTAACGTTCACCATATAACAGGCCATGAAGGCCTGGAGCACAAGTAGAGGTATAGCTCCCTTAATTGATTATAATAAGGCACTCAGACAGGCCGAGAGAGAATCCTGGAGAAGACACTGTGAGGAGATTGAGAAGGCTCCAGAATGTGCCAGACTCCAGAGGTTTCTTTCAAAGGGTGGACAGAGTGCAGTTAGTTCTCTCCAGCTTGAAAATGGAGGATATACCAAAACAGAGAAGGAGACCCTGAAGGAGTTATTCCGGGTCCACTTCCCTCATTCAAAATAATTTTGGAACCTTTTGGAGGCTGGGACAGTCTCCGGAATGGAAGGGATCCAGGGAAGACTGGGCAGTTTCTAGAAGGGTCATAAGTTACGATACACTGAAATGGGCTGTTTTCTCATTTCAACCTTATAAATCCCCAGACATTGATGGTATAATGCCCATCATGCTACAGTAGGGTTTTGAACTGCCTGGGGGAAAACTTTTAATGTTACTAACAGCCAGTCTGGCCTTAGGTTATATTCCTACGAGCTGGAGGCACATCAGGGTGGTATTTATACCTAAACCTGGGAAACCTCTGTCCCAGGTGAAGTCCCTGAGACCCACCAGTCTCATGTCATTTATACTCAAGACACTTCAGAAATTACTTGACAGACCTATCAAGTATGGTGTCCTGATTGAAAAACCACTTCACCAGAACCAGTCTGCCTACAGAGTAGGCATGTCTACAGAAACAGCACTCTTCCAGGTTGCAAAGACTGGAAAAGTCTTTGAGTCATAAAGAGATTGTATTGGGTGCCTTCCTGGATATTGAGGGGGGCATTCGACAACACCTCTTTTAATGCAATAACTACAGCTGCAAGAGAGTGTGGACTTGAGGAAACCTGCTGCAGGTGGGTCAGGTCCATGCTTGAAAGCAGACTCATACAATTCCCTCATGGGCAGCAGTTTGACTGCTCAAGTTGTAGGAAGATGACCACAGGGTGGAGTTTTTGTCTCCGCTTTTGTGGAACCTAGTTATTGATAGGCTTGTGGTTGCTACCAATGACCTAGGCTTTAGTACATTTGGCTATGCTAACAACATTGTTCTCATAGTCCAAGGTAAATTTGCACACATAGTGAAGGAGCTTATGCAAGATGCCCTGAATGTGGTGGTTAAATGGGCTGTAAAAGAGGGTCTAAATATTAGCCCTCACAAAACAGCCATAGTTCCATTTACCAATAGAAGGAAAATATAGGACTCAGGGACCTCTCACAGGGAACTTAAAATGCTGGGAGAGATTAAGTATTTGGGAGTGATTTAAGACTCCAAACTTAACTGGAACAAACATTTGCAGAAATTAATCAGAAAAGCACAAACCACCTTTGCTGTGGTTAGATGAATGTGGTAAAAAATGGGGTCTAAGACCTAATATGGTACATTGGCTCTATACTAGGGTAATTAGACCTTCCACACTCCATGCTGCCTTGGTTTGGTGGCCCAAGGTCAAGCAGAAAACCACTAAAATTCAATTAGGCGGGATTCAAAGAATGGCCTGTCTAGCTATTATGGGGGCTATGAAATTGACCCGTACTGCAGCAATGGAGGTGCTTTTGAATCTGACTCTGCTAGATCTGTTGATCATGGCACAAGTGAGGATGGCACTCTATAGGCTGCACATACTAAAGCAACCAACCGTTCCAAAAACAGTATCAGGTTTGCTAACCATCTGGAAAAATGTGGGTGATCCTTTATTGGACACGAGGTTGGACTACACCATTCCCATTTATCGTCATTCCAAAATCTTCAGTGTCATTATAGACCGGGATTATTGGAGAAAAAAAGACCTAGTATTCCCTGAGGATGCTCTGATCTGGTTCACTGACATTTCCAGGGCTGACTCAGGAACAGGGTCTGGTATTTTTGGCATAAGACCAAATAGATGCTTTAGCTTCCCTTGGGGCAAATTTGCCATGGTTTTTCAAACTGAAATATGTCGTTCTTCAATGTGCATGTGAAAATATAAGAACGGCTTATAAACATAATTGGATCCTTATTTTTTTCTGATAGCCAGGCTGAACTTAAGGCACTTAGCAGCCCGAAAGTGACTTCAGGACTGGTTGCAGAATGCCTGGATGCTCTCTGCACTGACTAGCCTGAATGAGGTAACCCTCATTTGGGTGCCAGAGCACTGTGGCATTCCAGGCAATGAGGAAGCCGATAAGCTTGCCAGACAAGCATCAGCTATGCCATTACTTGGTCCAGAGCTGGCTCTTGGAATACCTAGGTGTTCAGCAAGAGAAGCAATTAAGAACTGGACTGAATATCAACATTATATTGCCCAGAAAGATTTACCAGGTCATAGACATGGCAAACTTTTTATTGGCAGACCATGTACGAGAAGAGCTGAAGACCTGCTTAAACTAAGCAAGCATCAACTAAAAATGGCTGTTGCAATCCTCACAGAACATGTTCCTGTGAGGAGGCACCTGTATATTATGGACCTGTTTGATGGGGATCCAACCTGCAGATTTTGCAGGATGAAGACTGAAGCAGGAGACCATATTACTTGCTGCTGTGAGGTGTTGGCTTGTCAGTACTGCTGAACCAAAAGATATAAGCACAGCTTCAGTAAGGGACCTTTGCATCTTTACAAGAGGCACAGGGTTATTGAACCTGTGCTGAATGGAGTGTTTAGGGCTGCACAATAAGCCTAAGGCTGATGTGCATCTGGAGCATGTGCTGACGGGTGATGATGATGATGATGATGATGATGATGATGATGATGAAGAAGAAGAAGAAGAAGTGGAGGAGGAGGAAGAAAAATAAGAAGTGGAGGAGGAGGAAGAAGTATGGCTCTACTCTTTCTTTAACCTTGGTGCTAGATGGGGTGAGTGGTCAATGCCATGCCCTGGCTATTTTACCCTGGAAAAGAGACCCAGAACCAATCATACAGGAAGCTCGGTGGGCCCCAGGACCAGTCTGGACAGGCGTGGAAAACCTTGCCCCCAATGGAATTTGATCCCCAGACTGTCCAACCCATAAAGAATCACTAGACACACTACACTACAGCAGTCCAGGAAAGCATCACTAGAAATTCATTTTATATATTCACGCAACATGTAAATTTACTGAATTAAGACACACTCCATAATCTCTTTCATTTTCCACAAAACGCCATTTCATAATTTTATCTTTTTCTGTTCAAATAATATGCATGTTTTTCATAAACCGTGCGCTAACATTTATATACCCACTCCAGCAGGATAAAGGTTAATGTACCAAAGCTTCATACCCACATAACACAACAGACAAAATTACAATTCTGTATATTTTAATCTTTCTATTTATGGATAGCCAACATGAAAACAAAAGATTCTGGACCGAACGGTAGCAGGTATTTCCCAGGCTTAATCTCCTCTTCATTTTTTTCATGCATACAATTTTGATTTCTTAATGTCATACCCAAATACTTATTCTGAACTCTGTGATAAACATACGTACATCAGGAAAAATAAACATGGGTCTTTGCAATGCAAATTTGGTGTCCAGGTGCCAGTTATGATAATGTCACATCCAAGTACATGTGCACACAGTCACCACAATGTACAACAAAGCTGCAAATAATGTTTAGAGTATTTTGTAACAGAGCTGGCAAAAATGTAATGTTACAGGCCAGTGCTTTTCAAGTTTTTTGCTTTTTACTTGCATACCACTATCACAAATAAAACATATAAGCATACCACCAGGCATTGAAATTATTAACAACACAGAATTTATACTCTTCTAGTTTAACTTTATAAATACTTCATTAATGTTTTTATTTTCATTTAAATGAATCTAAAACAATTTTAGTAATTCCAGCAACATATTTAAAATTAAATTATGAAATAAAAAGATAATTCCAAAATAACCTCACATACCACCCATGGTATGCATACAACCACTTGAAAAGCACCATTACAGGCAACATAAAGAACAATATGATCACATAGCATGTAACTTGTGCCTTCACCAATTCACTAGGGAGAGCAGAACATGCAGGCACCACATAAAGCATAACCAAAAAGGAACTCATATAAACACGAAAGCAGTATTTATTTGTGGCAGATGACATGATCACGTGGCCATCAAGGATGCCCACTGGGTTCTGCAATGGAAATCACACATCTTCAAAGGAATTCCTGTACCAGGGCAACATGTTGGTATAAACCAGACAGTGATCAATGCCATACTTTTAAAATCAATTATAAAAGGGGAAAAAATATATCCTCTTTGCGTTCTCAAAATTTGTACGAAGAAGCAAACTGACGGTTCAATACAATAATAACAGAAGTCAGCAGTGTTTAATTTCCATCATCACAACCCATCTGTCTCTACAATCATTTAAGTCCTCCTGGCTACATATCTCTTCAAAGAGGTTCCTGTAGTACAACGTTCATGATTTTGTTTCCCACCTCATTTTGATTTATTGGTTCTTGAGCTGTTTAGCAACAATTTTCAACTGCACAAATTCAGCAGCCTGAAATGGTAGGATTATTATGAGACTGACAACTTAGAGAGGAAATGGAAGAGATGTCATGCATATTTAAGGTACTGTCCTACCACATTCCCAAACGAACTGAAGAAGAACAACAAAATCTTGTATTGGCAGCTGGTAAACATGTTAAGATTCAAAGCTGGGATCACCAAAATATAAAACAAGGGTGCCGACAACCCAACCATATCCTTGATTTAGTTACCCAAACAATATTAGTTAAAACGGTTAACACCTGAAATTCTTGTCACAAAACTAACCCCATACAAAATTATTTTCACTTGTTCTGTATCTCAGTGCTTTCCTTAGCATTTATTACAAAACATTCATCATTTACCATTTTCTCTGAATATTATTCCTCAAATCTGATCCCACAATTCCACTGTAAACCATCATTTGTGTTTGTTATTTACCATTCCTGGGTAATTAATTTGGTAAGTTTTCAGTGGATTAAAACATATGTCAGCATACATAAATTATATAACTTGGACACATATAGGCAAACTTTTAACTAAATCATTATAACTCAAAACTCTACAATCACTTCCACAGAATGTCTTAGGTATTGTGAGTCTTAACGCTTCTAAGTGTAAAGGTATTTGGTGTAAGACACATGATGATCATTTAAGTTAATTATGAAACAGATGATCTAATGGAATAGTAACTATAGTAGGTGATACAAGACATGAAAAAGATATAGACAAAAAAACATCCCTGCCCCAGACAAGATGATATAGCCGAGACAGGGGACGGTATAAGAAAGCCACGTCAGCTACCACTAAAACCAGTTACCTAAAAAATGTCTTTTAACTGGTCCCGATTATGAGAACCCTATAGTACATATATAAAACTTTACAGAAATGCTAGAAACATCTTATTAATTAAAGCGTAACTTGGTAGGAAGCTTTCAGTATTTGTACAGCAGATATCACTGGAACCTTCAAACACAACTGAAGGACTCAGTCATGATACAATATTGGCATGGATATTTCTTCCAACAAGCTCTCAAACAGCTTCACAAGATTCTCAATTCCTTCCAGATAATTTGTATCCAGGTCATCATTTACTGATGGAAAAGCATGGGCAAAATCGATCATCTTAACCTGAACCCATTCCTCTTTGCTTAAGGGCTTGTCTGCACTCTTCAAATCATTCAGCTGAAAGGTATAGTTCTCTTTCATTGACTGCAGATCTTTCTCATAATTGTTGATAAGGGAATGGGTTCGACATGCCTTCTCAAAACCAGCATGCCAACTGCCATCATCAAAGGTACCATTCTGTTTCGGGAACGGGGACGTTGGAGTTCCAGGTACAGACAATGTATTGGGAGAATGCTGTCCGTTAGAACTTCCAGAATTACGTGACTTCTTATCAGCTGCTGATATTGATAAATTGAAGTGGTCAGAACTTCGATGTGAGCAAAATCCAGGGCTAGGTGGACCACTGAAACCAGGACTAAGTGGCCCACCAAACACCGGAGTTGTAACATTGAGGGTCAACCCTCGGCCCAAGATTGGACTCAATGGACGACTTGGAGTGCAGCCCTCAATTTTGAGGCACTGTCTCAGTCTTCGTGCATCATAAACAAGCAGAAGAGAACTTGCGTACAATCTGAATTTGCGCTGAGTCCTGCACCACCGGAGTATTCGCCACAGACTAGCAAGAAATTGTAGCATCATTTGACGACTGAGCCCCGACTCAGAATTCAAGTACAGCTTCAGAGCTAAACAAAGGAAAGTACTTATTAATGTATGGGGAACAGAATAACGCACAGCAATATGTTTTCAGTTTTCAGGGAAATGTTTTTCTCAGAAACATTATCAAAATTCACTCTGCCCTGTTAAAATTTTGTAATTTAACCAATTATTAACACTAAGCCAATACGCTTCTGGCACACATGTTCCCTGAATAAATGTTATTCCTTGTACATTTGGACTATGTTACAATATTCTGTCAATTTTTAACATCATTGCCAAAAACAGTTGTGAGATTATATATACACTCACGCACACATACACACATCTCAAAAAACTACACATCATTTCCTGAATAGTTGTACAGTATTTTGCATAATTTCAAGCATAATCCCTGTCTCATGGCAATGTATTTTATTTGTGTCTCAACTTACCATCTCTTATTGTAGTCTTGTTCAACTTCTTCCCATAATCTTTTCCCATTTTTATAGCATTCCCTGTAGATATTCTGTAAACTTGGAAGCCAGGAATGCAAAACCCAAGATCCTGTTTGCATTCAAAATATTTTTGCTGAAAGAAATATAATAATATAAAATGAAGCTACACATTAACCTTTTAAAGCCTAGCGGTAACTTTACATACCGCCAGGTTTAACATTAAAAAATTCTACGTGATGCCCACATTGCGTTTATGTGTTTTGTACGGATCTCAGAACAAACAGCAACTTTTGCCTTATAAAACATTAAGAGACTGGTTTTTATAACCGAAGTGGAGAGTGTTTACAGCGCGGTATGCACTGAGTCCTTATATAAAAGAGATACGCTTCGTCTTTAAAGGGTTAATGTACTGCAATAATATGCACACTGCAGTGTCAATTTCAGGAACAAAGATACAAATTTATATTTGGTGCAACTGCAATACAGTATAATTCCTTTAATCTGGAAGCTGATACTCCAGAAATTCTGGTACTTTGGCAGTTAATATTCTCAAGTCTGGAAGTCCTCCAAACAGGCCCCCAAGAGTGTCTCTACATTGATCATTATGATGCCTCGAGCCCATGTCCTCCATCAACTTCTTCAGCTACGCAGACTTCGATCCACAGTCTCATGGATCTTGACCCTGACATCCCTGAACCAGCAACTGAAGAAGATAACCAAATGGAATACGAGGTGTGTTCAAAAAAAGACTGAACTTTTTAAATAGCGCGCCAACCAGCATAAAGGGCGCGCTGCAGCTACTGAGCCCACCTAGCAGCAGGTTTTGACAACAAACTGCCATTTGCCCCGTTTCGCTATGAGCATTAGTCATCGAGCTACATCCGCTGAACTGAGCACGTGCACAAGCTGTTCATCAGATTAGTGACAAAGTGACAACGAAAGAGCTTGAAGAACAACGTGTGTGTGTGAAATTTTGCTGCACACTTGGTAAAAATTTTACAGAGACATTTCAATTGCTTAACCAAGCATACATGGAGGACTGTATGAGCCGAACGCAGCGCTATGAGTGGTTTAAGCGTTTTAAAGAGGGCAGAATGTCTGTCTGTGAAGATCCCAGGCCTGGACGACCTTCCACATCAACAGACGATGACCATGTCGAGAGAGTTCGTGCTGTGATTCGTGGAAATCGTCGTTTAACTGTCTGAGAAGTTGCTGACAAAGTGGGCATCAGCATAGGATCTTGCCGTCAAATTTTGACTGAAAAACTTCAGATGCGTCGTGTCAGTGCAAAATTCATGCCGCATTTTTTGACTGACGATCAGAAAGAGAACCGTGTTGATGTCAGTCAGGAACTGCTTGCCAATGCAAATACAAGTAATGAAAACTTCCTTAAGAACATCATAACAAAAGATGAGACGTGGGTTTATGGTTATGATGTTGAAACCAAGATGCAATCGTTGCAGTGGATGGGGAAAGGGTCTCCTCGACCAAAAAAAGCACGGATAAGTCGGTCAAAGATCAAGGTGATGTTGGCTGTGTTTTTTGATTGCAAAGGCATTGTCCATCATGAATTTGTACCACGTGGTTAGATGGTAAACAAACAGTTGTACCAGGACTTTTTAGCGCGTTTGAGGGATCCTGTGCGCAGGAAGAGGCCTGAATCGTAGGAAAACCAAACTTGGATGTTGCACCACGGCAATGCGCCAGCTCACGCGTCGCTCCTCATCCCCAGTTGTCTGGCAAAACATCAGATATCTGTTGTGCCCCATCCACCCTATTCTCCGGACTTAGCCCCAGCAGACTTTTTCCTGTTTCCCAAACTTAAAACCACTTTGAAAGAACGTTGTTTCCAAATCATAGAGGAGATTCAGGAAAATGCGACAAGAGAACTGCGCGCCATCACAGAAAGTGCGTTCCAGGAAGCATTCCAACAATGGAAGAAATGTTGGGAACGGTGTATCGCCAGTAGAGGGGACTACTTTGAAGGGGACAGTGCTTAAAATGTTGTAAAATGAGCAATAAAGTCTTTATAGCAAAAGTTAGGTCTTTTTTTGAACACGCCTTGTACTTCTCTGACTGACTAGTTGTGCAGGAGAAGTAACAAAAGGACAAAAATCAGTATGGGTACTGCAGCATCCAGGGGGGCATAATGGCTTACACGCCATGTTTTGCAAGCCCCAGACAGTGGCTAATGATATGCTTTTGTGGCATGTGTGTTTTGTCTGTTAGCACTGTGCAGAATAGGTGAAGTTCTGTATTTTTTCGTAACCCTTGGTATTTTGACTGTAAGGAGAAGAGAACAGGAAAGAGGTGCTCACACATACATGGCAGACTTAGTATCACTAGAAGTGGTGTGTGAGACACAGTTTCCAGACTGTTCACATCATAACAGTGAAAGTTCCCACATAAATCAGTGGTTCTCCTGCATTTGTCTTCATACTGTGGTTACTCCATTTGCACAATTTAGTGGTCATCAAAACTAATCAGTACCAGGAGACTGCCATGGGCTATCACTCTTAAACCACAATTACCCAAACCTCCAGGGCTGTGGAGTTAGTACACAAAACTTCCAACTTTGACTCCTTCAGAAAAGCTCAATATGTATTAATAATGGTAAACCTATCGGACATGTCATCACCACCACTTATATCATCAGGCTACTTTTTAGACTTATAACCTATCACTAAAATAAGAACCAACTCAATGCACCAAGTGGTCCTTATTTTAGTGACTGATAACAGAAAACTGCACAGAGTTAACAGTGTTAGACTTATGACCTATATTTAAGTATAAGTCTAATGGTAATTGCAGCTATCAGGGCTCTGGACTTGAGTATCTAGTTAAGATTTTAGACTGAGGTCAGAATTGGAGTCCACATTTTTACCGACTCTGACTCTGACTCCACCTAAAATTCCTTCTGACTCCAACTCCACAGCCCTGCAACCATCAACCATCAGTCTTCCACCACCACAGCAAGTACTGCTTGGCTGTCTGCTCAGAGTCTCTGTCTTTGGAGGAAGGAGCTCATGACCCTCCAGGTCAGGGACACTACACTACTGTTTGATAATCCAGAATATTTGATAACCTGGCATCTATCCAGTCCCATGGGTGCCAGAGGAAAAGCATTCTGTTGTATCTGTTAATTCTATTTTAAATAAACAAATTAAATGACTGTGTAAGACAACTGTTGCATACAGAATTTTCACGGAAAATGTCTTGGAAAATAACCAATTGGAAGACTGAGAAGATGAAATAATAACATCACGATGGAGCTTACAGAAATTATGTGGACAGAAGGAACTGCTTCAGGACTGTGTCCAAGTTCTACGCTGACAGCCCACAAACGTGACACCCACACTAATTGTTTTCTTGTGCTACAGCCTATCAGGCATAAAAACATGACATTTATATACCAGCATCATAGTTTTGAGATGAGCAGCAATGTTGCTGTGGAACCCACTACCTCCAAATATAAACACAAAACAATCCACCCCACAAGATGTTAATCATCATAATATTTTAGTCATGTGGCCCGCAGGCTTGGGCGATTGAATTTATATACATCAAAGACAACCTCTGAGAATCCAACTTATCAGCCAAGTCCATGACGTTTGGTCAGAAAAACTGATGACAGCTCCTTCCTTTAACACTGAAGCTCTTGGCCAAAGAATTCTATGATGTCATAGAAGATTCAGAGACAGGCTGTGATAATATTCACTATTCTTTATGACCTCACAATGCAATTACTATAGCACTGACATCTTACATCTTCATTTTTCCTCTTCTCTAACGAAGCTTCAGGATCCCATGTTTGTCTGCCTATTTTGATGTCCATGACACATGGTTCAGCAACATCATTCGTTACATCATCCAATATGATGAATTTGACATCTGGGTTATAAAACACACAATTCATATTAACATTTTAATGCTCTTCAACTTGAATTTTATGAATGGAATATAGTGGTACACAAGCACCTTAAATGCAGCTTCAGGAATTCATGTATCCACTTGTCACAGATGACTTAATGAAGAACAAAGCCTAATACAAAAACAAATATTTTCATGATACATGCAGCCAGACTACGGGGTCAGGGAAGTCTGTGAAGTGATTAGTTGATTTTATATGTCATTCTAGAACCCTAATTGTGATAATTCATAAACACGGTCTTGTCATTGAGGTTAGGTTAATCGCTATCATATAATCAACACATACTAACAAAATTTTTCATTTTAGGAAAAGCAGATTTTCTGAGTTTAAATATATGGATTGACACAATGCAAGCTCAACATATGCCATATACATATACACACACACACACACACACACACACACACACACATTCTATCAGCCTGTTTGCTGCACTTTACCAAGAAGTCCAGTACACGCTAATATTACGTTCCTATTAAGTATAATGTTTATTCTAATCAAAACTACATGTTCACACACTGCAGACAAAACCTATTTCTTGGCTTATCATTGGAAATAATGATTACAGATAATGAAGAGGATGGGTCTAAGTTTACAGCTTACATTTAAGATACTATTCTGACATTTCCCGGGGCTGATTAAAAAAACTACAATAACCGTGCAGACCACTATTTGAGTCCAGGATATCCCAGAGACTAAGCAGCATATTGTACGTACTGTTTTTGCAAAAGTATATACCCAGTTGTGAAATTCATATCTAAAATAACATATGTAATGATCGTTCTTCATTTACTGCAGATGAAAAAAACTGCTGTTAATACTGCAAATCAACAGCAGAAATATTATACTACATAAACTCATTTTAAAGAGTTTCACTTGAAATTTCTACATTTTAAGTCGCTAACTGTTTAGTATCATGTGCCCACTTCTTGCATGGTAAACTATTTTTAACAGTTTGTTGCAGTTCAGTGACACTTTCATAAAAAGAAGGCATACAG
This sequence comes from Coptotermes formosanus, assembly GCA_013340265.1. Lineage (NCBI taxonomy): Eukaryota > Metazoa > Arthropoda > Insecta > Blattodea > Rhinotermitidae > Coptotermes > Coptotermes formosanus. Next base: position 191,671 of record BLKM01000308.1, on the reverse strand, counting down.
CTGCCTGCTATGAAACAAAAGGGTATACAAATAAAAAATTCAGTGCATGTCAAATTTCATCAAACTTGCAAAAATGGAACAAGATATGAAATACTAAAATTCAGTAACACAGTTTTTCACACTGTAGTACCTCCAGTAAACAAGACCAACTGAATAGCATTACCCACATTAAATTCAAAATGCCATTGTAAATGTCCATCTCGAAGTACAACCAGCCAAGTTCAACCAGCAAACTATACTAAGTCAACTTAAAATACCACAATCTGCTAAATCTAAACCATGCCATGTTTAAAAACTGCCACAGCAACTGCAACTTTTGTCCAATACTGAACAGCAGGATTTGTACTCCTTTACTTGACTAAACAATATGACAGAACAGGGATGCAATTAAATGCAGAAAAAGATAATAGCTTCACTGACGATTTTAAAAAGTCTTACCTTTTTCATTCACTTTCAATGTTGTAGTACCCAAATATTTTGGGACTAGCTTTTTAAGCTCCACTGACACTGGATCAGTAGCACACTGCAAGTCTTGATAAAACCTTATTTCACGTTCCCCGCAAGCTGGCTTTTCTATTGGCTTCAATACATATCCATCTTTATGTTTCAGCATTCCTGAATGAACAAATAAGGATTCCTGAATTCGCTATCATCAAACGTCATAACCAATTAAACTGCCAACAGTAATTAAAAACACTCACCAAATACCTTTGAAGACTGTAAACTTTCATAGGATAAGAAACTTAACCTACAAACTTCACAGATTTTCTGAATAATTGATATAAAAATGTCTGTCAGTTATAAGTGACTGCCATAGCATGAATTTAATATATATAAACGAAGACAAAAAAGTTTCTACCACCTAATGTGTTTTTTCCATCTCCAAATGAATGTCCTGCAACTTGGATTTCCAGCGGGGTTGTATCTGGTGGAACTGAAGAGTTTTGATTTTTATCACTAGGATCAAAACAGGTTGCCTTAATCCCATTCAACCTCAAGACCTTCACACTTTCCTTCTTTCTTACCGAAACGGTACTCATCTTGCAGTCTTCAACCTGAAAATGTACACGTGTCAGCATTTTCGGTTTCCCATAATAAAATATATTGAAAACAATATAATATTGAACATGACAGGCATAAAGTCTAGGTTATGAAATACAATGACCAGTACCATAATTACTTCGATTCAAGTAACTGTTGCGGCTGTTGTTTTTCTTGAATAACATAAAAAAATTTAATGTTGTTTGAAAACTCTGGGTAGTCTTCTGTAAACAGTTACCACACGTTTCCCCCCCATCGACTAAAGCACACACTGCTACTCCGCAGTACAAACACTGGTAAATCACATGATATTGCTGCGAGCTGTCATGAATGCCAACTTGCACTAGAAACATTTCCGCACTCGTCTTACGCAGTGAGGGATAACTGATGCTGGCGTTCACTTTACACACCTGGTTACTTGGTTTGGATACAGTTCCAGTAGCGTCTATAGCAGCAGAAGTAATCGGGATTTAGTTGCTAAACATGTTTCATGGCCACATCTGCCAATGCAGCCATAACAGATACAGAATGTCTGCGATCTCACAGTCACAACACGGACACCTTCCACCATTACACGTCAATCAGAATCACTTAAGTCATTCTCCTTCAAAATTAATTCGAACGTTAAAGTTGCCGGCACTCTTACTGTCAGGGATACTAAATATATTAACAATACAGTAATTAGAATTATATAATATTCTAAGTACCTTACTGGCGGTTCAAGTCTTGTGGGATGCGATGCTATGTAATTAGGAACTGAGTACCGGCCTAAACTGCATCATATCCCAGAGGATATGAATCTTCATCGCTGCCGCTGTGAGAATCTCACATTTCGCACTAACTATACTATAACAACTAAAGTACAGAAGTGTAGCATGGCGTAACACTTCTAGTACGTTTGCCCCCTCGTGTTGCCTCTATATTTCTCAAAGTTATGAAATCACACAGCGTAGAGAACACTTTTAATTATCTCGACAACTGTAAGATGTGCGGTAAATGCACTGGACTTAAAATGTGCAGTCCAATAACAAATATTCTTTTGCTGCTTACCATGGGCGGCTCATCCGTAACGGCTGCAGCCCCCCCCCCCCCCAAAAAAAAAAACTTTGATAAAAATTAAACATCTAATAACAAGCTTTCTTTAGGAAATACATACATTCTGTATACACATATGAGTGAAATCATCTCAAATTCAAATACTCGCGAAGGATTCTAAATGCTGCGATCAGAGCGGGCTGCCCCCAAACCAGTCCTTGCGCGCTGGCTTCACCACAGCTAGTGTGTGTGGCATGGAGACTCACCGAGTCTGGAGTATGGAATGAGTTGGTCATTTATGATCCGTGGCGTCAGTGCTGGCCGACTGCAGCCGACATCCCGCATCTACGAGAAGTTCTAATATTTGTTTACTTTTCGTTTCGTTTCAAACGCTGGAATCTTGATAACCACTTTAACCTAGCTCTTTTCATAGCCATATTTGTGAATGTTTTAATATCAGGAGTTGCAATTTTAAGATAAAGGTGAACAAGAACTGTGTGAAGTACTTACAGGGTATCAATTTTTCGCAATTCACTGTAGTCCAAATGACTGAGATTAAGAATTTATGTCATGCAACTCCTGATTTAATTAATGCTCAGTCACCATCGTGCTGAAAACAATCACATGAGAACATTTAACCCTGCTATACACCGTACCCATAAGCGGTTGAGGAGCTGTGTTGAGAGAATCGCTCTATTAAGCCCTTATGGTTAGTCATATAAAAATCTTAGCTGCGCCTTACTATAAGAAAGTTCAATGAGTCGCCACTGCTGCTTGCCCTTGAAGATAAAAGCACTATGCTCCTGCGAAACATCGGGCACCAATCACCCAACCAACGACAGAACGTCACATCTCAGAAGACTGGAATGTTCATGCTATGGCGTCTTAAGAGTCATATTGGCCAAATCTATTTAACATTAACGTCACCCTACTTTAACTTTTCGGTTTATACGCCTATATGTTAATTACGTAGGAATTTATTGTTTGAATTTCGTTTAGTTCACACTGAAGTGCTTTCATTCTGTCCATCAGTTTTGGTGGCGAAATCTCTTGAAAACAGGACACGCACGGCGAACTGTTCGGTACGCCATTATTCCCCTATCTTCTGCCACGTCACGCATTTATCAGTACTGTTTACAGATGTTATCTCTCTGCCTTCCCAGATGTCTGTCATAATGCAAATGACATTACTTCGGTAACCAAACCCATTGAGCAGTCAAGAAATCCACTTCTTATTTTCAATACCGTATTGACACGAATCCGCTAATGGAACCAATCCTAGCTACAAGAATCCAGTCCAAACCCACAAATTATACTTATTTAAGATATATTTTCTCGTCATCTCTTTTTGTGACAACGATTCCCTTTCAGGTTCCAACAAAACTCTTTTTCTTATCGCCTCCATATGTACTTCATGTTTCGTCCATCGCATTCTCCTCGGTATGTCTACATGTAAACATATATCTGAATCTTTGCCACGACTTGGCCAGTAAAGATCACATAAGAAACACTCAGCAAGCGTATTCAACTAGGTATGGTTCCCGGAAACAAGCAATGAAAGTTTCAGAGAGGAACAACATGCAAAATGACAACCTCAAAGTCTCTAAGCCAAGTATAAAAAACGTCTTATGTAATTCTGCAACTGATTGAAATCTCACGTCGATTTTTTGACATCAAGGTAAGATACAATAAACGTAAAGTAGTCCCTGTGCTCGCCATGAAGGCATATAGGTGGAATCGGTGTATAGTTCCACCCATTCTTAACCTCAGCACCAAACATGGGTCTGGTCACTTCGTGTCTCAATCGCTCAAGTACGATAAACCTTTTGTAATTAAGCACCCTGACAGGCTGCGTTGGTAAAGCCCCACGCATTATTAACATCGCGAACTCGGTGGAAATTTGTAATTAGCTTCATGTTCCACCTGCTTTACCTGTGACAAGGTGCCCCTTACGCCGACTAGTGAAGACAAAACAATCCTCCTGCATCGTCCAGTTCACCGCCAGCCGATAAAAACATTCTGCAGAATTCTTGAAAATACTGGGGTATGCGGAGGTGGAACAACATAAAAGAAGTATCAGACTTCGACCCACAGTGTCTTGGCAAATGCTGATATTACGGTACACATGACAAAACCATGTTTCTGTCTACAAACTGTGTAACCGCTCAAGGTCCGAGTTTGAGCTTGGAAGCGTGCTCTCAGTGAAGAGTGGAGATACCACTTGTATTTCAGAATATAGCAAGTTTCGTGCCTGCAAGTCGGGTGTAGTGTTCGGGCTACCGTACTGGTTGGTGTGGAACATCAGTTGAACCTCACCTTGCCATTAAGGTAAACTGCCTTTTAATCCTCTTAATACTAATTTTTGCTAATGGGCTAGGCGCTCGGACCATGGATAAGAGACAGACAAGCTTGCTTGTTGGAAGTTAGGCATTAGTCCCGTACCTGCAGCGAACGAGGAAGTACCCGGAACAAGGGAGGCAGTTGATTCGAACAATTCTACAGTGAAGGACAGCTCCTATAAAAACTGTCTAACCTCATTACTACACTCGTTCCCGTATTAATCACTGCTGTCTGCATACTAGCACTTCGTGACCTGCACCAATTGTAAATTTCGTGTATGGGGATTGTATCAACTTATAATCAATATGAATCAGCGTAAATCTGCAATAAAACCTAGAGCAGTTATCCAAACATAATAAGTGTTTGTCCTTGATTCGAGACCGGCTGGATATCTCAAGCGATGTATTAACACTGCCCCTGTATCATCCCTGAGAAAGGACCGTCCAACCGCTTCTTCAATAACTGAAGCCTGGAGTTCAGTATCTAGAGGACGGTCAGAAATGGCATGCAAATATATTTTACTGCTAGAATTAAATCCGATAGTAGAAGACATTAAAAAAATTAGGCATTGTACTAAAGTAAGAGCCGATCCCAGTGGCCGCGCGGTCTAACGCGCAGGTCTGCGGCCGAGCGCTTGCTGGGATCGTGGGTTCGAATCCCACCGAGGGCATGGCTTTTGTCTCTTGTGAATGTTTGTGTTGTGATGTACAGGTCTCTGCGACGGGCCGATCCCTCGTCCAGAGGAATCCTACCGACTGTGGCGTGTGTCCGAGCGTGATCAAGTGAAAAATAAACACCCTCGACGCCTGCTGTGAGCAGGTAAAAGAGGTAAGGATTACGAAACGAAACTAAAGCAAGAGCCGTAATTGACCTCTAACTGCAGGACAACTTACTTAACTGCACTGGATCACAATTTCGTATAATTTTATTTAATTTGCAGTATCACGACAACTTGGTCAGTACCAGAATAAGATCACATATTGAAAGGTGATTTGGAAAGACCGAGGAAAAGCAGTAGGCCTAAATGCGGGTTTCACGATACTGTAATGGAACGTACGAGTTCAATAAACTTCTCACAACAGCCAGTGCCTCAGCCAGGACTCAACCGGATGTGCCCCAATACACATAAAATTCCCCACTGTTTGAAACAGCTAGCCAAACTTTTTGCACGAGGTTAACAACATAATTCATACCCTGACCAGTTTAAAGGTACTCGGGGATATCACATCTTCACAATGCACGGTCAACAAGACACGAACAGAAGTCTTTTATGAGAACCGAAGGTTCAGTACCGTGTTCACAACAGCCTGCCACTGCAATCAAACGCCACAATCAACCACTTTGCAGAGATGTTGACTGACAGCAACCATGGCTCTGAATGTAACTGAGTTAGTTGGATGCGCCCACCCTCGTGTCAATACCCAAGCTTAAACCATGTTAAAAGAACCTTCCACCCAGCTTAAAAACTTGTAACTGTTTGGGCAAATTCCAAGTGCAATAATTACAGTGGAAGGCTCCAAAGGGTTTACCAGCAGGCACACCCTAACTGTCGAGGAGAATGTAGCTAAGCACGACAATTTCCTGCCGAAAGAAGAAGGAAACGCTCCACCAGGGCTGTGAAGTCGGAGCCTGAAGGAATTTTAGGTGGAGTCGGAGTAGGTGAAAATGTACCGACTCCGATTCCCACCTGTCTAAAATCTTAACTAAATACTCCAACTCCAGAGGCCTGATAGCTACAGTAACCATCAGACTTAAACTTAAAAAGTAGCCCGATGATTCACGTGGTGGCGATGAAATGTCTTACAGGCTTACCATCATTAATACATATTGAGCTTTTATGGAGGAGTCGGAGTCGGGGCTTTCTTGTACCGACTCCACAGCCCTGCACGCCACATATAAAATTCTACAGAAGCCACATTGCGGTTCTGGCGTTATTACACCGAGTAGCCAGAGAGTTTGCTACCAACGATTCGGAGGAAAACACTACCTCCATCTTCAGGGACAAGATTACAAAATGCATCTTCACAATCACGAAAACCTCAATTATTCTACATAACTGAATGAATACTTGTACGTTACATATAAAGTAGAAGCCTACTACAAAACACGGTACATCAAATCATAATAATTACAGTAGCCAGGGAAGGTAAAGCTTTTAGAAAATACTTACCCCGCCTTCACTTTTCTTTATATAAAGTAGACCATGGATCGATAGATCAAATACCGAGAGACAAGCATAATAGTTTTAAAATTGTTTAAGCAACTTTATGCAGGAATCACGACATAGGGCTCACCAATAATAATTCCAAACTAACAGGTTTACACTCCAAACAACCACATCGACTGCATGACAGTGCGTATTAAGGTCATGTGTACTGTCCTTTTTAAACCCTTACTTTCAACAATAACAACAGAACTGTCTTCATCAGCGCCATCCATGGAGGTTCCTGAATAGCCGTATGACGTCAGGCCGCTGAATATATTAGAATTATGAAGGTTGGCAGTTTTTGAAAATGTAAAAAATCAATATGGTAATTACGCGGACTATAATTCTTTATACTGAATTGCCGTGGCTCCTAGAAGACATGTAAAATGTGGTTTGGTGACAGGTTATAACATCTATACATATTAAACGAATATGGCAACGACGCGAAATTCCCAGGTTACGTCTATTTTTATATCATGACGGTTGAACATGCGTCTTCCATTAAAACAAAATAGTAGTTGTCCAAGTTGTGACAAGAACGTATCACTTTCTTACAAGTCGGGGCTCACACATTATGTAAGAAGCCCTCAGCTGCTGAGAATTATAACTGCATAAAGTAGGGGAATCATGAGTTTTATGGATGTAACAGTGACGCGAATTCCACTCATACCCGACTGAGGCCAACCAAGGCCAACGGTTATCTACACTGTGACAGAGCTACAGTCTATATCTAACAGACAGAATGGACCAATTCTCACCGTATAACCATCTTACCTGTTCCGATATAGTCACAAGGCAGCCTTTAGTAAAAACGAATTATTTTTGTACACGGCGTTTCCCTACGTACTAACACGTACGAATGTATGAAGCCTTAAGATTCAACAAGATAAGCATTTTATCTTATACTTTAATAATCCGAAGATAAATACTGATAGAAGTCAATATATTTTCACTAAATTTAACAACTGAATATTTGTGCAATCGTATCCACCTACAACAAATGGCAGTACAGAACAAGTTAGAAAATGTCGGCAGAGCGTCACACTTCTGGCGCGCTGGCCTTGGTGTTGTCCCTAGATCTCATATTCGTGAAATTTTTCAAGAAATATCAGTGGAATAAAAATGCCCAGCGTTTTAAATGTGCCCTTCCATGTTTTACACAAAACACTAAGTGTTCTCCGTATATTAGTAATATATCATGCTCGATGACGTTCAGTTCGATAGGCCTCAGCTCATACCTCACAGAAACCACGGTCTGTTTCAGTCGTTATCATCTTATACCTCACAGAGAACACAGTCTGTCACAATTATAAAGACCAATCACAGCGGGATAAAATCAAACATGCAGGCTACGCAGGACCTCAAGTAGGGTCCGCATTTTTTGTCCGTCGTTAACCAAAACTGCAACGCGTCGACAAATTTTCGTTAAAATTGCCATTACCAAATCCATCGTGTGGCAGTCAGGCTGTTCCAGGCGGACAGATAGCACGAAGCTAATTGTAGCTATTTGCTTTGCTGATGCACTTCAAATGTGGACTTCATCAATACCCGATCTGATTTAACCTTTTAAAGCCTAGCGGTAACTTTACGTACCACCAGGTTTAACATTAAAAATTCTACGTGGTGTTCACATTGCGTTTATGTGTTTTGTATGGATCTCACAACAAACAGCAACTTTTGCCTTATAAAACATTAAGAGACTGGTTTTTATAACCGAAGTGGAGAGTGTTTACAGCGCGGTACGCACTGAGTCCTTATATAAAACAGATACGGCTCGTGTTTAAAGGGTTAAAGACACTATCTCAGTTTCCGAGCAAACACCGTAATGCGCTGTGCGCCACAGACAGCGCGGCCATTGTACGTAGATAGTATACATTATAATCTGTTTCAGAACATATGAAACGTAACTGTCTCATTAGTGAACAGAAAGACATTCAGACAGATTAAACGTGGAATTTACTAATGTATTTTCATAATTAGGGACATTAAAATCTGTAGTCACTTAGTCATCGAAACAGCTTCAAACCGGTTCAATGCCAGATGTTGCTGAATCACAAGGCAAGACCTTGCGCACACAATCGGGTCAAATGACTCGACAGGGTTTCAAAACCGGTTTGTAAAATGCGTATTGTTTGCATTTGATTTGTGTTCATATTTTCTTCCGTCGCCAAACACGAAGAAGAACGGCAAAAGCAAACAGAAGCAAAACTTGGGCTGCGTTGGACAGTCGAAATATCGTCTAAATATACTTGGTTTAGCACTGTACGACGAAGGTGTACAGTATCAGACTCGTTGCAGTTCATTCACACAGCGAATCTTTTTTCCTTTCCTTTATTAGTTAACTGTTTTGTCCACACCACGCAACAGCCGTTTCTGTTTGCATTAGCATGCATAACCACAAAATTTTTGTTCACATGCTCTGTAACTCTGTTGTTCGTAACAGTCGTCCAAGGATTCAGAGATGAAAGGGCTTTTATTCCCCATCTATCAGCGTAAATTGTCACTAAACACTACTCTTTCCTTGCACGTTTATTAACACATTAATAAACTGGGACATTTACGCAACACTAGTATAGCAGCAGTATTTCCAAAAAGTCTCCAGCTTCAGGTGCAGGTAACAGTAACGGTTACATATCGGGAGAGTGCGCGAAGTCGTGTGCCCGTAGATCGGTGTACTCGTATTTCTGCCATCAGAGCAGTGGCGGTGCCAGTAGGCCTACTCGTCGGCTTAGGTAGTAGCTGCGATCACGTGTCTGAGGTTGGAGGACCGTAACGTTTGTGAGACTCGCGCGGAAGGTTATCATGCATAATGACGGGGACTTTGTGGAAGGAATGCTACTATACCTACAGCCTGTTCGGAGTTCGATTTCCAGCAGAGGCATAGAATTTTCTGTGTGCTACAAACTTCAAACCAACTCTGGAATCTATCCAGTCCGATTAAGTTACTTGGCAGTGCCGTCTCAACTACAAACATTACATGACATTGAGTTGGATAAAACGATGACCATGAATGATAGGTAAATAAAAGTATAGGCCTATAATTATTTGGACCTATGCCGTTGTGGGGCATGTCCAGGAGCCCGTTCGGAGATTTTGAAGAAGACCGCTAATCAAGACTTTCAGTCAAGGTACTTGCAAGCTGGCGAAGATTCAAACCGGTTACCTTCCGCATATGGAATTACGGCCTTGCCATTACACCATCCTCCTTCATACAGACCACTCAATGTGCGCAGGCTCTCATCGCCCGCGGTCAAGGCGGCCGAGACGTGAAACTGACCAATCACATCACCTGGTGCCGATCTTTAAAATAATTTGGGACCTTGCCCATACAACCTCTATGCGCTTTCAAGGCACTGTGTTTAGGTGAACATAAACCAATCCATTTTGTTCTCCTGTTGAGGAAAAGCTTCGCAAAAACTCGTGTTCAAAATCTTGCATTGCCATTTGCCACTTACAAACACAAAAGTCCTGTACGTGATCAACTCAAAACTGGAATCCTTTGTCTTGTTTGATGCACAGTTCTAACGCAGAAGAATGAAGACTGCTGTTACGAGACAACAAAATAAAGTTCTTCATGGCACTTATTAAGAACGAACGGCATTAGCGTACACAATGCGATTAACGTAAAATTGTTATTTTATGTAAATTGTGTGCATTTTTAGTGTATGTGGGTGATTATAATCACAAGGCATGGAACGAATATTAAATACAAATGCGACTAAATTCATAAACAAAAACTATAGAGACAAAAAAATTCAGTAAGAATGTTCAGTTATTAAAACACGCGGCATCATTAATTTAGAAGGCAACCGACAAACAACTTGGAAAAGCAGTTTTTAATTCGCACACTTCATTAGCCTTAATATTCTATACAACACCACGCAGAGTCAATAAGCATTTCTCCTTTTATTTTGTTAAGTATGGGCCAATCACAAACAAAAAAAAAGTTGCATGACCTTAATGAGGTCTACAGGTTATGTCATTTGGGCCCACTCACATCTACGCCATAAAAATTCCTGCGAAAACCTACACATTTGAATTCAGTTCCAATTAGGATAGGTGTTATGCCGTACCGAAATATAAATGTAAGTTTGCCCCTGTCCATACCATGAAGGCACACAGGGGCAGTAGATATAGAGCACAGCTCCACTCACGGGGCCAACACAAACCAAAATTAAACACGTGTGACACGTTTCAGTGTAGACTTCCAATTCTACATTTGATCTAAATCTATTCTGTAATTTCGGAACCACGTGATGAAACCCACGATCAAACACCACTATCACACTCGTGCATGCAACGCATAAAAATACAAATATCATGTCGGAATGTCAGTGTCAAGCAAATACATCCACACAACAAAGACAACATAATAACAAGGCACAATCTATTAAAACAGAACCAACCTATGCGCAATATTATTGTTTATTTATTTAACCTTCTCTCTAGTTCATTTTCTCCCCGACATGTTTCGGCAACAACTTTGCCATTATCAAGGAGGGTTACGTCAAATTACATAAGACAATGTGCATTAAAATGTGAATTATAAAATTTTGTTAAAATTCTGGAAGTTAAAAATTGACCATATGCACGGAGAGGAGTAACAAAAAAAAAACAAAACAAGGCACAAGTTCTTAAGCCAGAGCACCGATGATATCAAGCTTCGAATGCCTACCATCTTTATTCAATTTATTTATTTATCTATTTATGGCCTACATAAAGACGCTCTATGTAGGTCAAATGGTTGGACGGTTAATAAAAAGTGAATTGGACAGTATGTGTAAGGATTTATTATCCCGCTATTTGCTTACAGGGACTGAGAAAATCTGCAAACAGTCCTTCGGAGTTCAACGTTGGGTGTTCGTTGTTAATTAACTGAATTTATTAACTCGTCATAAGCAAGTTACGCTTGTAACCTTCAAACAAACTAATCATCCAGCTACTAATTAAATCATCTTCGTTACCTGCATGCCCGTACATAATTTCGATAATGATTTCGTAAACATGTAATTCGCGACCCCCCAGCACTAAGGGCCCTAGCTCAGGATCTAGCGCGTGTGATTAGTATTCCGGGCATATTCCCACAACGGACTTGACCAAAGCTGTTAACATTTGATGGTCTGACAGTGGTGAAGGTTCACACTGTCGTCTTATGCGTTAGGACACCATGTAGTTACCCACCTGTCACACTACACTGTGTCATCACCCGAACAACTACAATATGAACTGAACAGAAGCTGTTGGTTTTGAGACGACTTCTTCGCCCAGACTAAAGTCAGATTTATCTAACATCAAATTATCTCAGGTGTCGCAAAAAAAGAAAATATGGGGAATGCCGATCGAACAGGCGACCACTTTCTAACACTGTAACTGACACACCTTGCGGCCCATCACTGAAGGCATGGATTTGCGACACGCCATGCATCCACATCAGCAACAACCGATGTCGGGAATTGGATCACTCGCCAACATGTCTGGTAAAATGAAAGTTTATTGCACGTAACTGTTCTATTACAGCGGCCATAAGAACGTGTAAATACGAGAAACGTGCTGTAAAGTGTGAATTCTTTCTGAACAATGCTTTCATAGGTTACGTAAATGGATACTGAAACCCATTAAGGAGGCGTCGTTTATATACGAGTCCTTCGACATATGACATCACGTAAATCTAACACAGGAAGCTGGATGTAAAGATCATAATGCGTGGTGGAATGGAGGTAATAGGGTAGCAAATATTCACGGTCTAATTCAGTTACTTCAAAACGTAATGCTACCGTACTTCGCGGGTTTAGTAGATGGCACAACTGCCTTCTGTTCGGGAACTCCCATGCTTTTGCTCAGTACTCCAGGATAGTATTTAATATAGTGTTGTTAGAAAACTGCTTCCTACAAGTTTCAGATACGTACTTTTAATGTAAAATTGTCCTGTGTTTAAACCACAGTGGCTGAGACATGATAAATACATAAAAATTATGGTTTTTTACGCAAACCGCCAAAGACGACGAAACGTAGGCAGAGAACAATAATAAATCAGACAACAGGAAAGAGATTATGAACTTGTTGAATGGACTGAATTACCTCGGAGACCGGACGATAACTTCTGTGATGATGATTATGAAGCTTCGGATTCACTAATGGGAACAGTTGCTGCTTTGAAAAATCTTCTGTATAAGACAACAATTTTGTTCAGATTGTCAGATTTGAAAGATTATGTGCAGAAGGGCTTTAAAATAAACGTGTCCTACTCCCTCGATATTTTTAGATAGGCTATTACTGTTGTATTTTTGGAGGCTGTCTCTGGAAGGAAGGCGAAATCTCACAGAGCGAAGTTTAAACATAAAATTACTTGGGCCAGAATCAACATAGAGAAACTGGTGGGGTTGGTTAAAATGATCACACACGTAAAAATGCAGATCTGCACGGGGATATAGGCCATCCTCACCACTGTGGAACTGAAACCGGCTGCCATATGCTCGCCTACATGCCCAATTAACTGGCACGCAGATCACTTCAGATGCTGCTGAATCAACACAGATAATGCGCGCTGTCCCTAACTTAAATGTACGTCTTTTCTATACAACAACGAATGTAACAGTGAACGAGAAGCGCAGCTGAGCAGTACTTGAATGTGACGTAACGATCACAAACATGAGTATCTAGAAACGTAACACTGGCGGCCTTCAAAATGGTAGTACTCAAACACGGGAAGTTCAGCAGAGTTAACGAAAAACCGATAAGGAATTTATAAATGTAAACATTACTTATCATTACACAAAAAGTCAATAAATACAAAGAATATTTATATCTTTACAATTCATACGTCATTTACCACAGCAGTTACAGTGAGATAGAAACGTCTCTTCAGAATTCAATTATCTTTGTTAAGTCCATGCCCCTATTTGCTAAGTGAGTCTTCACTGTTACACATCCATGCGTGCTGCATTTCCAAGCAATTCAGTACCAAAAATCGTTTCGTGTTCCTCACCCAACCAATGACAAGAAACTAAGGGACAACTCTGAGCATGACAAGACGCACTGCAGTGTAACATGTCTAATGTTATCCATTACGTTTATCAATTATGAAAATACGATTTCATAAATATTTCGGAATTTGGAATGTAGAACACAAGACATGAGAAATTCATAGAAAATATTGACCTAAAACCTGGAAGGAAGAAACTACCTGGGAAACCTTGGCGTAGATGCGAGTATAATATTAAAAAGGACCAGTAAATAAGGCTCAGGATGCATAAGGCTGTTGTGAACACGGTGATAAAATTACGGGTTCCATAAGTGGCTGGAATTTGTTGACAAGGTGTCATCCCCTACTCTCAAGTGCTCATTAAATTATATGCCCACAACACATCATTCAATTTTTACGCGCGGAAGCAATAAATACACAGATTAAAAGTTCCAGAAAAAGGTTTCGTACGAACTTACAAACGTATACATATTAATGGGGTATATTATGAGGTAAATTATTTTAGTTTCCGCGTTACGTCCTTGAAAACGGCACACTCCGTTTCGTAAATTCTCAAATACTCAGAAATTCTCCATCCAACAATAACAACACAGTAGAGTACTTCCTTTTTGAAACCGTACGTGTAACGATTGTATAGCCGACGCCTCATATTACGTTCGAACACAACGGTCCTTATTGCTTCAATAAATTATAATAACCACTTGACACTCAAATGGGAGCGGCCTGCTGCTCTCCTTACGACGATGTACAGCCCTAATATGATGGCCACATGTAGTAAAGGACGTGACATCAAAAGCACTTTAACACAACCGACTGCCCAATAACGCAGGCTGGTGCAAAAGTCGCTTGACAGCACATGTTTAACCTTTTAAAGCCTAGCGGTAACTTTCTATACGACCAGGTTTAACATTAAAAAATTCTACGTGGTGCCCACATTGCGTTTATGTGTTTTGTACGGGTCTCAGAACAAACAGAAGCTTTTGCCTTATAACACATTAAGAGACTGATTTTTATAACCGAAGTGTAGTGTTTACAGCGCGGTACGCACTGAGTCCTTATATGAAACAGATACGCTTCGTCTTTAAAGGGTTAACACGTTGACTCTACTACCAAATGGCTTTCGCACCATTCTCTATTTTGCATGTACTCGCCGCCACTGCTTCATATATCAAAAAGCGTTCGAACTTAGATATAAGTTAACGTGATGGCACCGATTTCAACCGTTTAAACCCACTGGTAAGTATATGTACCACCTGGTATAACGTTAAGAACTCTGCATTTTGCCCAGACGGTTTGTGTTTTGTATCATTATTTAATCAGCATTAACCGGGTACAATTAGTTTTCCATGTCCACGCCATAAAAGAATATAGTGGAGCAGAAATATAGCTCCTTATTCCTAATCTCGGCAATAGATGGACGTGAGTTATTAACGTCACGCCCCGGCCACTTTACCCCCGGGGAAAGAACCCCAGCAGCCACTGAAGAGGACGCTGGCTGAGTCCCAGAGCCGACCTGGACGTTTCGAAGAAGAGAAACATCCCTTGTCCCTACCAGGATCCAACCCCAGACAGTCCAGGCAGTAGCCTAATCGCTATACGGACTACGCGATCTCGGCTCAAGCACTAATCGAGTTAGCCTTCGTAATTGACACGGACTGTGTTGTCTATGGAACAGAAAATAAGTTTTATACATAAATCAGATTAACGTAAATGTTTAAAGGATTCAAGTGTGAATCTCAAAGCCACTACACAGAAGAACACAAAAATACATTTGATAATACGAAATAATGTGAACAAACATACAGTTACATATACGTTAAGACTGTATAATAACAGTCGAAAATACGGACTTAACAAACGCAAAAAGTTATTGAAAATCTCGTCTAAAAGACTGCATATATGAACATAATTTATGGAGCACAGTTTTTAAAGAAATATTTTACACACACACACACACACACACTCACCTTATTCTGGTATCAGTTGACTACCCTTACTGCTGAACGCAGTTCTCTTAAGTTGCGTGTGTTCACAACATCGTCTGCATCTTGAATGTACCTCCTTT
This sequence comes from Coptotermes formosanus, assembly GCA_013340265.1. NCBI lineage: Eukaryota > Metazoa > Arthropoda > Insecta > Blattodea > Rhinotermitidae > Coptotermes > Coptotermes formosanus. The sequence continues at coordinate 176,002 of BLKM01000308.1, read as the reverse complement.
CGTCAGAGTGAACCTAACAAACCACGCAAGACCTTGGTTCTACTGTGACGTATTAACATACTACACTTACAGTACCCAGACATTGCCTTCAGGTAACGAGCCACTTCTATGTAACACATGCAGATGACGGATTTCGCATGAACTGCGTTACAATTTTCGCATACAGCAAAGCAGCAGAGGCAGTAAATAAATACTTCCTTTCAGAATTCATTCAACCTTCACGAAAGTACATTTGACCGTAATGACGGTCAATTACGCAACAGAGTACTTTCTATAACAAGGCGTAGACGCAGTCTAATGTCATGGAGTTGGGACAGCTGTCCCTGGCATTTAACCCGCAGTGGGACTAAAGTACAATAGAATTATGGTTGCTTTTCGGCTGGCAAAAGCGGCCTTGCATGGCCAGTATTTACTGTCATTGCGATACTGACAATAACACTGATCTTGTAAGGATAATATTGACGAGACAAATAATTATGGGAAATGAGATGACTGCTTTCAAAGTATTTTTGATATTTGCAATAAATTTTGATTTGGTACTGCCCGTACCAACTGCCAGTCATGCATCAACAACCAGGAAATGCGAATCTGTTACTACTAACGTTACCCACAAGACAACATGCCCGAAAGTTGTCAATAACGCAGAGTTGATAAAATATACCGCAACGTGTGAAGTTAATATTGACCTCAGTATAGTGGTGGTAATAATCTTTTGCATGTTATGTAGAAAATAACGGGTGTTCACATTATGGAGGCACACTACAATGACGATAGCTCTTAATAACCTATAGACGCCAAACAGTTCGCCCTAATTTAAATGTGTGCGGTAAAGGTAAAGTTGTCCGTATACGTAATTACACACTATACTCTAAACGTCTGTGGTGTGTAGAAGTATTGCTCCCTATATTCTTAACCTTGGCACTGGATGACCCGACACTAGTCCTGCCCTTATGCAGAAACAAATCAAATCTGTAAGCCAGGCACTATACTGACTGGGCTATCTTACGTTTATAGTAACATGCCATACGGCTTAATTTCTTTTTCACGGCACGACAGCCCCTAGTGGGGCAGGGCCTCCTCATTTCCGAGGCTTCACCATCACATTCAGACACGCCACACTCGGTATGGCTGCTCTGGACGAGTGATCAGCCCGACGCAGAGACCTCTACGTGACAACACACAACATTTACAAGAGACAGACGTCCATGCCCACGGCAGGATTCGAACCCACAAACTCGGCAAACCGAGTGGCCGCAAAAAATACAGCTTAAACAACTGTCAATAATCCATATATTTGAACATCCTGTTAAACACTACTGCAATGCTGAGCATTTTACTGTAAAGAAAACAAATTAGAAGTTTTTAAAAGCACAGATAGAAAATACGACCTAAATATTTCCCTCATTTGGAAAATGGATGAGAATAAAAAACGAGAATCTTAAATCCTCAACGGCTCGTGCCACGACTCAGACGCTTGGTCGGCAGCCTGTCTCCGCGGAGGCCCGGGTTCAGTCGCAGGCCATTCCATGTAGGATTTGCCGCTGACAGAGCTGCACTGGGGCAAGTTTATCTCCCAGTACTTCGTGTTTACCCTGTCAGTACCATTCCACCGATACTTCGGGCTCATTCATTCATCTATCACCGACGCTATACAATCTCAGCAACTGACGGCGTTGTTAAGTAACACCCTTCAAAAAATGAGAAATCCTCTTATTATATTCTTATAAAAGACTACTATGCAAATCGTTTTACAGGTCCTTTATTACATTCCCCGACACCCTTTGTCCATTCTTACTTTTGCACTAGTCTCACCTACTCGTGTTACAAACTACTTGTAGTAACGAGGATCCGACGACGGGCTCATGGCAGCATAACCAGTGCATGTGGGGCGGACGGAATTCCATTATCTACTGCCATTAACTATGAAAAGCTGGACTAACAATTTCATCGGAATTGCAGAAAATTCCGTTATATAATTCCAATTTCTAGGTTTACGGTAGTGAGATCTACAGCCTTTCTACCATGTATTAACTCCTGCAGACCAAATCTTCATGACATAATTATTCTGGTTAATGCAAAGGACCAAAACGAGGTTCGTTTAAAATTTGTCTGTTATTTTACACTCGGCATACGCCATCGTCAACGTTCGGTACTAAAAACATATTGCGCAAACAGTTTCTGGTTCCGTGTTCAGGTGAAAAAAAAAGTTACAACAGATAATTTGTAACGTGTTAGTCTGAACCACCAGACAAAAACATTCTGAAACGAAATACTTAATTTGTTTCTGTGTTAATACTGTCAGTACTTCACAGGCTTCAAACAACTTAATTGATACACCACCACCACCGCCACCACCACCACCACCTCTCCAAAGCTGCATACTACTCAGATGAGCAAACAATTCCTGTTTATAAGGAACCAACCCCCCCCCCACCCCCCCAACGGTCACCGCCGTGTTCATACAATTCCGTCAACCCAGTTCACTTCACACCCGATTAATGCAATATCCGAATAACATCCTTCTTTATATCTTCGTGTCTCCCAAGTGCTCTCTTCCTTTCAGGTTCCCTGATATTTCCATAACCATCTTACCAGTATTAGGAGAAGAGTAAAAATACTTACGAAGCGCCTCAGTACGTAATTTGTACCATTCTCACTTACCTGGCCTTTTTTACCAGGGATATGTACGGTTACAATTTGTCATATATATCTCCCCGTCCATCCAGCCACGGTTATCTCGTGAATCATGCGCTGCATTTTGTCTAAATTTGTTTAAAAAAAAGTCTGTAATGGACATGCAGAACTGGGACTTTATCTCGGAGTCTAAGTAAACTTTCATATTTCATCTCGCTGAGTATGTACACATCAGTCAACACTTACTAAAGAATTTATGTAATCTGTATTAATGACCTAAACATATTTGCGTTGTGCATATCACTGAAAGACGGTCAACTTAACTGCCAGTCTAAACTGGGCACAACTAGAAAAAAAAAACTGAAGATACGCAGTAGGCTTATAATAGTCAAAAAGTGGTATTTTAATTCAAAAGACCTAAATAAGCAAACTTCTACGTTTGTGTCCTTCAACATACTGAATCCATTCATTCGAAGTTTCAGAAAGAAGTTTAATGACACGTGTGCTAATCAGCTTACTGCGCGTAATATTTTATGTTACTTGACACACGTGTAACACGCTGCTCTAGCTTCATGTTCACTTTTGCACCACCTTGTGCATTCGTTGCCAAGTCATCAAAAGTATCAAACTTAACCTACTCTTTGCTATAAGTTATCCCCGACTGCAGTAAGAGAATCAAGGCTTGAATAATCCCGAAAATAATTTAATCCTTCCGAGAAAACATAACAAATACATACACACCTTTACGAAACGGCGGAAGTACTTCTGTGCATATTGCTCTAACTGCACCTACAGCTAACTGTCGGTCATTACTAAACATTTACAAGCAAGATTGTAACTAAACCGTTTCAAGATGCGATTCATCCACCACCGAGAATTATTATCGGCAAAACAAAGTATTAATATTTACATGGGTTCCTCACGCTCTTCTTCCGCATTTCAGTCACATGCTCGTAGCGCGCTCTGCGCACGAAGGGGCTATTAATATTGTAACGACAAGGACGGCCGTTATTGTGAGACAGAACTTGCAGAATATCTTAACACGCAATGGCAGCCGAGACAGCGCAGTCCGTACAATGACAAGGCTGAGGGCTGGACGTCTGACAACCATAGTTCGATTCCCGGCACGGAAAAGAAATTCACCTCTTCTCCAAAGCATCTACATCGGCTCTGTGGCATACCCAGCCTTCTATTCAAAGTTTCTGCCTGAATATATTAACATCACTACATATTACATTTGGGAGGTCTCTGCGTCGGGCTGATCACTCGTCCAGAGGAGCCCTACCGAGTACGGTGTGAGTGTGATCGTGAAGCCTCGATAATTAGGAAGCCCTGGGCCACCAGGGGCTGTTGCGCTATGCGGCGAGGGGGGGGGGGGGCGGCCCCCACACACTACATTTACAGCTGATGCACAAATAGCGAAAGGATAGGTTTACGACCAAGATGAAACAAAGCAAAATTTCTCGGTTTCCGTGCTGGTAAAAGAATACCGGCAGCGTCCAATCCAAAGGGAAGGAACATATATTAACCCTTTAAAGACGAAGCGTATCTGTTTTATATAAGGACTCAGTGCGTACCGCGCTGTAAACACTCTCCACTTCGGTCATAAAAACCAGTCTGTTAATGTTTTATAAGGCAAAAGTTGCTTTTTGTTCTGAGATCCGTACAAAACACATAAACGCAATGTGGGCACCACGTAGAATTTTTTAATGTTAAACCTGGTCGTATGTAAAGTTACCGCTAGGTTTTCAAAGGTTAAGAATCATGTTAGGTTACCAAATGACTGTGCACAGATCGTCTTTAACAATTCCAAACCTGCGACCTTCAATGTTAAAGGCTTCTGACAATGGCACATTGTTAAGAGCTTCACTCGTGTTAGGATATGGTACACCACTTTGCATTTATTATATTATACCACAACGATCGAGTGACGGACCCACCTGATTAGAAACATCCCCGGCACCTCCCTTCCACATCCAGACGAACACATACCCAGTTTCTGAAACACTGTGGTACAATAACCCCAAGATGATGGACAATACCCAACATATCGCTGATGACTGTAATAGTGATCGTCGCTTCGAATCCTGCTCGGGGCATTGCCATATGCCGGTGTGCCTTCTACGCTGTGTTATGAAGTGCCTGCGATTCGATAAACCGTCATCCAAGGTATACTACTAAGTGTCGAAACAAACTTAGATGCTATAGAATCTGCCGCAGAACATACAACGAAATGAAACACCATAAAAAAGCAAGTTTTTGTACCTCTGTCTGCTGAGAAGATTCACATCACACCCTGAACATGTTTCGACCACCCTGTGGTCATCTTTACGAGGAATCAAATTTCATCATCATACGATATATAGCTAGTTGCATTGACTATGAAACCAGTGGACCTTTACAACAGATAAAAAGACAGTGACACAAACAGGTTATGACAAAGTTAACGTCCGAGTAACATACTATGTGCAGTTGCTATTCTTACTAGCATTAAACATAAAATTATGCTCTATATCATAACCACAGATGAGCAGATTAATTTTCTCATTGTACTTGTAGAGATTCTGCAGTATTTCTTTTATTTTGTGGAAAAGAGTAGGTAGTGATGGTATCGCTGTGTTGTTGAAGTACTCGGTTTGGAGTGTATCTGCGTGCTTCAGTTAAAGTTAAAACTTTTAATCCGTGCTAGGAACACAGGGAAATACAATTCGTTCTACGCACACAAATACAGGTTGCCAATTACATAACAAATATTGTTCTGAAATATATTATGACAGTTTGTCAAACATATTAGTACTGAAAACGAAGCAGCCGTGAGTGTCGAGTTTCGCGACTGGCACGAAGTGTTAGGCGCTGCTGTTGATTACTGTGTAAGCACAATGCCAAAGCAACGACACTGCTTATCCGCGACTGGAGGTACGGCATAAAAGAACTACAACTCAGTAAGAGTGTAGAAGTGTGCAAGTCTTTTCCAAATGCGTTCTGTGCAATTCTAACACCTAACAGGCCACAACGTTCATTTACTATAGCTGCGGCCAGACAGTACCAGATTGCATGCACTAAGAAATGAAGGGCACGCTGAATTCACGGGATATCTGTTGCCGTTCGATCCAGAATCTCGTCTTCTCCGTTAACAGCTAAAAACATAAACACTAAAATATACAGAAGTACAATTTTGCCTACTGTTTCATGCGGGTGTGAAACTCGGTCTCTCACATTTAGGAAAGAAAGTAAGCTGCGGATGTTCGACAATAGACTGTTGAGGAAAATGTCCGGAGAAAACAGCATAAAAAACAGCTTCTTGGCTTGTATTCTTTTTGTCTTTTCTGCGGCGCAACAGCTTAACTCAGGCCTAGGCCGTCTCACTGTTGAGGTTTCTAGCACAGGCGCGCGCACACACACAGCCGGTAGGACTCCTCTTAAGGAGTGATCAGCTCGTCGCACACACCTCTACCTACACAGCATACAACAAACACAAGAGAGGAACATGCATGACCTCAGCGGAATTCGAACTCGCGATCCCAGCAATCGAGCGGACGCAATAGGCCGCACGGCCACCGGGATCGACTCTGTACTCCTTACCAAATGTTATTCGCATTATCAAATCAAGAAGGACGAAATGGGGGAGGGGGGGCATGCAGTATGTGTAGGGGAAAGGAGAGGTGCATATATGGTTTTGATGGGAAAACCTGAAGGAATGAGATCATTTGGAAGACCAAGGTGTAGATAGGCGGATAATATTAAAGTGGATCTTGACGAAACAGGACGGGAATGTGTGGACTGGATTAATCTGGCTGAGGATTGGGACAAAGGGAGGGCTGCTGTGAACAGGTAATGAACTTGCGGGTTCTATAAAGTTTGGGGAATTTCCTGGCTGGCTGAGGAACTCTTAGCTCCTCAAGAGGGGCTGTGTCGCATGGACTTACTTTATCAGTCACAGGCCACACTGCACTCGTATACGTCACGTAAAACGGGCAAATCTTGGTCAATTTCATACAGTTCCACTTGCGCCATATGTAAAGTGAAGATTATAACACAACAGTGCGCGCCGAAATCAAATTTAACTAACAGATTTTAATGCAGACCCATAAGTACCAAATTTAACTGAAAGTCAGTGACAATGAATTGTGAGTAGCTAAGGGATTAAAAGTTAATTGCCTCAGTCTACTTCAAAGTAACAACACAGCACTCCTTTGGAGGGAATGGACAAAACCTGAGAAAAACCTCTGCGAGGATATCCGGTCTCCAGCTGTGATTCGAAATGGGGCAGAGGCGTTACAGCCACGCTCATCCACTCAGCAGGCCTTACATTATGTAACAACAGTGTCGAACACATCATGTTACTGTGTCACACAATCTCCGCAGATCTTGATGTACCGGCACCACCGTGAGAAGGACTTTTCAAAACCTCTCCCATACAAATTCATATCCTGTGAAAAAGGCTACTCCCAGGAATTCCGACATCTGAGTCATCTGACTATATAGAGTGGCCTTCGAAGATGCTGTTTGTAAGACAAAACACGCAAGATTTGAGACCGGCCAGCACATGGGGACACATCTCTGAATTTCATTTAATACAGTATCTGCATTAGAACTTCTTACACGTATAATTAACCAGCTGAATATGGACGGGGCAGTACACAACGTACGACGACAATTTCATTACGTACTTTGAACAGTTACACAATGTACTTGTTACGCGGCCACAAGATAAGCTGACACCCCACCAACATACCGGTACTTCTGAAACAATCAGACAACGATTTTTTAATAAAATGAGTAAGCCTCTAAAAGGTCCATTCTTGATGACATCTTTACTTAACGCAAATGGAAACAATCATCACCATCACCACCACCACCACCGCCGCCCCCACCACCACCACCACATCAGACGAAGATTCTGGAATAAAATTTTCAGGCCTGGTAGACGCCTTCATGTAATAAACAGAAAACAACAACAACCACCGCCGCCGCCGCCACCACCAGCACCACCGCCACCACCACCACCATCACCACCGCCGCCGCCACCACCACCACCGCCACCGCCACCGCCACCGCCACCACATCAGACGAAGATTCTGGAATAAAATTTTCAGGCCTCATAAACGCCTTAATGTAATAAAAAGAAAATCACCGCCACCATCACCATCCATCATCATCATCATCACATACCGAATCAAGAACGTGAAATGTGGAGGCAAAGATTAACTTCCTGTTCATCGTGATAGTTGACAGAAGTCTTCCGTCTTCGCGGAAAGAACCATTAGTACAGGCTCACTAACAGGCCTGAACGGCTCCACATTAGATCTGAGATGTCTGGTTACCATCATCACTACCACTACCACTTCTGCCACTACTGCTGCTACTACTACCGCTAACACTAGTACACTCGTCTGCGATAACACGCTTTTATGATTTATGACTGCCTGTTTTATGAACAGACGTGGATCATTCGCAGTATTTAATAACAGGACTAGAAGATGACATCAATAAACGGCAATGATAATTATAAATACGCCTGTTGGTATTGCAATCTCAAACTTTGCCTAAAACGTTACATAACGTTCACAATCCGTGAGAACTGGTTTTAAAAGTGAGCCTTGAGGGCGATTATATTTAACTGTAGCAAAAATCATAGCTGTAATTGGGAACTCCCACACTTCCCCTTGAAATTTCTATGGACATTTCGTTTGTATTCGCAATTCTGCTAGTAAAAGCTGCACAACTTGAAATATCAGTGTATCATCAGAACCTGCACGCAACGCCCCAAAATGTGGCCCAGCAGAAATGCTGAATACCGTACTTTGTAATTTCCAACACTCTAAGATAGTAGTGACATTATGTAGACTCTGCACCAAACAGCACAGCGCTTCTAGCGTCAAAGAAGACAACCACGGCCTTGAACTGTAAAATGGGAGGAATGCAGGAAGACGCGGTTTTGACAAGCATCACGTCTCATGCTAAAGTGCTAAAGTGAGGATAGCCCACCGCACCAGGGACATTGAGACACGGTATTTAGCGAAGGAAAGGAATATAAACGCGCAGTAAAACACGGAATATCAGCTGTACTATGCTATGCTACAAATTATTACAGTTTTACAAAAAGTGTTTGCTACACCGCTAATCGGTATATTGCTTAACCTTTTAAAGCCTAGCGGTAACTTTACATACGACCAGGTTTAACATTCAAAAATTCTAAGTGGTGCCCACATTGCGTTTATGTGTTTTGTATGGATCGCAGAACAAACAGCAACTTTTGCCTTATAAAACATTAAGACACTGGTTTTTATAACCGAAGTGGAGAGTGTTTACAGCGCGGTAAGCAATGAGCCCTTACATAAAACAGATACGCTTCGTCTTTAAAGGGTTAATCAAGGTCTTCCGCTTTTACTGCTAAATTTATGACAACGGTGACTATTTAATGTCAGCAAGAACACATTAATTTGCTCGGAAAAATAATGACCCTGGCATATTTTAAGATTTCATTCTAAGATATGTTTGAATACATTACAGTCTAATGGTTGATGGCCTCTTTGTGTAGATATTACAGATATAGGTCACTGATTATTTTATGACAAACTATCTTATATTCTGTCATGTTACGCATCGTCCAAAATATAGATATATATTCCAAAATAATTAAGCACATCATGAAACTGTCTTTTGGTTTTAGCTGCTCTGTATATAATGCAAATATGGACACAAATAATCATTCAATGAAGTGGCAAAGTTATATAGCAGAAGGATTTCACTGACAACAACTGGCTTATTACGGACATGTGGAAGATTCAGGTCAAACTCCAAATTAAAGTTAGGCCTAATACCAACGTTTTCCGAATTCAGGCTTTGCAGTTTTGCGCACTACATCATCGGTCATTATGACAGTTCACTGTAGATATTTCCAGTTATATCTAAACTTAAAGCAACTCATGTAACCTGAGTTTTGGGCAGATACATCGAAGGTCATGAGATGATCTCTTACAGAAAAACACTTCAAATGAGCAATTAAAGCGCCTGTAACAACACACAGTTTACTTCCTCTATTATCACACTTCCTGGTTAAGTTTGAGAACACGAGTCGAGGGGGAGGGAGGGAGAGAGCGACGTTTTATTTAACGAAGTCATCCAACTGCTAAGATTACACAGCGCCGCTGGCAGATGAATTAATATATGAGTACGGAGCGTTCATGTAATCATACTGAGCGGGAAAACAGCGAAGTATTTGAAGAAAATTCTATCCCAGTGTGAACCACAAATCCCACATGTACTGCAACGGGATCGAACCCAGCTCCGCGACTATCCGCCTTAGCGATGGTTATGGCCTACGCGGCTTATCCATTTGCTGTAGGAAGCTTAGCGTGCCCGTCTGGGCTCGTGGCAGGGATTAGTAGCAGCAGAGGACAAATAAGTAGGCAGCTGTGTGGCTCAAATCCATAACCAGACGATGCCACAACAGCCTTCACTACGTCATCGTAGAAAACAGATTCACGGGGTTAAAACTGTATCGAATACAGAGTGTTCTTTGACAGGAAATGTGCCTGGACTTTCGAAACGGTACGCACTATCTTGTACCAGCCGGTTACCTGTTCTTCGGTTCTACTAGCTGGGAAAAGGAGGGGTAGTTAAGCTAATGTGCTGGGTTCAGTAATGCGAAAGTGGACGGGCCACGTCGTTTAGACAACAGAATATGTCATTAGTCATGGGCCGGCATAGCGCAGTCGGTACAGCAACTCGCTACGGGCCGGACGGTACGGGAATCGAATGTCGGTGGGAGAGAGATTTTCCGCACCAGTCGAGACCCGCCCTGGGGACCACCCAGCCTCCTGTACAATGGATACAGAGTTTCTTTTCCGTGGGTAAAGCGGCCTTAACGTGGCGTCGACCACCGCCTCATCTAGCGTCGAGGTTAAAGAAAGAGAAGAGCTATACCTCTACTCCCCTTCTGGGCCTTCATGGCCTGTCCTAGGGTGAAATTTACCTTTTACACGTCATTAGTCAGTGCAGTTTTAATGAGGGCCATCCCATTGTGCATTCACTTTGAATTTAATAGTAAAATAATATCTGTACAGCACAACACAAATTTTTAATGGATAATATATAAATAAATATACTGAACTTGTGTTGTGTTGTATGGAGATTATTCTACCATTAGATTGAATTAGTCAGCGTAGCTACTGCCATCTGTTTAAAGTCCTAGCTACTACAGGCCCAAAGCTTGATCCTGACAAGGAAAAAGATGCTTCTGCTTGTCTCAATGATTTCCGGTGTCCCTGTCCAACAAATAATAATGAAGAATACTGACATTTCTGTTAGATCTGGTTTGTGATACCACAGAAGAAATTCAATATATGCAATAACTACAAACAACCTTTGTGGCATCCAACGACCATTACATTAACTTAGCACACATGTATAGCGTCTCCATGATTACTGCACTGGCTGATCTGTCTTCCCGAAATAGAAATGATGAGAGGTGACAATTATGGTAAAGATGTCTCCCTCCCACCGCCAGGCAGTTTCAGATTTATCTTTCATCACACAGACGTCAGACTACAGACGAGTAATGTATTCTAAGACCATATTTAGATAAGGCAGATTTATACACATACATGTACAGATGTTTCGATATCACCACAGCAACAAAGTTCTATATATAACTATAAGGTGATGTTGTTTGATAGGTGTAAATGCTGTACTATCAGCCCCACTGCCACACATCAAGGGGCCAGTACAGAAGATGAAGAATAAGACTACAGAATGACACAGATGGTTGTAAAGTCCCTTACTCAAGAGAACGCAACTGACCAGCACAGTGTCAGTTGAGCCCCTTAACACTCATGACAATGGGAGGGGGAAAACACACAGATCCTGTCAAAATCATGTGTCTCTATTACCGCACGACACATTTCTTTAACAAGTACTGGTCACCATTTGTTAGGCGTTTCATTTATAACAAGCCTAAACTCAAATTTATGCACAGCTCTAACCACACAGAACACTACAAAAAATAACTGTATTACTTCACATGCACAAAATGCAACTGCACTGCAGGCCAATGTATTTTAACCCTTTAAAGACGGAATGTTTCTGTTTTATTTAAGGACTCATTGCGTACCGCGCTGTAAACACTCTACACTTCGGTTATAAAAACCAATCTCTTAATGTTTTACAAGGCAAAAGTTGCTGTTTGTTCTGAGATCTGTACAAAACACATAAATGCAATGTGGGCACCACGTAGAATTTTTTAATGTTAACCTGGTCATATGTAAAGTTACCGCTAGGCTTTAAAAGGTTAAACTGGAATATATCGGTTGGTGGTCACCAACAAGGGACAGTGAGCCTTCCCCAGCGCAAACAGTAACATGACACTGAAAGAAACTGGAGAGATCCCTACGCATCCCCCCTCAAGACTGGAACTGATCTACCTCAATGGGTAAATATATGAAGTACTCACACTTATTGTACACTAACATAAAACAATAAAAACTTTGCATTACCACTTTTGGTATAGACCCACGTGACTTCTTTGAAATCTGTGAAGTACTTTCATAAGCAAGCCGCATGAAATAGCAAGCAGACTTACAAGACAGTTGGACACAATATCCCCATTACGAGGTCATTTTGTGTGCTCTGTGGAACAAAAGTGTTCAAATAAGTTTATGCATATATTGACAGAATCATCAAATAAATTTAAAAAATACACGCAATTTCATTCATATACAGCTGGGAATTACACAGAATCCAACACTCTGAATAGCTGAATTTCCATTTTGAAAACAGCCTGCACTCTCCCAAATGTACCAAGAGTTTGAAAACACTTCCACATTTAGACCTAAGTTAAAAAAAAAGTTGTCTTTCCATGTTCCTGCTACCAGTCATATTTATGTACTAAATTCATTGACTATAATGAAAGGAAGGACATTCATTGAATGACTCCATAATATAAACGTTGCTGGAAGAACACATATGTTCCATAACACATTCACAACAGAAACTGTTAAATGTTGGGTGCCAAAACTTGCCCCTAGTAGATGTGCAGTGATGTGCAGAAAATCAAATGTCCAAAAAAATCATCGGCTAAGAACATGCCATTTAAATCTGGGACTTTTGCAGAGTACAATGGGCACTTAATTCCATTTGAAAAGTGTTAATATGTGCACGACTATGGGGTTTTCATGAAATATTAGTATGTTCAATGGAAAACCGGAATTTTTTGTTCACAGAGCATTTATTGCAAACACTGAAATAATTATATTATTATTGTTCAGCATAGTCCCCTTCTAATTCAATGCACTTACGCCAGCGCTTGACAAGCACATAGATTCTGCGAGAAAAGAAATCTTTCGGACCGGTGCGCAGCCACTCATGCACCGCTGACCGAACCTCATCGTCGTCCCAGAACAGCGTTCCACTCAGCGAATCCTTCAATAGACCGAAGACTTGAAAATCCCAACGGCACGAGGTTGGGTGAGTATGGAGGGTGTGGGATGCACTCAAACTGCAGCTCCTCAATAGTTGACACTGTTGCTTTAGCAGTATGGGGCTTCGCATTGTCGTGGAGGAGACGCACTCCTGTCGTCAACAACCCGCGCCGTTTCTGGCGAACAGCTGGCTTCAGATTTTCCCTCAGAAGGTTTGAGTAGGTGTCACTGGTTACAGTGCTTCCTCTGGGCATGTAGTGCTCTAAGATCGACCTGTTGTAATCCCAGAAGAAAGTCAACATGACTTTGCCTGCAGTTCGTTGCACCCGCACCTTCTTCAGTTTTGGGGACAAGGTGTGGTGCCACTCCATGCTTTGTCGCTTTTGTTCTGGCTCGTAGAAGTGTACCCAACTCTCATCCCCAGTGACGATACGCTGCAGAAATGCTTCACCATCAGCCTCATACCGATGAAAAGCTCTTGGCAAGCATTGACACGTCTCTCTTTCATTTCAGGTGTCAACCGCTTGGCTACCCATCTTGCACACACTTTTCGGAACTTCGACTCGTCATGAATGATGTGATGGGCTGATCCAACACTAATGTCCAATAGTGATGCCACCTCCTTGACTGTGATGCGCCGGTTTTCCCGTATCACATTCACCATGGCTCCAATGTTGTCTTCTGTGACTGCCGTGAATGTTGGACCCGGACGAGGAGAATCCTCCACACTAGTGACGCCGTTCTTGAACTTCTCAGTCCATTCATACACTTGTGTACGACTCATACACCTGTCACCATACTGAATTCTCATCCGACGATGAATCTCTATAGGTTTCATGCCCTTGCTAAACAAAAATCTCACAACACTTCGCTGCTCTTGCTTGGTGCACTGTTGCAAGGGCACTGCCATCTTGTCAAACTGTTTCCCAGGTTCCTATGCGTGCCGCTGGCATACCAACACCATCTATTGGTAGCTCAAGGCCACTGCCTTCGCATACCCTACACACGATGATATCGGTCGTGCACGCAATTTTTAATACAACTTTTCCGGTTTCCCACTGAACGGGCCTTGTATTACTCTGTAAATCTGGCATAAGCACTGAATTAGCCTAGGCTGGCCCACTTTTCAAGCATGTTCACAGTTTTACAATTTGAAAACTGTGTATTGCTAATACACAAAATTAACTTGCATCAAATACTTACAATATGCACTCAAATCTCCTGCAATTACAAATATTCCTAATGATACGTACACAAGATAGAAAACAGTTACATACGTATATAATACAAAATTACAGTCCTCAATATTATAGTATAAAAATGTACAATTCGATTACAAATCTAAACAAACAGTATGCAGTAACTGTGAATCATGATGCTGTCTTGTGAGAATGTGAAGAGACATGAATTGTTACTGTTGTATGTACCTGGCAATGATATTTTGTCATTCAGAAGAACCTGTCCAATTCCAAGGCCCTGTGTAATATTTCACAACACACTGATGTAATGGGGGTGGTCCCTTTTAGAGCAGGGGCTATTAGTACCCTGCCTGGCATTGGGGTTAACATGTCAGTGGTGGTGCCACAGCATAGGCTGGATCAACTCTATCAGAAAGTAGCTGCCACCAGCTCAATTTCCAGTGCTGACCAGACTGTGTTCCTAGGTTGCTGGGGCTACTTCTAACTTGGGAAGGGGAATTCCTAGGTGGCTACTGCTGCTAGTAACTCAAGAGTTGTATAATGTAATTTACTAACATACGGTTTGCCTACACTCAAATATACAATGCGGTAAATTCACAGCAAATTAGAACTTGGATGTGCACTGTACGCTATCCCTGTTTACTGTTCTATCTGCACAGTCTTACTATGCAATGTTCCCTCTTCATAAAAATCAAACGATTGTGGTTCGGTCACAGAAGTAGTTATGGAACTTGGAAATTAAATTTCTGAGAAAGGGTCCAAAAACACTTGGGTTCCTATCACCAAAATGTCACTATTAATTTGGAATTTAGTAACAAGCTTCAACAAAACTTACATTGGCACATGAATATAACAGATCATTTTCCTTGCACTTTGCCAGTGGTCACTCAAAACACTCAAATGCAACTCTTGACACTGCAAATGCATACAGCCTAAAATGCAGCAGCCCAATAAGAGCATGGCAATGGTCACACAGGCTTTTTATAACCTCTAAATACTGTTGCAACTCTGAGATTCTGATGTGATAATCAAGCCACCCTCAAATCATGCAATACAGGCCACCTCAGAGCCACACACTGCTCATTAACAAATACAGAATGTTGCCAGTCAGCAAAATCTGCTGACAGCATCTGGCTGTGTAACTGACGTACTGCATCAACATGTAAAATAAAATTTCTAACACAAAATATCAAACCACAATCCTATTTATGAATCATTCATAACATCGATTTTTATGGTGAGTTTTAAGCCCCTCACCAGCCTCCCAAGCTGGAGGACCATCTCTTGTTGGTTGTCCATGACTGCTTGTACAATATATCTGCAGGTACCTTCCATATCTGAATTCCAGCTCCTCCATTTGCAACCTCAGGACATGCCATGCTGTGGTGATAGGAACCCACTTAACACATTCTTATATTTTGGAGGGAGTACATTTGTATACTTTCTAATCACACCCTATGTACAGTTTCAAAACTCTTCCCATTACCTAGCAACCAATCAGCCAAAGTAAAATTTGTATTCAGTACCTGTCATTTTGGTGAAAATGGAACATAAATTCTACCACCAGTTCTGTTCACTTTCTCCCAACATGTGCAGGCAAATGTTGAACGGACCATAATGTCAGTATAGAGGCGACCACTGAGGTGATCCATCTCATGCTGAACTACACGAGCTGGCCACCCAGACGTCTGCCATGAAATGGGTCTGCCCTCAGGATCCAAGCCTGGAACCAGAAAGCCTGAAGTTGAACAAACTAAATTGTTTTAAGTGGCTCCTCCATGCATATGCCCTAGCTCAACATTCGCATGCGTGTATCGTAAGTGCTCATCCGGTATGTGGTGCTGGGTGAAAAGAAAGCAACACACAACAGTTAAAATAATATTATGCTTTATCTTATTCTGTAATACAGGACTGCCCGAAGCCCCTGAATCTGCCCATTCCAGTCCTCAAGTATGTCACACTTTTCAGCATCTGAAGACTGTTAGATTTTAAATAAATATAGTAGGGACGACATTTACTTTAATGCAAACATATAAAACTCAGTGCATGTTGGCTGCATTGAGCTAAGAGACATAAGGTTGAGCAATAAAATTTCAAAAATAAAATAACTGATACACTATTAGAATAATCTTCTGTTAGACATAAACATAAATCTAAAAAGAATTATTTAAGACAAATGTGTATATGTTAAATGTGATCCTTCACAACAAACTAAATAATGTTTGGAAATCAATGTACAACTTGAGGTTCCCACAGTGGTGCCACTGAAGATTGAAGCCTTTTGGGATATGACACTGTGTCATTGGATTGCATCACATTCCAAAAGACTTGAATCCTGGGACACTCCACCACTAAACTTTTCTTTCAGAATGAAATCACACAGTAGTTCTGCCAGTTCCACTTGTTTACCTTTGTCTGCCTTAAAACTGTCCACTGAAAACTGAAAACTATGTTTCCAAGATACTGTAACTTCAGAAATCTTTTATTAAAAGATGATTTATTGAAAGATGATGAAAAGGGCCTCAAGCAGCACACAGACAGACAATTCAACGAATCAAAAACAATTCACAAGAACTGCAGTCCCCCTTAAAAACTGCCAGTGCCACCTACCTGTGACCAGAACCTCCCGGTAACGTGCAACATCTGCTGAAAAGCCCCTCACACTCTCACAGGCTTCCGGAAATAAGACTTTCTCATAATTGACAACTGTCAGTTTTGGGTTTATAAAAACCTGTGTAATAAGTGTAAAAAGAATGTCACATAAGTCACTGTCTCAGCATCAATACACCCTGTCTTATGGCTGTACCATATGCACCAAGCAAATGGCAGCACAATTTGTAACTCAAGCAAGACACACTCTTATCAAAGTATTTAAAGAACACTCCATTGACTGTCAAGTTCACTTAATACAAGACATCAATCCAAGTCCAGTATCTCACTCTGGCCAGCCATCATAAAATACGACTACCCTTTCTCGACCCTAAGCGAAGCAGTCAACACACAGGGCCACAAAAGAATGCTCTTAGTGATGTGTGTGAACACTGTTAAAACAAAACATTATTCCCAATCTATTACCATCAACATAATGATCAAAACCTATCAACTGCTGAATTATATTACAAAGCTCTTCACATAAAGACATAACAGTTTGCTTTGTGTATGTTGTAAACTATGACTGATATTTATTCATCAGCTAGTGTGGGCTTCATATCAGCTGTAATGAATAAAAGGACACCTTAGAATTGTCAAGTCAAGCTTTGTGGTGATATTAAACACAAGCTGAAAGGATTTTATTTTCCCCTGTACACATATTTGAATATATCACATCCACTGGTAAATCAAACCAATTAAATTTATTTTTTATGTAACTTAACAAACTGAAATGCTGAAGGTATATGTTTAAAGAGAAAAACAATGTCAAAGGATGGTTCTTGATCCACTTTTCTTTTGGTTACCTGAAATTAGAACCACAATACATATGCAACATCATCAACATCTGAGAACAGGCAATATGAATGAAATCATTCTAAACGTGATGAATGATGACACATTTAATACTGTGCAGTAAAGCCTGCATCATTTTGGTTAACTGTAATTATTACCCTTGTGGTAAAAGACAGAAGTGTCCCTTAATATAAGCACAACAGAAAATAGCCAATATTACTGTGATAAAAACTGGACATGATGTCACCATACCAACTCACCTTCAATGGAATTATGGCCATTTCACGTGATTTTTGGATATCTGGGCTGAATTTCTCACTCATCTTTTCTGAAAATTCAATCATAAATATTCTGAGTGGAACTCCAATCTGTGGCGCAGCCAAACCAACTGATTCATAGCTGCGCATTACATCATGCATCTTCTTTAAAATCTGCAGAAAACACACAACTGATCTAAGCCCACCACACAAAGGACCCAGCTTAGCCTAACCTAGCTTACAAAATCCAAGAACACACGTTACCTCTGCCTTTACCTAAGATCTGCATACTGAACACAAATGAGACAACAAAATGAATGTATACAACTAAATGCTGCTAGATTTAGCAGTAAGTTCCAAATCTGCATCAAAGGTTCATAATAATACTGGACACAGAAAAAATCTTTCTGCAAAAACTGCTATATGGAAAAGAGACCCACAACAGAGTAAATGTGTTTTATACCTTGGGCTTGCAAACATTTGGTTTATCTACTTCATGTTACACATATTGTGTGCAGTTGCTTCACTGCACACCATTGGTGTGCAGTGGTTGGTGTTAAAAACTTATATTTGGTTTATCATTACTTTTGGCCAAACACAGACAACTTTGCTCAGACACACCAGCTCCCAGAACTGCATACCAAGAGAATGGAATGTGATGTCCAACAGCCCTTCAAACAACACTATAATGTGGTTTGTGGATGTTGTAGCATTGTGTCAATAAACTTCCCACATACTTTTTAGTCACATCACCTAATTGCCACCTTTGTCACATGACACTCCTGAACACCACTTGCAGGCAATAATAATAAAACAAGACAAGTGACATTAATAAAAACAAAAACTAACACTGTCTTAGTATTACCTGTACAGCCGGCTTTTCAAAGCAATATAGAAGCACAAAAACTGTATCCCTCGACTTAACTTAATCACAACTTTCTAAAGAAAATGCAGTGTCATGATTAGATTCCTACCATGAAGAAGGCTGCTCTATGTGTTTAAGAGACGATGACTGATGATGTCTGATGTGACTGGGGCCCAAGCATCATAAGAACAGAACACCCTGGCTGACATCTACAGAAAATCAAGTTCTGTTTGCTGCTGTCACTTCCAGCATTTTATCTTCTACTCACTGATGTCATCCAACTTCTTATCACAAATAGATTTTGTGGGTGACAGTAACAAAGAAATTTGCTCGGCCACAACAAAAACTTCCATACCCTGTGCTAGGCAATAGCGAAAGGCTCGATAAGATATGTGACTCACTAGCGTCTCAGTCACAGCTTGGCCTACTACGCCTTCAAATCTTGCATGTGTTCTAGTACAGTGTTTTACATGCAGTGAGATGCAATGCATTGATGGGACTTGACGATCAGCAGAATAAAATACCATGTCTCAAAAACATAGTTATTCAAAATGAAAATATAGATACTTTTAAAAATACACTTCTTGGAAATAGAGATTTTTCTTTTTACTATGGTGGCACTACAAACTCTAACAAAATGCCAAGCAAGACAAAAGTTGCCAAGGTTGACAATCTTGCTACTGCTTGTTTTTTAAAATTAATTCTGTATATTTGAATTTTTCTTCATGCCTTTCAGACGAAGTTGAGAAACTTGTCAATTCCATGTGCATTCCCTTCTTGCACAACGGAAGATTCTCCTTCTTCACCATCTTCACACTCTTACTACACTCAGCATTAGCATCATCTGTTTCCATGAGGAACATCACCGTGTGAAGCCATTGCTCCATCAACCTGTACCATGTTAGCACATCAGTCTGTTACTGACATAAGGTAAGAGAAGTCAGCTGTTTATATTAACCCTTTAAAGACGAAGCGTATCTGTTTTATATAAGGACTCGGTGCGTACCGCGCTGTAAACACTCTCCACTTCGGTTATAAAAACCAATCTCTTAATGTTTTATAAGGCAAAAGTTGCTGTTTGTTCTGAGATCCGTACAAAACACATACATGCAATGTGGGCACCACGTAGAATTTTTTAATCTTAAACCTGGCGGTATGTAAAGTTACCACTAGGCTTTAAAAGGTTAAAGAAATGTCATCATGATACTTAGAGCACAGTCACTTCTTTTTCTCTTTTGTCTGTGCAAGGTGTGCCCGTGACATTTCTGTAGTCATCACCATTTCACTTTATATGCTGCCCTTGAAACAAAAATTGTTATGAATATTTACAAAACATGGTTGTTTTCCAATTATACAGCCAGCCAATCAGTCTGTTGTTATATCCAGAGCATTCAACACAGCCACAACTTGCATGTATGTTTAACCTATGCGAATATAAAATATTCACCATTTGTTAGTTTTATATTTTAAACAAGAGGTTAAATTATGTTATGTTATATGCAGTATAAATAATGTTATGTAAGACACACTTTGACTTGCACAATACATGTACTATACAAGTATAAACACCTTGGTTATAATAGAACATCACGTGAGTGGTTGGCCTGTTGCCAAAAAATGTCAGTCTTTAAACCCATCATCACACAACAGGAATATGGCCACATGGCCTAACCAGCATGAAAAACTATATTTTGAACCACTGCAACCTGGAAGTGGAATACATCTCTTTCTTGGAGAGATGATCCTGATGCATTCTTATGACATGTCCATGTCATATTGTTTGGAACTCCCTAACTGCACATATCAATGAAGGAAAGCTTAATCTACATACAGAGATACAGCGCGTCCAACAGGTCACTGTACTGAGATTATACTCAGATCCTGGAAAACAATACTTTATTTACAACCAACCTCCAGGAGAAGGTAACAACTAGGAGCTACAGAAATTATTGCCCACCATGTTCCGCATAGATGTGTTCTTTCTGTTGCAAAACGTGTGGGTACTTTTTCTTGCACGCTTACTCTAGTTGTAGTCCGTGTGGAGAAATCACAAGGTGTAAGATTAGGAGAATTTTGGGGCCACTCAACTCATCCACGGCCACTAATCGACATCGGTAACTTCTCACCGGGAAAGTGGAAACGTTTTGCCGAAAATCAAAAGGACCTCCACCCTGGTATGAGACCACACTTTCTACGTCACGGTGTTGGCAAGAGAGGGAGGGGGTTACTACGCCATGTACAACACGTACAGCCTCTGTAAAATCATAAGTAACGGAACCTGTGGTTGGCCAAGAATGGTTAAGTTTGGTGAGGTTAGGTTACGCTCGGCAAGGTCCAATGTAAGGTAGCTTTTCATTCTCTGCCAAAATCACAAAACAATATTCAATATACAAACACTCGAAACTAACAAATGCCTCCTGATGGTTCAATACTATCACTATAAAGAAAAGTAAAAATAAACACACAATTTCTCTTCCTTACTTTTTTTATTTCACTCTTCTTAATATCTTCTGGATTCAATTCCTCTGCATTATATCGAAGAATTGGATCTCCAATTTGGCAAACATGACTGTACGGTGGACGTGACGGGGATGGATACCAAAATTCCCTATATAACTCACGAAACTTGCGAAATGTAATTAACTGTCTTTTAACTAACACTACTGGAAAACCCAGCATTGATGATTTCGAACAGCAGTCGCTTATAATCCTCATTGTTCCTCAATATACACAATAAATAAGCACCTAGGGGTCGATCGCTATATAAACACAATTCACCCAATATTACGACTCCGCCAGTTCGTAACTGAGACCATGCCGTCAAGGACCGCGACGAAATCAGATCGACATGCCATTCCGGTGCCAACGGGTCTGTATGCACCACTGACCGTTGTCGTTCCCGATTCGGTCCACGGGTCTCTAACTATTGGTACCCCTGACGTTTCCATTTTGCGCCAATTCTTGATTCATCTATTCCAGCTTTTCATGCAGCTTGTTTTCAAGTTCGAGTAAAAGCGTTTCAGTTTTGATTTCTAGGAGGTATTACTTGCGATTTGTGTTTCATACGCTTTAATTTGAGCACACGTAAGTTTCATGAGTTTATCAAGAACACATCAGTTTGGATTTATAGGAAATACTTTTGCTATAGTGCTTCTATTTATACTATTTGAACTCACGTCCAAAATCTATACTTCACAATCTGTACTAAATGCTCTCAAGTGACAGTAGTTCTTAAAATATCCCATCTGGCTCTTTGTAGGAATTGTAGCCTCCACTGCTTTTCCTCAAATCTGTTAGTGTAAGCAGGATTCAGCATGCACTAAGGGATCATAACAGGGGGGAAAAGATTGTCCGTGATATACTCAGACTACACTCTCCCATTTTTCCTTTCACAGATCTACAGTGTAGTAAGGGCATAACTTATTTCCTTAGTAATACCGAACTCTTTACAATCCTTTACTCACAAGTGCCTCAATGGGAGCTCCATGTAAAGGAAATATTTAAGTGTGAACATGACAATGCATTAGAGATATATACCTGAACTTGCACCCTGCTATTTATGTCTTGTACAACACTGGTTCATGCACACACAAACCCACAGCCTAACCTTCATTCACAGACAAATGCAAAACCTAACCTTTGTCCACACATAAACCTTGGTTTATACACAAAATACTCAAAGCTCACTTTTAGTTTATATTTATACACACACCTTAGGACCAACACTATATAATCTAAGCATTTCATCGCATTATTAAATAACATAAAAACATACCATAGTGAATTATGCTGTTTTTTGTATTTATGCTGGCAACTATGACTGGAGCTTTTGGGACATTGACATAAGATGGCAAGAACTGTGTAAATCATGGCATGAAACACACACATAAAGGCATGTGTATGGATCACATATGCTGTTCAGTTATAAATATACTCAGTTACAGAAGAACAGTAATAGTATTGTGAATGAAGAATTGCAAGCCATTATCTTCTATAGCAAGAATTAACCACATCCCTATTCTATATTAACCCTTTAAAGATGAAGCATGTCCGTTTTATATAAGGACTCAGTGCGTACCGCGCTGTAAACACTCTGTCTTGGTTATAAAAACCAGTCTGTTAATGCTCTGTAAGGCAAAAGTTGCTGTTTGTTCCGAGATCCACACAGAACACATAAACGCAATGTAAGAACCATGTAGAATTTTTTAATGTTACACCTGGTGCTACGTGAAGTTACCACTAGGTTTTAAAAGGTTAATACACCTTTTAGTGCCCCAGTTCTTGGCACTTTCAACATCAATTCTGGCATCCAAATTAATCATAGGATTCTTTATTGCACCCTTTGCATATCTATCTGTCTATTACTCTAGAGCGCTAGTAGAAATTATAAAATGCCCTGTCGTATTTTTTTAAATCACCAGCCTTCTTACCAAATTGTCATTTTTGATCACATTTAGTATTTAAAATTCATGGCACTGGTCCTCATCCTGTTGCCCAGACAACACCCTTTAACCATGATTTGAGGCTTCTGCTGCAATGCTGATGAGATCTGTGTTCTTCTGGGATATCATGCAGCATAGGATAGTAATCCTTTACCGACGTTCCGGAACAATGTATCCGTCCCATCTTCAAGACCCTTGAAGATAGGACCGATATGTTGTCCCAAAACTTCGGTAAAGGATTACCATTCTACGCTGCGTGATATCTCAGAAGAACGCAGGTCTCAACACCCTTTAAAATCCCACATTCATTATTGGTTTGACCAGAGCCTTAATCAGCTATCTTTTCTTGTGAGACCTCATTCTTACAATACCAACAGAAATATGAAGTGTGTAATGACCAACCTGTGTGTGTGTCTGAGTAAAACAGTTGTTATTTGGGGGATTCAGTGGTACAAGTAATTGTACTGACACAAGCACTTTGCAGTAACAGCACATGTAACTAACAGACCCAGGAGGTTCCCACCAGATATACTGAAGTGTAGGTATAAGTAGTGTTACAAAGTTAGTCACTGCAAGTCTGTCTGCAGCTGAATTATTCAAGAGTTTAGCGGTGTGAAAACTGCCTGGTTATTTTCTGATGTAGGATGTAAACCAGGTCTGTGGAGTCAGTATACAAAACCTCCAACTCTTCAGTTTTTAAATCTCTGACTCTTGATTCCTTCATAAAAGCTCAATATGTATTAATAATGGTAAACCTACCAAAACAGTAAATTTTATCATAAGATATTTCATCACCACCACGTGAATCATCAGGCTGCTTTTTACACTTATAACCTATATTTAAGGATAAGTATAATGGTTATTGTAGCTAGTATCTATTTAAGATCTTATATCACAGTCTGAGTCAGAGTCGGTACGTTTTCACAGACTCCAACTCCACCAAAAATTCCTCCCTACTCCGACTCCACATCCCTGATGTAAATTGCCAGGAAAGTACAACCACCATAATTCATAAATCCACTGGGGGTTTACCTTTATTTTAGCAACAGAACAGCACAGATTGTTCACTGGCTCTACATTCATGGTTTACTAAAAACTATTATAAGCAACATTACACTACATGAATGACAAGAAAACATAAACATCTCTAAAATGATTATGGCTGTGGTGTTAAACACTGTTCCAAGACTTCGTATGTGTTCTGGCAGAAAGTTGTATGACGTGCAACAATACACAACAGCCAAGTTATCAGTGTCTCATTCTAATTTCAATCCATACATACAAAATGTTCTCAAACAAAATATAACAATATTAAGGTTCCCATTTATCATTCCTGCATTTACCCGAATAATGGAAACAAACACATTCTCTGTTACTCTTACCACTGTATTACATACTGATTGCTGCTAGCCAAATGGGGTACAATGTGCCTGTCTTTGACACTGTCCATGGCACAATGGATCAGCAACAGTAAATGCAGAAATGAAACTTCACATAAGTTCCACTAACCTATTTTATCATACTAGGATGATGATCAACTCTGATAACCTTAAGCAATAACTTCAGATGGATTCAGAAAGCAGAAATGTCTGTGAATGAGTAATGATGATAACTTAAAAAACAGAAGTCTGTATTGGATTATGTTATCAAATAATGCTTCCACATTCATCCTGCAGTGCATTTATGCAGTCCATTTCAGGCATCTGGTATCCAGATGAGTTCCAAGACATCTCACGCTACAGTATCTGGCTCCACATGGAATACACTTATAGTTGCTTGTGAAACCACATACAGCACAGAAATGTCTTTCAGGGATTTTAGATGGCGGAGCTTGAGCAGACATGTAATTCGGTGGATGTGGATTGTAATTTTGATCTTCTTCTACTAACTGCGCAAATGTCTTGCGAAACCTGTAAAGGGACATTATGTCTTGAACCACATATGCTAAGGGAAAAAAAAACAGCAACACTTATAATATATTCACACGATTCTATGTACACTGTGTATATTCACTACTTATGCAGGGGCTTCATTTTCTGTTTATTCTTCTATGCACTGAACTTTGTAACAGAATGTGTTACACATTCAGAAGCTTGCTGGTTTAAACGCCAGCTGGCAGATGAACTGTCCTGGCTAGTTTTGTGGTACAGTGAAAATGGATGTTATAATCTTTGACCCTATATTTTCCTTGACTCTGCACACATTCATATCAGTCCTGCCCAAACTTCCACAAGAAGAATGTTTATTTTCCTGGAACATACATTTGTGCTTTCTACCCAATTCCTCAATTATATGTTCAAACTAGGTATAAACTGGCTTCATACTGTTATTTTAAGTACCACATTTACCCAAATGCAAGGCAAAATATTTTCCCTTAAATCTGGCATTTAAGTATGTGGGATCAATGTTTCATGTACAAAGTGCCAAACTGGACAGTGCTGGTCCAAACCAAGGTGTAAGCTGCCAATCTGTCATGAGTGCAGCCAAAAAAGAAAACACAGTATCTGTAGCAGTTATAGTTCGTTTACTGCAGAGCTAAAAATTCTAAACTGAATCACGCAAAGTCATGATACCAGTTTTCAATTCATGCTCATTAGCCATGCGGAGGAGACAAATAATTACAATGCAGCGAGAAGGTTCAAGGTTTCAGAAGTGAATGTTCAAATGCAGAGGCACTGTTGTCCTCTGATGCACCATACACTTTCCAGAACAGTATCCTTCTGCTATTATTTTGACTTTACAACTACACAGTTACCATGATGTAACTAATAAAATGTAACATACAAAAAGAATTTCACCTCTGTTTGTAGTATTCTGCACTGCGTGTTTTCTTCCTTCTTCCACCTCTCGACTCCAGTGTCTCCTGGAATTTTGGAACCTTTTTGCTCATCACTGGAATTTAAAAAATTAACAAAACCATGTAGCAGAAGGTCTATAAAAAAGCAATGATATTCCAATAACATATGAAACAGGTCTCAAAATGTTACTACACATACCTAAATCAGCGTGAGGATCATCGTGGAAATTGTCTTGCTCCAGTGCTTCCAACGCCTTTCTTGCTCTTCTTCGGCGGGCTGCTTCATCAAGGATCCTCTTCTGATTTGCATCTTTCAAACGTCCAGATTCTCTGGATGTTGCCATTTTGTTAAATATAATTCTTTCGACTTGCACCTCAGTTTACAGTCCTCTGTCAGCCAAGGGGAAACTAATCTGGTCCATTAAATCATCAACGCGAGACTGTAAGGTTTCCAGGATATCAGCTGAAATAAACAGATGAGTCTCATCTAAATCTTGGAGAATAAATTTCCTTCCCAATGCCAATGTTTCATCCAGATGCAAAAGGAACTGTTTCATGGCCTGATCACTGAAAAACAAAATGTATTCAATCATGTAAAGAATCTCAGTGTACAGAACATCAATAAACTTTCACTTTGAAATGTAATGACAATGACATGTTACTGTTGTTACTGTGGAAGTCCAACTGGATTTCATCCACTGCTTTGTCAAAATACAGCATTCTAAAACATCTGGCTCTGTCTCTGTCCTAAACATAAACAGGGCACACTACTTTGTTAAGGGGCCAATTAAATAAAGGAATCTAGCAGACTGTTGCCCTGTGTGGGCCATGTATCTTTACAGACTACAATGCAGCTGTCAATATGCTGAGGTAACAGCTCCTTGGGAAGGGCCTGATACTAATAATATTCCAAACTAGTCAAGCTTTTGAAAGATGCATGGTGATACAGTCCAAAAATTTTCAAAAAATCTAAAAGCCACCACAAAATCAGGCACCAGACAGGTAGCCTGAAGCAAGTTCCATACTGAGGACCCACAAATTTTAAGCATCACCACACAAAATTTAATTCCCTGGGTGATCTAGTGCCCAGGATTTGTGTACCCCTGGTCCAGTGACATATATAGCTCAGTGTGCATGCTCTAAGTATCTACACCTAGTACACACACAAGGATTCACATTACAACGCAAAGATCCTTGCATTAAAAAATGTAGTCATGATTAATCAGACGGATAATAGTACCACTCTGACAAATTAAAATTGCATGTGCAAATTAAATAGCACTCCTGATGGACCAAGCAGATTAAAAGTGTAAATTTGGGTTAACACTTAGAAAGATTATCAATATCAAATTGTATTTATATACAGGTAACTCTCATTACATGCACATTATCTGAAGTTTGGTCTCCCATCCACCTTCACCCTTGCCATCTGAGTCATGTACACTGATGACCCAGCTGCTTTCACCAAGACCTACTCCCCATGCAGTCATGATCCACTAGTTATGAACATATGCACTATAGTAATGTTTTCGTTTTCTGTTCTGCATGGTTATTTACTATTGTGATTCAGTGTGTAAAAAAGTGTATTCATGTTTAATTTATCTTGAAAAGTCTTGTATGTCTGGAATACAACCCTGATTATTACATTTTATATATTTCCTGCTCTGCATGATTTTATAGTGATAAAAAGGAACACAAGCACCACACATGACAATAGTCATCTGTATCACTTACAAATGGAAGACATGATTAACTCTATACCGAAAGGTGACTGAGAAATCAGGGTTCGAAGGGGTAAGAGGTTTCTCTTTTCTCCAAAGCTGTGGCTCTGGGGTGCACCCAGCCTCATATTCATTATCAGGGGCTTTTTCCCTGGGTGGAAAGCAGCTGGGGCATGATGATGACCACTCATCCCTACCTATACTGAGGCCAAGACTTTGTAGAACTATACCTCGACTCCCCCATATGCCTTCATGACATGGCGCTTAATTATACACAAGGACAGGTTTATCTTTACTGTTATTCTGAAACATTTATAGTAAAATGGGTAAAGATGCCCCACCATCATTCACTTCAA
This sequence comes from Coptotermes formosanus, assembly GCA_013340265.1. NCBI lineage: Eukaryota > Metazoa > Arthropoda > Insecta > Blattodea > Rhinotermitidae > Coptotermes > Coptotermes formosanus. Next base: position 147,866 of record BLKM01000308.1, on the reverse strand, counting down.
AGCCTTAGCCCTAGGAAGCTGCAAATATTATGCAGCTAGGTATCCCAGTGGTGAGTCTGGGTATGTGCAAGTCACAGTTGTGTTGTTCTTAACGCCCTGACATTGTTTTGTAAAGTAATGTGATTTTTAACCCCCTATATTTCAGTTAGCTATTCTTCAATAATTTTCTGTTTGTTTATGCGTACAGTAATTTTACCAACAGTTTGCGTGAAGGGAGCTTGGACTTTACTCTACTGTTTTATGCCATTACAAACTTTCGCAAGCCACGCCATAGCAACGTGATTAGCCAGGGCATCTCTGCTCCACATTTGGGTAGAGTCGCCCCACAGAAAGATGGGTAAAGATGCCCCACTGATATTTTAACTCACTTGGTTGACCTATGTTCATACATCAAATTGTGTACTGTATTTTCATTGATATGTTAATGAAAAACTACAAAATTGTCACCTACGTACTATAACATATTTTACTTGTCCCTATTACATGTTAAAGAACATATTAGAATGGCATGCCTTCACTCCTGCATCCATCCATTCCTCCACACCCAGCCAGCTTTCTCAGGGTAAAATGCCAACCAAAATTATCAAAAGCAGGGCCATCAAGGTTAAGCAGAAGTCTCCATGGAGAGTTTCCAATAGCTTGCCAATCATCCGGAAGAAGAAACTAAAAGCCAAACACAGGAATAATAATTTCAAGAAAATTGTTCACAATCAAAACTCAAGCAATTCTGATAAAAATGACGACACTGACTGCTGTAAATAATGTAAGGAGTACTACTATGTAACAAAAGAGGAATGTGGCTGTATAAAATGCTCATTCTGTGAAAAATGGCTATTTGAAAACTGCACAGTTTTCTCCAAAACCTGCATCAATTATGGACGTTGTAAGAATCTTAGAAAAAAAAAAACAAAAGAAATCTACAAAGAAGTAAGGAGTCTCATAGCAATACAGAACATATTTTATTTGATTGCAATTTTGTTTACTTCAAATTTATTATTTTGTGTTGCATTATATGTGCGGCACCTTTCACCTGCATATGCCAAAGATGCCCTGTTCGCATACCTTTGTAATTTCTATTGCTGTCAGTAAACGAATTAAAATTTGCTAGAAAGGTACTGACTGTTTTGTAGCAGAGACCCTACTGTACCTCTTACACACCCAGATATAACTTCTGTTGCTATACAAAATTGTAAAAATCTGTCAGAATAAAAAGTGGGGCATCTTTGCTCAATTTACTGCATGGTGTATTTTAATAGATGCTTAAAATCTGTTTCATTTCCAATTTCTTTTTACAGTCTTCAATAGCTGTCCAGACCATGTCAAAGCAGAAAGGGGTCAGCGCAGAAGAAAAAAGAAAAAGAATGCTACAGATATTTTATGAGAAAAAGGAATTTTTCCAATTGAAAGTAAGGATGTTTGGAAAATGGATGTTAATTACTGCTCTCTGATTTTGCATTTATGCTGAACACATTTTCTCTTCACAGGAACTGGAGAAAATTGCACCAAAAGAGAAAGGAATTACTGAACAGTCTGTCAAAGATGTGGTTCAGAGTTTGGTAGATGATGGCCTGGTGGACACGGACAAGATTGGAACATCAGTGTATTTCTGGGCATTTCCTAGGTACTCTAGGCAGTTGCTACATACCATGTACACTTAACTAATCAGTCAAAAGGTGATCCTGAATGGAGGGTAACAGCACAGCTTTTCAGGAATTCAGCTTGTGCAGTCATTGAGAGCTGGAATGGGGACTTTGTTTTGCTAGCCACTACAATGTTAAACTAAATTCTTAATATATCTTATATACTCTGTTTCTAATATTGTGGCTTTTGAAGCCTAACTAGTACAAGTATTTTCCTCAAAGTTCACAGTATTTATATGCTTTAAACTTGCAACATGCTTTTTGATGAATGTTGTAGACACTACACTGAACAGTTCTGTTCTGTGCTTACAAAATTATATTTATTTTATTTTCTTCAGCAAAGCTAAGCATACCAAGACGAAGCAGCTGGAGAATATGACAGAAAAACTGAATGATGTGAACAAGAAACTGAAAATGTCACAGGAAAATGTTAAAGCTGCAAAAATTGGACGAGAACCTACACAAGAACGTGAAGAGGTTTTAAAGAAGGTGAACCAGCTAAAGGCTGAAGAAGAGGCCTTGCTAAAAGAAATAAAGGCATATGAAACATGGGAGAAAATGAAAAAAGAAACTGAGGTTTGAAATGTAGTTTTTAAGATGTCATTTGTTGCTGCAATGAATGACCAGTTTGTCATAGCTCTTGGGGCATGTAACAATGCTTTCAGTAATTCAGATTATATAGTCAGGTGATAGGATCATAACTGAATAATGAAATGGTGAGGGTGTTGATGCAAGCAGCCATGGCCTAATTTGAGGAACTATGCTGGTGGTGGCAGCTACCACAATCCCATATGGACTGGCCTGGGATCAAACCTGGGCCTCCAGAGTCAGAGGCCGGCGACTAACCACTTACACAATGGCAAAGAGTTACCAAATACATGAAATGTTTGTTCACTCCTTTCGGAATACTAGGTGGTACTTTCCGGATGTTAGAAGTTTCACTACATTAACAGCGATAAGAGTGACAGTTACAGATAATCATGCAGTATGTTTCTGTAAAACTCCAAAAAACTTGGTTTTAATTAATGAGTTCTTTCATAAATGCAGTGATCAGTCCCTGAATGACTGGGGTGCCTATCACAGATCACTCCTTACAGGTTTCCTACATTCCTCCCTTTAAATTGGGGTATTGCTTTCAAATGGCTAAAACTGCCTCCTCACGGATTTTCCACTTCACCATCTGTAATCCGTCTTACATCCATATAACATCATGAAGTTGCATGCTAAAAGGTAAGGCTAAAGTTACTGTGCTGAATGAAGCACCATGCCATGCAGGCATATCAGCAAGTGCAGGTATATAGCTCTCATCATTCTTAACCTTTGCACTAGATGGGGGTGAGTGGTTAACTTCATGCCGTGGCTGCTTTACTGCCTGAGAAGGAATCATAAGTACATATTAGTTAGGAGGCAGGGCAGGCACAATAGCCAGTATGCAACACAATTCCTCTGTTGTCCAGCCTGCAGCTTAGTTACTATACAGACCGAGCTATTATACAACCTGGGGTGCCAAAAAATGTATACACATTTTAAGAAAGATAAAAACTGTATTAAAATTATAATACTCAATATATACCAATACGAAAAGATGAACAGAAGTCACGTCTGACTTCTGCAATTACAAGAGGTGCTCGAAGTGGTTACCATCAGCGTCTAGACACTTCTGATTATGGTGAACTACTGCTTGAGCAACGTTGACCAAAGTGTCCATGTGTATTGCTGCACATGCCGTTTCAATTTCTTCCTGAAGTACCGCCAGTGTAGCCGGTTTTCTACGGTACACCACATCCTTTAAGGTCCCCCACAGGTAGAAGTCAAGGGGTGTTAAGTCAGGAGAACGTGGGGGAAACTCATCCGCACCTCTTCATCCTATCCACTGTCCTGACAAATTCTCATCGAGGTAAGCTCTCACGTCTCGGTGGTAGTGCGGTGGGGCGCCATCTTGTTGGAAGTAAAATCAATCATTCCCAAAAAGTGTACGAACTGCAGGTAAAATAGATGTGTGTAGCATGTCTAGGTACACTTGACGAGTAACGGTACCTTCAAAAAATGGTCCAATTAGTCCCCTTAATGACAGTCCACACCAGACGTTGAGGCCCGGTAAATTGACTTCTTTTTCCATGTGAACGTGTGGATTTTCTGGAGCCCAATACACACAATTATATCAGTTCACTGTTCCATTCCATTTAAACTGTGCTTCATCAGATGAAACCATTTTCCCCACAAACTCCTCATCCTCTCGCACCATGTTTTGGAACCACTCAAAATACTGCACCCTTCGATCAGGGCCGTCTTCATTCAGTGCATGTAATAATCTTGGGATGAAAACTTTCCATCTTGCTGTTTTAAGAATGTGTCATATGCTTGTTCTGCTAACTCCTGTCTCACATGCACATTGTTTGGTAGACTTCTGTGGTGAGTGTGTAAACTGTTCCAACACCTTAGCAGAAGAAGCGGGACTTGTTGCTGTGCGAGGCCTCCCAGATCTTCCCTTGTGCACATCACACACAGTACCATGCGTCTCAAACTTATCATGAATGCATGCAATTGTTAGGCGTGTTAGAGGTTCTGTTGCATACTCACGCCTCCATTGTCATTGTACTTCCACAACATTCTTGAATTTCAAATACCACTTCAAAATGGTCTTGCGCTCCTCGAACGACAACCCTGCTCCCGCCATTTTCTTTGACTGTCCTGCCTGTCGCATGGTGATGCTAGCATTCATTTGATTAACGCCATCTTTTGATCGAATGTCCTACTACACATTGCTACTGTAATTCAATTCAACTGCGAAAAGTAATACATAGATAACATCTCTTAAAATGTGTATACATTTTTTGGCACCCCCCTATATACATATAAAAAATTCACTATGATTCAGATGAATGCTTGTTGTTTCTCAAAGTAAAATAAGATAAGTCATATTTTGTACTGAGTCTGTAGCATTTACGCTCTACTAATGAATTTATATTTACTTTCAGTTCATTGCATTTGCATTCTAAACCACATATTTCTTTTCCAGATTGCAAAAGAAGCAGCAGATAGGTGGGTTTCAAATTTAATGCTCATTGTGTCATATTGCAAGAATAAATTTTCTATAGATGAGAGAACTTTGGATGAGCATTTTGGAATTAATCAATATATGGACTCCTTTGATTGAAATACTTATGTTAAACTTTCAGAATGTTATAATTCATAAAATTACATATATAGTGATGTAACCATGGTTTGTAATATGCTGATTTATAAGCCTATGTAATGTATGTGTAATAAAATATTCCCCAAAAGATAAAGTTCGCCCTGTGATCAAGGACCATACCAAGGCATTTGGAGTGTGTAGCGCATGCACTCTTAACTGTGGCACTAGATACACTGAATGGTAAGCTTCATGCTCTCGCTACTCCTCATAGTCATTAGATAAGATGCTGTATAGTCCCTAGTGTTAGATTGGACAGGGTGGTAAAGGAAAAATCCCTGTCATGCCCGGAATTGAACTCTGGTCATCCTACTTGTAGCTGGTCATAAGCTCTCCTGGCTCTGTAATATTTCTTATATGTGTAGTTACGAAGAGATAAGTGCAAACAACTTCAATTTTGTCTTAATGTAATTATAACAACCAAGAAACGCACATAGTCGATTTATGTGCATTTGTTGGTTATTGTAATTGTAAGAATAATGCACGGAGCACACAATGTCAAATTAGTCTTATGTGTCTGAATTTTATACCAGATGTTTTCACTGATTTTATCTGTTAATACTGAAATTCTTGCTGCCTAATAAAAATTTTGCACAATACTCCCATTTTCTCAAAAACAAGTCATACTGAACAAATGTGCATAATTAAAATGTCTTTCACAAGTTGCACAAATTGTGTCTGAATGATTTTCATTTTCAGTCAGTATTAAAAGAAATAGTCTCGCATATTAACATCCACCTTCAAGTGACATTCCAATTCCAATGAGCTATTGTACTTTAAAGTGCAATTTTAGACTTCAGTGTTACTAAGAAGTCCCAACATTACACGTAATGAAATATGTAAGTTAACAAATTTCTTCTGCAAGTAAATGATGCGTCTTCATGCAAAGTACACACCAATCACAACTTCTGACAAGTTTAAAATATTCAATTTAAGAAAAGATTAACTGAAAGAAAACGATCATGTACATTAGCATACCGGGATAACATACATTCAGTTGTGCAGGCTTTCAAATTATTGAAGTTCATACAGCCCTACAAATGAACATTATGAATATTATCTTTAAAACAGAACACATTCATGTTCCACATTTCCTGCAACTTAGTTCCAGCAGCAAGTTCACCCTAAAACAGGCCATGAAGGCCCAGAGGGGGCGTAATGGTATAGCTCTACTCTTTCTCTAACCTTGATGCTAGCTGGGGTTGGGTGGTTAATGCCATGCCCCAGTCACTTTACCCCAGGGAAAGAGATCTGGTACCCATTGTACCAGTAGCTGGGTGGGCCCCTGGGCTGGTCTGAATGGGTGCAGAAGATCTTACCCCCAGTGGGGTTCAAACCCTGGATTATTCAGCCTGTTGGAAGTTGCTATACCGACTACACTATCCCAGCCCACAATTCCAACAGTACAAACTGCAAATGAATGGCAAAGTTGATACCTGAGGTTGTCACACTGGAGAATATTATGAGTGCAGTTTTCTGGGATGTGACATTACGTAGGTACCAACATTCAGGAGACAGCATGTTTCTCTGAAACATGTAACCCCACCTACTGAACTACATGATGTATGTCCCAGACGAGAATAACCTTACGTGGCATGGTACATGAAAATATTTGCCGCTCAATTAAAAACTTATTCCCATTACTTTGCAAAATTCAGATTATCAATATCTACAAAATAATAAATAAGGCTGTCAGTTTATTTTTTGAATGGGTGTGAATAAGGTCTCTTACATTCACAGAATAAATCACAAAAGCAGAATGAAACAATTTATTACATATCAAGCAACTCTGTGATTACATATGTCCCATACCGAAACCTAGGAATCTGGTGTGGACAAAGCAAGAAATGAACCATAGTACCTGCAGACCTACCATAATTTATGGTCTGGATTTTTCAATGGGTATAATGAAAATCATATTTAATGAGGATTGCCATCACAGTGACTAACGTACATGCTGGTTGCCAAGGCAAGCAAGCAAGGTATGCAAGAGGCTCAGGCATGGTAAACCCATTTCCTTAATATGAAGACTAAGTTTCTGTCTTTAAAGTGAAACCCATAAGCCTAACCTTGGGCTGACATGAAAAAATGGCCATGCTAGAATACAGCTTGTGTTTGAAATGTATGTTGGGAAACATCACTTAAGTTACTGTCACTAAAATGAAATCTCAACGCACGGCCTTGGTGGTAATATCAAAGGCATGGCCTGTTGAAATAGCTTTGAATGTATGCTGGTAACCATACATTTTCTACCACCAAAATCAAACCTAAGTGAAGACACTAAATGTTCTTGGTATTCATGCAGGTCTACCCTGGTTACTGAGGTATGAGCTGGTATGGGTACTGTGTTGACAGCCCCCATCGATTGTCTCAAAATGTGTATGACTGAAAATGTAATACAGGTTGTCATCATGATATATGTCATATTACCGTTTTCATTAAAATACATTCCTTTGGGTAAGAAAATATAGCATTCCCTGATATTTGTAAACAAAGACTTGTGAAACATTTCAACTCAGTAAAGTTCCGATCCAGCATTAATGCAAAAAGGGGCTCAGTTCTTTATAGACATAGAACGGTTATGACACATCTTGAATGGGGCTATTTTCACAACTCGGTGATCAGTTCCTTTAATACGGAACGGTTGTGAACAGCACCTAATGAACTGAACCTAGCTGGTAAAGCAAATTTTATCAGTGTATTATACATATAAACTCCCGCATTTTCTTTACAAGACCGAGTATGAATCGGTGTTTGTCCAACGTCAGAAGTTTAAACAAATACTGTTTATAGGCAACAGAAATAGATATAAACAAACAATATTAGTCAGTACGTATAACAGTGACTTCACGAATTTCTTTCAGTTTAATCAGAGCCAGCTTTGTAAAAACCATTACGATACAACACAACCTACAGCTAACCCAATTTCTTCTAGGTACATTTACAATATGCACTTACCATTCTATTAAAACACCTTTCATTACATTCACCATGGCTTCATTATTTTATCCTTAAATACTTAATTGGCTTTACACAACTACAATATAAAGTTCCAGTAAAAATAATATGACCGCTCTGCACCTTGCAGCCCTTCCGTTCCTACCTCTTCTTGCAAGTTAACCACGATCACGTATCTCTGACTTAGCGTCGCGTGATCCGTCATCCGTGGTGAACCTGGGGATATCTGCCACAAGCAATACCGCCAACCTGACAGAATATAATGTACGTCTGTAGTGCTTAGTACCCAGATCATAAACGTAAGGCAACGCATTATGCTAGTGCATGTACACACATTTCATACGCAGGCACGTTGGCAGCACGCCACCAGTAGTCCCGAAGTGGAAAGTTTGAGTCCAGTTTCGGGCAAACTATATAGGCAAACACAAGCAGCAAGTGGTCACAGTTAGTACTAAGCAGTGAAGGCAAAACACTTGTGTTTTGTGTTTTAATTTCACAAATCTGTGTTCTGTGTTTTAATTTCACAAATCTGTACCTGTTTGCAGTTATCTATGTTCTCGAGAATATCTGGAGTCGCTTCAAGGTCGTGCATCAGAAGGCTAAAACGTGAAACAAATGCTATGCTTCTCTAGTACTTTGGACCTTGACACGACTTAGCACACGTAACTTTCAGGCCAAGCAAAGAAATTTCGTTGGAATTTCCTCCCTGAAACCACAGTCTATGTGACAGACCACATTGAAACAATTTTCAGGCTCTAGCAGAGATTAGTTACTATGGCGCTCCCGTTTCTTGTGCTGAATAGGTATTTATCCACCTCACCAGCGATGGCAGCTGCTATTAAAAAGGTTACGGTGATTGGTGGCGGTTTGATGGGCTCTGGAATTGCTCAGGTAAAAACAAGTTCTGTATTACTTTACGGATCAGGACTAGTAGGCCTACTTTTTCTGTTGTGATAACGCAACAGCACATTGGTTCACTTCTGATTAAAAAGGCTTAAAAAGTGACGAGTTTTTCTGCTAGTTTGCATACATTACTATCTTAACAATTCATGGGTGTATTAAGGTCTTAGTCTTTTTACTAGGTGGCAGCCCAGACAGGCCATCATGTTACCATTGTTGAAATTAATGAAGAAGCAATAAAGAAGGCAAAGAATGGAATTGAAAGTAGCCTGCAAAGAGTGGCCAAGAAACTGTATAAGGTAATCATTCTGAAGGTTATATTTATTACCACCAGTTGCACTAGTTAAAAAATATAATATAATTATTCCATGTTTCAGCTAGTGATATTAGCCATCAGCAGGGAGTACCATTACACAAAGGAAGTGTATGGTGGTAAACTATACCATCACAAATAATAAATGGTAAGTAGTCAATTATAATGCAACACAATTACAAAATTAATATATATTATCTAATAAAATAGGTAAAATTATGCACCAAGACAAACTACTGTGTAATTTTAACCTATTTTGTCATATAATACCATACTGATATTGCAATTGTGCGGCATTGTAATGGACTACTTGCCATTTTACTTTGTTTATGCCATGCACTGTGATGAAGTAACAAACGTAACACCAACACATGCACTATTCTATATATTACTTGTACTATCTTTTACATAACTCGTACATGTTTCAGCATTACTATCTCACCATCTCCAGGGAGCTAACACCAAAATTCCTATAAAACTTGGAGCAATATTATTGCTTTCTGAAGAACAGACTTAGATTATCCAAGAAGCTAATTTTTTTTTCTGAGTAGCCACTTTCAGAGCCTCCCTCTAAAATTCTTTATCCATTTCTTGCCTGCAAAATCCAGCTATGTATCCAATACAGTGTAAGTGCTAAAATTTTATGTGATGTGTATAAATGATGTTTGTAGTTCCTTATTATGTGATACCTTTCACTATTCTCACTCTTATGCAATAAAATGTGCTTAATCCATAGGACAAACCAGGTGAGGGAGAGACATTTGTGAAGGAGACGCTGAGCCGGTTGAGTACTTCCCTGGACTTGAAAGAAGCAGTGAAGAACACTGACCTTGTAGTTGAAGCAATTGTTGAGAATCTTGATCTGAAACATAAGCTTTTCTTGAGCATTGACTCAGTATGTATCATATTGCAACATAAGTGTATGCATTAATATGTATAAGGTGTTACTACATGCTGCTTTAGGTGCATTCATATACATCCCTGCACAGAACCTACTAAAGTCACTGTGTCTGTCCATCTATCTTGCCACCTGTCTGCCCACCTGTGTAAGAAATTTTGGATAAAAATCTAAAATATCTCACAAAACTGAGTTTACTAAACATACTACGAAGTGTGGGGGCAGTGGGCAATTTTCATTGCCCATAATAGAAACAAAAATTGATACTTCAACTTATCTGTCGTCTAAATCTGAATGCAACTCATATTTTCAGGTTGCACCAGAACATACAATATTCGCTTCCAACACGTCGTCTTTGTCTATTCAAGACATTGCTTCTGTTACAAAGAGGAAGGATCGGTTTGGAGGATTACATTTCTTCAATCCAGTTCCAGTCATGAAACTTTTAGAGGTAAACAGTGAAACAGTGCACACTGCTTTAAGCAAAGGTCAAGCAATCCCTGGACAGGCCCTGAGCGTTGCAAGAGGTTGGGGCTCCCAGACTTAAGGACAATTAGCACATGAAGGTGGTAAGCTTGTCAGCCCTATGCACCGACTGCCTTTACCCCCCAGGAAATATTCCTGGTACTGACTGCTGTTAGAGGCTGAGTCAATCCCAGGTCTATAGCGCAGCCAGAAGGATTAAGCCAATGAAAAATTCCAGTGACACCATTAGGAATCGAACCCGTGACCTGCCGGTTTGTGGTGCAGTGCCTCAACCAACTGTGCCACCGCATGCCCGCACACTACTTTAAGTCAGTAGTAAAAATATCCTAGTACAATCCTGCCATGATGGAAATAAGGTGCCTCAGAATGGTGGTCATTCAGATTGAAGGCATTCTGTAACTTCGTACTGCACTGTTAGATTTCTGTTATTGTGTGGAAGTAAAGACAGGGAAAACTAAGTGTTGTATATGTTCATGTCTCGTCACAAGAGCGATGGACATGATCATAATTTAAGGACAGTTAATAACTTTGTTAAAACTGTGGCAGAGATCGGACATTTGGGAAGACACTAATCAATCAACATTACTATATTTCCTGGTGTAAGACAATGTTTTTACCCTTAAAAATGGCCATAAGAATTGCAGCACGTATTTGATGCTGGTGTTTAGAAGAGAATGTTGTCTTATTTTCTCCATTGAAAACTGCTACACATCTGGTACAATTGAAATTATGGTAAATTTACAAGGAAGTGAAGACCAGATTATGTCTGGGGCATAATTGCAACCATTCATCAAAGATCTTTGATGTCGCCTGATGATGATGGCTTGACCATCGAAACATGTAGGGGTTACGACAACATTAGTAAACATATAATTTGTGAAAGTTGTGCATAACTGTTGGTTTGTTTTGACAACTTGAGATATGCACGGTGAGCTGGAATTGTCTGGCACAGGGTGGTTCCAGTGACAGCCTCTTCCGAACAAGTTATAGACGTCTGAGTTCCATAAAAGGTGGGAAATTTTCTGACTCGCTGAGTGACTGTTAACTTTTCAATAAGGACTATGCTTCTTGGAGTAAGCTGGTTTTAGTAACGCAAATGACTCTAACTGAATTTACTTCGCAAGTTCTTTTCAGAATGGTACTGGTATTCTAGTTGAACTGTTTAATTTATAGTTATGGGAAAAATATTTGGAGAAGTAAACTATGTAAGTTTATCATAAAGGTTATCCGTATACCCGAGACCTCTGATGAAACATATGAGAAAATAACAGCATGGGGGAAGGCGCTTGGAAAGACAACAATCACGTGCAAAGACACACCTGGATTTGTGGTTAACCGACTGTTGGTTCCACTGTTGGCAGAGGCTGTTCGAATGCTGGAAAGGGGTAAGTTATGTGATGCAATGTAATCATACAACCAGTATGAAAACACTAATTATAAGAAGGCATAAATATAGAACACATGGTTGTTTGAAGATACTTATTTCGACCATAAGCTGTGCATACAGCCAGATAATGATTAGTAGGTTTAGAACAAAAAGTAGCATTTCAAGACCATAAAATACAATTTATAAAATGGTACAGTACTAACTGCATTGTATTATGTATAGTATTTTACTGGATTTGGATGAAAATTTAGATTTTTCATTGTGTTAAAATGCAGTTTGTCAGGATTTCCCTTTTAGTGCTAAATTATTTCGAATGTGCTCAGATCAAAACAGATTTAATTTGACCCTTTGAACTTTGAATTCAAGAGCTTTCATGATATGTAGAATTGAACATGTAGATGGCTAAAGAGCAAATGTTGCCTGCAGTGCTTGTATCTCAAAGTCTCTTCCCTGGAAGGACAGGTATTAACTTAAACTCCTGCAGAACTGTCATTTTTATTTCTGAATTAACAATTATTTTTGCATCATTACTAGAAAGTTGCATGCCTTTAATGTTTAATGCAATCTGTCCCTAAATAAGCATACAATTTTGTGATCTGTGGCAGTCAACAGTATTTCTTGACATCGTGTTTGTCACAGTAATAGAGATTAAAGGAATGTGTTTATTACTGCCTAAGAGGTTAAGTACAGTACTTTGATTACGGAATTTAGTTGCTTCTGAACTACGAATTTGTGCTGGTGTGAACAAACTAAACATAGCAAACATGCTGATTTATGTGAGTTTCATTGATATATCCAGGTGATGCTACAGCAAGGGATATTGACACTGCAATGAAACTGGGTGCTGGTCATCCCATGGGACCACTTGAACTTGCAGATTACGTTGGTAATGACACAACCAAGTTCATTCTTGATGGTAAGGAACAAATTTTGCTATGGCATTGACTTGCATAACTAGACCCACTTTTTTTATGGGTGTATGATACCAAAGTCTGCTGCATAAAGCGACCTCATAAATCAGATTGATTTTTGGTATGGTTTGCTATTTACATGGGCTTTCTTGTGGAACAGATGCAAATTTATGCCATCTGAAGATTACACAGCAGTGATGGTAAAAACTTAATACACTGCATTCAAACTCAAAATTACTGTATAATTCTTCTTCCACACATGTTACCGGCATGCTAACCTGTAATCTTAGTTGCATTTTGCTGTGAGATTGTAGACTTACATCACTGAAATATAACATTAACTCTTTATCTATGTTCATTATGACAGCTGTACTTCATCCCCCTGTTCTAATTCCCATGGCTCTTTAAATATGGAATGCACAATCATAGTAAAAACATTGCCAAAATATTGCATCAAAACAGTATTAAGAGTGTCAAACTTCAGCAATACTGCACTGAAAACAGTCAAGGAAGATAACCAAGACTGGAAGCTTGTGCAATGGGAAAGTACGATTTGTGAGTTTTCATGGAACTGGTTGTCCAGTCCAGACTTGGAAATGAACTGCAATATGATGGTGACTTGGACTGAAAAACAATTGTACTTCATTTGCTTAACATAAATTTGTTTGTTGTAGGTTGGCATCAGAAGTACCCAAATGTCGAATTGTTCAAGCCAGTTCCTCTGCTGAATAAATTAGTAGAGGAGGGGAAACTGGGATTAAAGTCTGGAGAAGGGTTCTATAAATATGACAAGGGCACAAAGTAACATGTTCTCAGTTTTGGGTTTCAAGGTGCAAGACAAATATACAGTGCCAAATGGCTGTGGATAGTGATATGCATTTCACTGTTACATACTTTGATTAACAATATGATGTTAAATAGTCACTTATGTACCGTATTTACAGTACAGACTGCTGTGTTACTGGCTAACTGGGTCAAGATTTTGTTATATTGTTTCCAGCGTAGCCAACTTCCTCAATTGTAAAAAATACAGAACTGATGGTTTAACTGTGGGCTACAATGGTTGATTAGTTTAGTACCTATATGTAACACTGGTAAATTTTTTAAGAGGTTTTGATGCTCTGGTTTCTGTTATATAACATTGTTTGTTTAAATGAAATCTACTGTATATTTTTACAAAGGAATGGGCAAATAGGCTCATCACCATAGGATTTTGACCTGTAGTAGGACTGAATTGTTTTGCTTGGATGAGAGCAATTTATATACCAAGATAATAAAATGCCTTACTTGAATAAAGTAAAATGATACAAGTAAGATTTGTAGTTTGTTATTGCATCCTCACATAACTGATAGCAATAAACTTTCAAAACTTTGAAAGAGCAGGAGAAGAAGTCATATGTGTGGCAACCTGAATTTTGATTGAATGGCCAGTTACTTTAGTAGCTCTGTATCAACAGTTCAAGTCATGTGACTTCAGGACATATCCCTCCTCACTGGTCTGGCTTGTAACAGCATTAAATTTTCTGTGCTGCCTTGTGCGCTGTGGGGAAGTACATGATGAAGGGAACTGACTTTAATGGAAGTATGTAATAAACAATGTGGTTTGTAAAACATGTATAATTTTTAATGAGAATGAAATTAAGATATATTGTGAAAGTAAGTTGCACATCATCATTGATTGATACATTAATGGATTCAACTCTTGTCACAACTATGTACTCCATTCTGTAATATGCGAATTTTTTAAACTAATATTAACATGCAGCAGGCCTATATATGAGGAGAGCTATGAAGGTATTGTGTTCCGGTGATGACTGTTTTTACATATAATAAACTCCGGACTATATTTTTATATTCAGCATCAATTTTAAATAAATCAGAATGTTATATTTATGTTATAATTATTGTCATAACCATTCTATCAAGCATGAATGAATCAGTTACTTGCCACTGACTGGAGTGAACTCAGAACAAACTTACTCCATGGGTCAGAGTTCCTCAGGTTGTCAAGAAATTTCCCACATTGAATACAATGCAAAGGTTCATTACCGTGTTCTCAGCAGCCTGCCATTTGTCCCTATCCTGAGCCAGAGAAATGCACTCCATACCCTACCATCCTATTGTTTCATTTTAATAAGGTCCTCCCATCTATGCCTAGGTCTTCTAAGTGGTCTCTTTCCTTCAGGTTTCCCTGCTAAAACTGTGCATGCATTTCTGTTCTGCCTCATAACTGCCGTAATTCCCACCCACCTCACTGTCCTTGATTTGATTGCCGGAATAATGTTTGGTGAGTACAAAACCCAAAGCTCCTCACTTTGCAATTTTCTCCAGTCTGCTTGCTTCTTTCTTTGCCCCAGGTATATTCCTCAGCACCTTATTGTTAACATGTCCTCAACATGTTTTCTGCTGTCAATATGAGGTGAAGCTTCACACCCATATAAAGCAATGAGCCAAATTACAGTTATGTGTATTTGTAGAAAGCAAATGGAAGGACAAAAGATTTTGGATCGAATGGTACCAGGAATTTCCTGAATCTGTTCTTAATTTCTTCATGAATGCAATTTTGATTTGTTAGTGGAACAGATATCACATATTTTTAATTCCTTTTACATATCTTCATGTATATGGTATATATAAGTGTCAGTTTCCTGTACCCTACAACCAACCTAACAGAGAACATCCAAAGGTATTTTGAAGTTTACTCTGCATTCTGCTAGCATGTAAGATAGCTTAGGCTGTTCAAGGAATGTGCATGTATTGTAATAGAATTTTGGAATGTGATTCAAATCCTCATTTCTGGTTTTTCTTCAGTAACTACATGAGTGTAATCACTTGTTTTGTGTGTGAGTCCTTCAAAGTCAAGCCCTGTCCGTACGAATTCTTTCCAGTAGTATCATACAATTTCCAGATGCATGTTACACAGATATTGTATTGCAACTGAATGATATCAGTACGCAACATACGATGTGTGTCACTACACAGCAGTGTTTTTACAAACACATTTTAAAATGTCTTGAACCTGTTTTTCTTGCTTATATTTCTTTTATCTGCATTGCTGTCAATTTATGCAATTGGTTCATTTATTGCCTGTGCGATTTATACGATTACTGCATTAAGGTGTAAGCCACTTATGTTCTCAGTATTAAACATTAAATCTGATGTCATTTTGTTTTACTATCTTTGAGTGTGGGGGAATATTTTTTTTATTTTACTGTATTCATTCATTATTTAATCTGTCTTTTGACAAGTCCATAGCTTCTTCCAAAGCGAGTTCTCCTCAGTGTGTGACTAATGCTTCCACTTTCAGTTTCCAGTATCGTGTCTTTTCGTTAAGGTTATCCAGTAGCTTCTTACATTTTTTTTCTTGTCTTCCCATCATTTCCATCCTTCTCTCTTGCCTTCAATAACATGTTTTAGAAGGCAGTTCCTATACACGATGTGACCAATCCATTTAGCTTTCCTTCTCTGTATTATTTGTAGGTTATTCCTCTCCTCCTTGACTTGTTGTAATACTTCTTCATTCTTCACATGATTGGTCCAACTGATCTTCTCCATCCTTTCAAGCAACACATTCAGAACTTCCCAGGTCTTTCTGATCTTCTCTGCGAAGTGTCCAACTTTCAGCACCATGCAAAGCTATACTCCAAATATAGCACTTTTCTAGTTTCTTCCATAATTTTAAGTCCAATTTGCTGGTAAAAATAGCCTTCTTCTTGTTGAATGCTGCTTATGCCATGGCAATCCTGGATTTAATTTCATGTGTATATCTTGCACCATTCATTATCATGCTAGCCAAAGGGCTGAAATATTCCACATTCTCTGGCTGTTTTTGATCCATCATAAACTGTATTGCTGATGGTTGCCTTAAGATTCTCATTACCTTATACTGTGCTGGAAATATTCTGACTGCAAGGAGTAATCCCACACATATAATTTTTTTTGTTCATTTCAGTTCTTGTAAACTGGATCAGAATGTTATTAATAATTCTTTTTTATCTCATCTGTTTTGTGAAATTGCTTTCTGCAAATAAATGGAAATTGTGAATACTGGTAGTCTAAGAAACAGCATGAAGATGCTTTCTTATAATTTACCCTTATTATAAGGTGGTTCGCCTCTGCAGGGTTCCAGTCATTCATTGATTCGTTGGCACTGCAACCCATACCTTATCTGTATGAATTATTGTACTGCTTATGTTAGAGGGTTGCAGCTGTTGAAGAAATGAGTATAAGATATGATAAATAATTGTTACATGTCTATGTTTACCACAAAAACTGAATACATACTGACACATCTCAAGACTGGCATTGTCAGCTAGGATTCAAACCACATACCTTCAAAATACAACTGTCCTGCAGGTAGTGTTTTTGTCAGGTATTATTACAAGACATGGAATAACAAAGATGGTCTTTTAAATTGAGGCAGTGAAGTTAAAATATGCAGATGAATTTCCCCCACACAATGCAAGCCATCTTACTGATACTTTATTTATGACAAAATGAAAATGGCAAAATGAAATACTTGTGACCATCTAGACAGACACAACCGAAAAGAAATGTACAGTAAGAGCACTCTGAAGTTGATGAAGGCTTGTTTATATGCCTCAAGGACTCTTAAACAACTTTGCAAGTTTCTTATCTCATTAGAACGCTGCTGTTAACCATATATCAAGCAGTAGTTGCTGAGTCACTATTATATAATGCAGTCTCACTTCCAGTCAGAACTGTTTACAATATCTATGCTTGTTTTCAGCAAACACAGTTGACTGCTGATAGACAGATACCAGGAATGCCAGACTCTTTGACTTGTGGACTGTATGCGTGTTTAGTGAATACCTGTGCAGATTTTGTGCTCTGTTTTACCTTGACAGTTTATAGGGATCAGTATCTCAGATCAAAAGAATTTTACCAAAATGGCACAAAGAGTTCTTATGTTAAATAAGTGTTTTTCAACTTCACCATCAGCCATGTCAGCAATAAAACATGTCACTGTAATTGGAGGTGGACTCATGGGATCTGGTATTGCTCAGGTAACAACAGCATACTGTATTTTGGTTCTAACAGTAGCATACTGTGTTTTAATTCTAATTCTAATCATAGGTACAAATCAGACACAGAAACTTATCTGATTGAGAAATCTAAAGTTTTGCTGGTTGATTGGAAGCTTGGCTGAGGCACTGGTTATACTCAAGGAGGGCTTCCATGGTTTTTGTAAGTCCCTTCATGCAAGTGCCAGGGCAATATCTCAGGTGTACCATGAGCTCTTATATGCACATTCTTTCCAATTATTCATTATCATCCCACCATATAACACTATATGGTCTTTGCTCATGACAGGGACATTAAGCAAACCATAAATAAATACTCATACATACTTTCATGGCCTCAAGATACAGAAGAGAATATATTTAAAAAGA
Source organism: Coptotermes formosanus (assembly GCA_013340265.1). Taxonomy (NCBI): domain Eukaryota; kingdom Metazoa; phylum Arthropoda; class Insecta; order Blattodea; family Rhinotermitidae; genus Coptotermes; species Coptotermes formosanus. The sequence continues at coordinate 129,766 of BLKM01000308.1, read as the reverse complement.
TGTTGCATGATCATGTCTCTCTCCCTCCCTCCCTCCCTCCCTCCCTCCCTCCCTCTCTCTCTCTCTCTCTCTCTCTCTCTCTCTCTCTCTCTCTCTCTCTCTCTCATGTGCACACACACACACACACACTCTCTTTCTCTCTGTCTCTCAGATGCTGTCTCTCACTCTCTGTCTTTCTCGGCTGTGAGTGAGGGTCATTATGTGTAACATCTTCTGTCAATTGCAATAGAAACCATGATTAGGTTTTAGGCGCGTTCAAAAAATTGCAAAAATCGACTATCATTGCCTTCATGCCTGCCTGTCTGTCTGCCTGTCCATCAGTCCATCCACACAGAACAGCTTCCCTCCCATTGGACAGATTTTCAAGAGATCTGCTATTTGAGTATTTTTTGAAAATTATTGAGAAAATCCAAATATCATTAAAAATCTGACAGAATAACTGGTATTTTACATGAAGACAGATGTACATTTATGATAGTATCTTGATGAATTCTTCTTAGAATATTAAATGTTTCAGACAAAAGTTGTCAAGAAAGTCAAAACACACATTTTATATCCAACAACTTTTTTTTCAAAATCTTGCCCTTTATGAGATAATGAGGAAAAATATGGTACAGCCGGACAGGCTACAGGTAACAATCTAATACGGTACATGTGCTTTGTGTGTGCTCAGAATATGTAATACTTATTGCTTTTCCATGGCAACAATGGTTACCCAAACACATCTCAATGTTACATTATACATACATTGCCTGTGTTCTTTAAAATCTTCGGATGATGAGAATTGGGTTGAAGCACCCAGTTCTTGAGTTGCAGGAAGGAACTAACTTTTGAAGGTCGGTCAGATTGGATTATGGCAGGCCTACCAGAACCTGCTTCATCAACTCAGTCGGTCTGCTGGCAACAGAAGGTTAATTACAAGTGGGTTTAATAGTTCAGAAGCATGTTAGACATACAGAGATGTGTTGACAAGAATCCGTCATGCTGTTAATAAGTGTGACCAGTTTGATAACAACTAACAAACACAGTGGTACAATTCACACTTGACAAGATGTATCCACTGCACTGGTTCTACATACTTCATGAGAGAAGTGTAAGTTACATCCTGAAATTTATATTGACAGGTTGCAGCACAATCTGGACACCAAGTCACTCTTGTTGAAATTAATGAAGGTGCACTTAAGAAAGCAAAAAGCTCGATAGAAACGAACTTGAAACGAGTAGCAAAGAAGATTCACAAGGTAAGTTCTTAATTTTCTATCAGAAATACAACCAGTTTACAGAAAAATATCAATTTCATACTTCTAATGTTTACATCTGCATATTTAACCTACAGGACAGTCCAGAAGAAGCAGAAAAGTTTGTAACAAATGCTTTGAGTAAGTTGAAGACTACAATGAATGTCATGGAACCCATACAAAATACAGACCTTATCATAGAGGCTGTAGTAGAAAATATTAATGTCAAACACAAATTGTTCTCCAGCATAGACCCGGTAAGAATTTTATTGCCTTATGTGTTTCATTTCAGTATAATATTCTAATCTAATTTGCCTTTGACAATTACAGTAAAATTATACTTAATACTTTTACGTGACAAACATTTGTGCTGATGTAAGGATGTGTATACATATAGCAATCCTATCTTGTGTGTAAGAATAATTTGCCCTGCATGACAGTTGGACGGTTAAAGGTTTTGGTGACCAACATGGAAGTCCATGGACATAAGCTGTATGCATTCCAGACCCCACAAGTATGACCTGTCTGGTGTTTGGGTAAATAATATAAATATTATGGCAATAGTACTGACCCAAGTGTTCAGATATGGAAGCTGGCCAGGTGCACTACAGATTACAAGTTCAGTGCAAAACCAGGAGGCAGGACTTTCTAATCTTAACAACAATCTGAGGTGACAGACTCTTGCTGATATGAAAAATGGAAATATGTAAGTTACCTGTACAGTTTCCTGCAGGCACATATCCCATGTGCTCAAAATAAAGCAGGTTTGTTTGCAATCCAGTTGATACTTCCATCAGGACTCTTACATCCAAAACAGTCTTGGTTTTTTATTCGAAGGACTAGTTTTGTTATGTGTTAAAAACCAACATTAGTCATTTGCCAGCAATATAGACTTAATGTCACAATTATGATACACCAAAAATACAAACATCCACACTCTTTTGGGGCCTACCGTACTGCTTATGTGAAAAGCTACTGTAACTGTGTTAGTGAGCAGCATAATCATAATCTTAAAAAGGAAATCCACTGTCAACATTGTCATAATCATCATCATCATCATCATCATCATCATTGTCATCATTCATTGTCATCATCATTTTTTGTTATAGTATAAAGGTAAACCTGCCCATAATCTTAAGTAAGCACCAAGTCATCAAGGAATTTGGAGGACTGGAGGTGCAGCTCCATGAATTCCCAACCTCAGTACTAAATGGAGGTCAGTGGTCAGCTTCGTGTTGTAGTTACCTGACCCTGAGAGAGGGAGCCCTCAGTACTGATTCAGTATGAAGCGGGGTGAGCCCCACAGCTCATCTGGGTGTTGTGGAGTACAGAATAATCACTTGTCCCTCTGGGATTAAAATTCCAATTCCCTGTCCAGCCTGTAGCATGGTCAATATAATGATTTAGCTATCCTGGCTAAAATGTGAAACTTCAGCCAAAATCAGTAAACTGTCCATTACTTTCATTATACATGTAATGTTCAGAAGAAACAAACATTACATTGAAGTTTAGTGTGTTAAAAATGTAAGTGGAAATTTTGACTTTGTACAGGTAAAACACCATAAGGTATGTAAAGATCAGATGAGTCATAGAATTATGTAGTGCTGAGTGTCAGTATTTGGCTGTTTTGATGCTGAAAAGAAAGTGCACAATACCCACTGGACAGGAAGATGGGTTTCTGCTGGAGGTGTTCTGGAACAGGTGGTGAAGAAGGAGTTCCTGCTTCTGCTACAGTCTGAACCCTAGCCAAGCCAGTAGTTAGCCTCATTACTACAATAATAATCACAGATAATTTCAAAATATATTACCACATAAGGCAATTCTTTTTCCAAAATATAATAATTTAAGCAAATTTGGAATTATAGCTTACAGTCTAAAGTGTACTACCATTTAAAGTACATTTTCATGAAAAAGTGAAGGTCATGCAAGGAAAGCTGGAATGAGTCTCTCTTGAACTGTAAGCATGACAAGTTCTCCTAACTCCATTTCCCATTTTCTTGTATTTTATTAGATTGCACCTCAACATACAATTTTTGCTTCAAACACCTCATCACTGTTTATCCAAGACATTGCTTCTGTGACAAAAAGGAAAGACAGATTTGGTGGTCTGCACTTCTTCAATCCTGTTCCTGTTATGAAACTACTGGAGGTAAAATGAAACTAAGTTAAACATTTGCAACTTAAAACTTTATGGATAAGCAGTCTAATACACATATAATTGCTGTTTCTTGGCACTATATGAAACGGGGGTGGGATTTTGTTATTTTTTTTATTAAAATTGTACATACTGAGCAAGCTGGCACAAGCATAAGTTTTGGAGATGTCCGGTTCTATTCTTAGCAGGACCATTTGACTGACTTGACCGATGGCATCCATGATCTTACTTAGTCCTCCAGAGAGATGCAATTACAATACCTTGAATCAAGCCACAATTATTTTTTTCTACATCATTTCAATGCATCATTCACCAGTCATCCTACAATTAAACAGTGGAGAATCTGGACCAAGCCATCTGGCTCCCTCTTTAAAAACCAGTTAGTGATCTAAATATGAATAAACTATTCTTGTTATAAGTTATTTGTAGAATTAGTCATGTATATTGTGAAAAGGAAGTAGCATTTTATATAAAGGCCAAAGTAAATTTTTATATTTTCTTAAAACTGTAAGTGATAAAACACATTTTATATTAATTTTATGGTTGCCATCCTGTTGTGTTTAAAATATCAATAAATGATCACACATTCTATCCAACACGACCATCTGTTTGTTATAACACAGCTACATGTTTCGGTCCCTTATTGATCCATCATCAGGCTGTCATGTTATATTAAGCTGAGTGGTCCATTAGGTATGCAGAATCTCATGGTTGGAGTTTATAAACTGTCATGATCTCTGAATGGCACACTACTCTTCATTCTTGGTGGAAGCAATGAAGATGTCTTTCCACCATTATTAACAAAATAATGGTAAAAATAAATTGGCCTTGGTGCCTAGAAATCCTAGTGCACAGTCCACATGACCTTTCCTTCAGCAGATCATTGTTAAAACATTAATGACAAATTTCTGTCCAAATTGTCAAGGTAATCCGTACTCCAGAAACATCTGATGAAACATGTGAGAAGATGATGACTTGGGGTAAGGCTATTGGGAAGACAACAATCACATGTAAGGACACCCCTGGCTTTGTGGTCAACAAACTGCTTGGTCCATACCTACGTGAGGCACTTAAAATGTTTGAGAGAGGTGAATAGTTGCAATCAACAATTTGTGCAAGGAACTATTACTAGAATTTTACGTTACTGTGGTCACCAAGTATGAAATTCAAACCAGAGATGGAAAGTAATGTTTTGTTCACACAGTGAGTTTTTGTTCTGGGAAGGAAGGAGCAGGCTGACGACAGACAGATTATGTAAATTTTAAAATAAATACAGTTTAACTTGAGGGCAGGGAGGGTGTAAATATTTCAAGAATATGACACGTATAATTAAAATTATGATGTCAGGAGTGCTGGACCACATACACATTCACAAAATTAACAAAGGACTCATTTTACTGCAGTAGTGCTTAAAAGAGGTTAATGTTTTTGTTACTGGGATAACAATAACAAATTTTTATGGCTGATCTCTAATAAAAGTGACTGTTTTGAATGACAGGAAAGTGTCATGGGCACTCATGAAAAACTGTAGTATCTCAAAGGTGGGAAGCATTTTGTTTTCACCATCTGGAGAAAATCATGTAAACATAAATTATGCTTGTTTAATATGTGTATAACCCATGGTATTTTGTTCTGAAGGTTTAAGACTTCTGGGATGTTGGCCCTCAAGATACAGTCACTATGATCCTTCAAAATGTTGAGAAATACTCTCCCAGTGACACAGTGTAACATTCCAGAAGACCTGAATCTTCAATAACACTGCTGTGATAGGCTCCAGTCTCACACTCCTTTTTTCTGCTGTACTTGAGAGTGCTGGACGGTCACTCTTCTTGAAATTTGTACAAAACACTCTAAAGTTGTTTGATCAGATTAATATTTTTCTTGTCAACATAAAAACATGAACAAAAGTTTAACATTCTGCAAATATATAATTATCATCCAATAGGACACATATTAAGTGGTTTAGAGTTTAATTGTGTTACGTCTATTTGTGACAGGTGATGCAACTGTACAGGATATAGACACTGCCATGAAACTTGGAGCTGGTTATCCAATGGGTCCATTTGAGTTGCTGGACTATATTGGGCTTGACACACACAAGCTTGTTGCAGATGGTAAATTCAATTCTCCTGGCTTCTTCAGCAGGGATGAAGTCTCAGAGTGTGAATATGACCACTCACCACCAGTGGCACAACTAGGACTTTTGGCACAAAGAGCAACTAATCACAATGACTGCCCTTAACAGAACTTAGAAACTTAAAAAAAAATCACAATTATTTAAAGAATTTCCATTTGTTTAGCTTAATAATTAAAAATATGTTGAGTGTAGAAAATCAATTTTTTTAATTCAAAATAGTCATTCTGCCACGAAATTTGTCACTTCTCTGACTCTACCACCTGGAGTGGCTGCACTATATAACCCCCCCTGGCTATGAACCTCCTCACCACCCTCCAGTAGTGGGAGCTGTACCTCCAGTCCTTTGTGTTTAATGACTTGGTACACAGAAGCAACTTTACATTAGTCTTACTTGGATTTGGGTTTTGTCCACTGTCTCATGTTCCAAAAACATCACAATATTTGAGAAATCAGATCTTTTCTTTCCTGCAGCTATTCAGTTGATTGTGATGGAAATAGCTAGACTGAATCTCTGGACAACCTATTTTAGTTCCAACTACTTCCAAGTACTACAGACAGTACTGTGACTAGACCATGTTGTAAATAACAAAAGAATGGAGGTTTGATTCCTGGCAAGGCAAGTGATTTTTTTCTTCTCAAAAGCACCCAGACAGATGGCTTCCTCCCAGTCCCCTATTCACTGCATACTGAGGGCTCTTTCCTTGGGAGGTATAGCAGCGGTGGTGTGAAGCTGACCGATCACCTCCATCTCACGAGGTTAAGAATGAGAGAAACTCTTTATGTTCACTCCTCCATGTGCCTGCATGGCATATACAGGGACAGTTTTAAATGTTACCTGTTTCTGCTATCAATCAGGTTTTGTCAAGTGACATAATAGAAAGCAGACAACAGAAGTTTTGGGACTACCCATGAAGATGTAACATGAAAACAGACAAAGAAGCCAAAACTAGGAGGATCAAATGAAACCAAGGATCTAACCTATAAACACTGATTCAGAAGAAACACAGAATTAAATTTACACTGTATGACTGATCTACCATATACAAACAGTGGAACATACTTGTACAAAGGAATTATGAAATAAAAGGAAGAATCTATGAGATCCTACTGGCCACTGGCCTTCCCCATTTCTTGTAAAACTCTGCGGATCTGGGAAATCCATATGTGTGGAATTTCCAAATTAGGCATAATATGGTCGTTACCATATCCCTCTAGACTTACCATTGTTTTACATTCATTTATTACACCTATAGAGGTGTTGTGTTTATAGAGTTCAGTGTTTTATCATAACGATATTCTATACTGATGTTTGTCATCTACAGTCTCTCAGCACTAGAAGCTACACACATAGCTCCAGTGGTTTATTAGCAGTCATCATCAGAACAAAAGCTAAAAAAAATCTTCATGCAACTGCCATATTGTTATTTTATATTCCACAAAAGTTGCATATTTTTCAAATAACTGTCATCACACCTAGTTTCCAGACCCTAAGGTAAATGCCAGTAGTACTGTTCCTGCCTCACACGTTTGCCTATCTGCCACATTTTCGTTTTTGATTGTAGGAAATTAAAAATTATGGCATTTGGTGTCCTTTAGTGGCATACATTAATACCAAATATCATAAGAATAGGTGAAATGGCTCAAAAATTTAAATACACATGCACATTCTTGCACATAGAATATGGTGATATCAAAGCCTGCCTTTTCCCTCTTTTAAGGAAGGAAAACAGAGTAAAAAATGAAGACTGTAATGGACACAGATTATTGATTCCTGTGTAAGCCATAACATGAGTGATTGCTACAGTCAGTTATTTGTTTCAGGTTGGCGCAAGAAGTTCCCCACTGACCCTCTGTTTAAGCCAAGTGAAATTTTGGAGAATTTGGTGGCAGAAGGAAAGCTGGGTGTCAAGTCTGGAGAGGGATTTTATAAATATGACAAAACTTCCAAAGTGTAATGTATGAAGGGAATGCCATCCAGCAAATATATGTATATATTAAAGAGGCTGTTAGAAGTCAAATAAAAAATCTTATGTATAAAAGCCAAACTCTGTCCCTGTACAACTGTCAAAATTCTACACAACATTTTCCACTAATGTCATGGAGTGCTGAGTCTCTTTCCGTTGTTTACTCCCCACTGACTCCCTGTAAAATTATCAGATGATATCAGATATCAATACATTGATCATCTAACACTCCGACTGCCACTGTGCTGGCCCTACCAAACGTGGGGGTCAATTGCAATCCTTGTGGCTGGCGCCTAAAAGTTATTGTGCACAGCAAAAAAAAGGACTAACTTTTGGTATATTAATGTAAGTCAAGATAAAAAATTAAGATGGTCCAATTTTTATCATTTTTAAAAATTACTAATGAGCAGATCCCCAAAGATTGTGGGGTGCCTGTAGGCAGGGGGGCCAGTTGCAGTCCAACTGGCTTAAGGCTGGCCCTGCTAACTGCAAACATAATTAAAACGGTGACACATAATATCAGAGAAATAGTGTTGGCATTTATGTAACTTTTTAAAAATAAACTTGTATAAAGAGAGCATTAACATCTTCAGAGTGGAAGATTAAAATGGATAAGCAGGAATTAAACAAAACTGTCATGCTCAACGTTTTCTTGGTTCATGATTATTGGACACAGTGTGTGCAAACATAAACCAGAAGGTGAAAAATAACATTTATTAAAATTCAGTTATTTCCCAGTAATACCAACACTTGCAATGACCACAAACAGATCACAGGCGCAAACCTTCAAACATACTGGAATTTATTTCAGAAGCCTGCTTTTTCTCATAGACAATTAAGTGTTGCCATGTCACATACCAGAAACTGTAGTAATATTAAATTTATCAAACATACAACAAGTCGAGGACCTTTTTAAATGACGGCAGAATTGTAACTCAGAATGTTGTTTATCCTGAAATATTTTATTAGTAATATAATCTCTTCAAAAATAAAATCCAGTTGTATGTATTTGTTCCTGCTTAGTCTATGACTGACATTTTTTATTTGATAGTGAATAAATATATTTTGGCATGCTATTTGCCACTACATCATTTCTGACATATTTACACACTAGTAACACATATAAATCAAAAGAAGAACCTTCTATAATTGGAGCTGGAGCCATCTTGACAGGGCAGGAATATTACTGTGAAGCTGACTCCTGTCCTCAGTGTGATGTTAAGGTCTGAAAACACATGGAATATGATCCCCCATGTTTGTGCCTTTGTGATGTTGTGTACACCTGGAGAGCTATGGCGAAGATGATGGTGCAAAACACGTAGTGGCATAACTATATTTTTGGCGGCCAGGGCGTGTAATCACAATGGCAACCCCTAAACAAGAATGAACAACTTTAAAAAAATTACAATGTATTGAATTTTCTGCTATTTTTCTTAATATTTTAAAAAACTGTTGAATGCAGAAAATCAAAATTTTCCATTTACAGAACTCTTTTTGCTGCCCACTTTGCTACCTGGGATGACTGCATCACTGGCTGCCCCCTTGTTGTGCCCCTGAATATATGCACTTGAAAAGGAGCGGCAAAAATATATTTGACAAATAATCTCGACTTCTTACTCACTTCTAAATTAAACTCCACAATAGTAATGGATAAGATTATGGGTTATGACAGTGGTAACTGTGCAGACTACATTCTGCTAGTGACTGAGGTACCCAACTCTACAAAACCATGATCTGATAAGTCTTTTGAAAATGTGGCAAAATTCAAATATATGGGAAAAACAACGACAAATTTTGCCTTTGTATTTGCTATCTGTAAAGACTAAAATGCACGAACTACAATTTCACCAGGTATTCTGTATGGGTCCAAAACTCGGTAGGTCATGCTAAGTGAAGAACGTAGGTCGACAGTATGTGAAAGGAGGGTGCTGAACAAAATATTTGGGCCTAAGAAACAAGAACATACAGAGGCTCTAAAATGGCACATTGAGGAGCTCCATAATTTTATCCACCATCATATACTCTATATATTTTTAGGGTTATATAAATCAAGGGGAGAAGGTGGTGGGGACAGGTAGTATGCATGGAGGGAATATATGGGAAACCTCAAGGAAATAATCCACTACAAGGACACTGGCGTATATGTGAGAATTTACTGGATTAAACTAGCTCAAAGTATGATCCAGTAGTAGGAATTTACGAAAGCCATAAGGAACCCTTAGCCTCCTCCGAGGGTCAGGAATTTCGTGGCTATCCGGGCAGACTATCAGCTTCTAAAGAAGGGCCTGGTTAGCTTATACAGACATATACATACACATAAAACACTATAATCAGAATGTGTTAAGGAAATAGACTACTTGGAAAAACTAGGTGCAAATGGAGAACACTAGACAAGTTAATCTTAAAAGAATCAGTGTGAGTGTGTGGATTGGATTTATCTGTCTCACGATATATCCCAATGATAAATTCGTGTAAGCATGAGCAACTTAGGTTCTCTAACAGTCCGGGGAATTTTGAAACCAGCTGAGTGGCTTCTGCAGAAAGAGGGTCCATCAAGTCATGTACCGGCCAGAACACTATCCTGGAAGACGTGACCTCTGTTAGGGAGTCGGCACTGCATGCTTCAGGCCTAATTATAATGACACTGTCCCAATGTACTGCTTCTTGCCCGAGAATCGAAGTTCTCTTAGTCACTACTGTACTCTTACAGAGTACCGCTGTGTCTTCAACACGACAGTTCATTTTAATGCAGTTACAATTACGAATTTTTCTCTTTATTGGTATCCTCACCCTTTTCGTTGCTGTTATGTCAAATTCAAGAACAGTTTTTTCAAGTCCACTTGCAGCCAGGGGCTGCAGGGAGAATAAGGAAGGGTAGTGTAAGATGACACCGCAGGGGGCCCATTCACAGGCAAAGCACCCTCATCCCCTGGCCCTCCTTTGACCCAACCCTTTTGTGCACACATATACGAAAATAAACGCCTTTTGTCCAAGATCTTGTTACAAAATTTACGGCAGAGAAAGAATGGAATATGTATTGAACTAGAACTTACTTGCTCCTCTTCTCCGTCTTGTCAATGACTGTAGCGCCACAATACGAGGAATGTGCGGAGGTCTGACAATTACGTAACCGGACTGCTCTTGTAAAAGCCTTCCGTCACATTGAATAAGTGTGTTTGTCTGCAAAATGCTCGCCTTTAGACTTCACCCAAGCATTTCACCGTCTCTATCGTGCCTGAGAATATTCCCCAGAATCGTGTACGGAAAGTCGCTTGAGTACATACGTCACATTGCGCTGAACGTTTTCCAGTGATTCAAATAACACTGTTTAAAGACTTTTATTTTTGGGACAATCAGAAGGCCATAAGGGACCAAATAATGGGAGCACAGTTAGTGCGCCTACAGGTAACTTTCTGTTTATTTTTCTGCTGGAAGTGCTGTGTGGAAGACTTAACATCGTGATTCAAAATCTACTAGTCCGTCCAAGATTTATTATTGTTAGACGAATAAGCTGCCATTAGTGTTTAGAAGCTCGAAGACAGAACGTTCAATTTTGTGTCTTCGACGTAGAAATTCGAAGTCCACGATTGCTTTGCTTATCAAGTAACTAAATCAGCACAGTCATTAATTTTAATTTTTACATTCTATGGGGGTCGGCTACTTACATATCCACTGCTACACTTTTAGGTTGCGAGTCGTTGTGACAAAGGCTAAGCATATGGTCTTCTGGATGTGATACCGTGCAGATTGGTATAGGGTAAATAGCTATTAGAATACGGGTCTTTTGATCCCAGAAACCGTAGCCCTAGTACACTTACTGTCATGAAAGCTACCAATTCCTATTTTGATAAAATTCGTTATAGCTAACATAAAGTTAAAGTTAAAGGAAAGTAAAAGAAACAAGAAAAGATTTACATATGGGGTCTGTACACAGATACAGAGGTGGAAACAAATATGTAGATACATATATAGGTAGACAGGTACGATACAGATATATAAATAGACGAATAGACAGATAAACACCTAGACAGGCAGGCAGGCAGGCAGGCAGGCAGGCAGGCAGGTAGGCAGACAGGCAGGCAGGCAGACAGACAGACAGGCAGGCAGGCAGGCCGACGGACGGGCGGATGGACGGACAGATTAGATTAGATTAGATTAGATTGACAGACAGACAGATAGACAGACAGACAGGTAGATAGATAGACAGATAGATAGCTAGATAGATAGATAGATAGATAGATAGATAGATAGATAGATAGATAGATAGATAGATAGATAGATAGATAGATGTTTGCGAAGTTAAACTGTCATGGACAACACGTCTGCAACACTATGTCGGAGTTACGAAACACGCCGATTATTAACTCTATCTACTCCCCATCTTAGGGCTGGACAGAGAACAAAAGACCGTTGTACAGGTAAGCTGCTGGCGACAACACGACACTTCCGGTGCATCGCCATTTTGATTCATTAAGAAATAATAAATCCTGTCCAGGGTGTGGAGAACAAACATTCTGGTACGAGAATCAAAGTAGGAAGGTGCAACAATGGCTGTTTGGAAGTTTGTTACAGCAAGGGTGAACTAAATCCACTCTAAGGTTTGCTGTAATTGACACAAAGGCCTATTACTGCTGCTTGTGTTTATAAAGTAAGCAGAAGTGACAGGATTTTCTCCGCTTGTAGCAGCTGTGCGTGGACTGCCACTGTGCTAAATATCTCAAAGCGTAATAAAATCAGTAACTGATTAATCAGTATCCATTGGCTTGCATGGGACTATAATGTGAAAATGGACCTTCAGAAATATAGTGGGAGAATGTGGAGTGAATTCGATTGGCTCAGAGTTAGGTCTAGCAGCAAGTTCTTTTGAACATGACACCGCACCCTCGGATTTCACAAGCGATGAGATATTGCATCAGTGAATGAGCTCCGATATGTTTTCCCAAGAAGAACTCTCCTCGTATGTGGGTCCTGGTTCGTAAGGGGAAGCACGACTTTCAGTCATCACATGGGGCGACTGTTACTCCAGGTGTGGGGTTTTATTCCTTTTCTCAGTCCCCCCTAACTAAAAGTGTTCACAATAAATTGTCTGTAATTAGTTTATGGTTAATCGTGCTGATAACATGCGGAAGCGACGTAGTTATTGGCGCATTAAAACAAGCCACAACAACTTCCATATCATTTCTACGTCGCAGTATTTAATTTTGTAATTCGATGCTGCCTACCCTAGGCTGCTGAAGATGTATACTTACGTAAATTAAAATCAAAAGTTCACGAAGGAAGCCGGGTAGCTCAGTCATTAGAGCGACCAGATTATGGGCCGGAGAGCTGCGTAATTGGCCTTCGATTTTTGACACGAACAGGAAATTATTCTTTTTTCCAAAGCATGGAGGCCGATTCTCGAACCTACCTATAAATACGGGTTTAAAGTGGCCGGTACGTAAACCGATCAGTCGCCTCCATCAAGTGTCGTAGTTAAGCCTGCGTGGAGTTTTATCTCCACACCGCCACACGCATTCTAGGTACGCTGCTTAATTAAGCACACGTATAAATTTATGAATTAATTAATGTGAATCTTTGGGAAGTAGGTACGCAGGATGCGTATAACATATAATCGTGTGTAGACGCGCTTCGATGAAGCATCTGCTGGTGTTTCTAGTCTTTACAATTGTGCATTCACAATAATATTACAAAACTTCTGTGATAAAATAGATTTTATTATCCTACTTTATGAGTCGAATAAAATGATGTAATTCTAATGTCCTAGAGCTATTTTATGGATTTAACTTACTTCAGTCTAGGCTGGGTCACCAATTATTCTGGACTTTTCGTGATCTTCCTCAGTACCTACACACAAACGTGAGGACAGTACTTTTAAAGGGACAATACCCCCCCCCTCCCCACCGTCGGGCTCCTTACCTTTCACTAATACATTAACGGCTATAACGTCCTATAAACTGACGAAGCAACGTAATATTACGGTTTATTTGTCCCTGGCACTTCAAGAGAGCGGATGGAAGAGTGGAGTTAAAGCTCCACTCATTCTTAATCTCGGCAACAGAGGGAGGCAAATGGCCAGTTTCACGCTCCGGTCGCTTTATCAGAGAAAGAACCGCCGGTACCTATTCAGTACGGGCCCTATTGAGTACCTATTGAGTACACCCGGTCTGGGCCCTTTGGAGAAATCTAAAACAGCGTTGTTGAATAAACTACAAAGCAACAAATGTTAAGTGGGGAATAGTGCCCCACTTAGTTCTGTTTACCGATTTTGTACTTAAGAAGATTCAGATGGAAAAGTTCAAGAGTTTGTGTCACTTGAAGGCAACATTCGCCTCCCGCGTTCTCCTATTAGATGGCGACACTGGGCAACTAAACTTATGTGCAACAAACACCCCTTACATTACAAAGATAAATAAGGAACAACTGAGCACAAATTCCAAAACGTTTGTTTCAGTGATGATAACTTTCTATGTCTCCTGGTGTGGTAAAGCGAAAATTCCGAATTACGAATTTAGGAAATGACACAGTTATCACCACAAACCGATGATTTATCAGAACAGTGTTGTTCGTGCGGTATGAGCAGATAAATCAGACATGTCAAAATAGGCACTGAATGCCGGCTGCAGTGATATAAGATATTTGAGGTTGACGTTCAAATTTTTAAGCATAAATCGGAAGTTACTAATGCTACACAAATACCACGATACCACAAATAAGGGAATTTTTTAATCCAAGTATAAAACTACAGTCAAGTCTAAATTATATTATCCAATCGGTTACCATTCCAATAATTCATCTGCAATAAAAAAATTCTCCATAAACTAGGCATCTTTTACTTGTGCTTAGCTTGTTAGTGCCGGGTTTAAAATTTTGTGTTGAAGCCTCTATGATGACAAATGCATACCTCTTAAAAGTGATCTTCCAGAGCCCTTGTTTCATTTCGTAAATGAAAAACATTTGTAAAGATACATATGTGCTGCCAGATGTCGCATTATTTGGCAAGCAAATTTAACAATTTTTCGAAATGACATGACAAGTTTTTAGCGACTTTGAAGTACGAAATAGGACCTAGAATTTTTCTTAGAAGTTCGATAACAAATTTTTCATACTATTAAATCGAACCTTCCTATTTACAAATTGTAATCCTGGGGACTAATACATAATTTGTTCAGAAAAGTTTCGCGGGCAGCCAAAAGAATTGAAACGGCCAACATGCGGTCCGCGGGCCGCCAGTTGTACATGTCTGACATCAAGTAACAAAAAGCGCTGCTTGTCATTCAGGCTGCTGCGTTGAAAGTGAACACCGGCCAGCATATTGGGCCCTCATTCTGGTGCTGGGTTTCATGGGGGGACTGTGTTTGAATTTAAGGACAAGAGCACGAAGAAATATAAGCAGTTCCGGTCTTAATTGTATTTGTCTTTATAACAATACAAACACCAGTGTTTTAGATATATTCATTTTCATTTTTATTATTAATTTGTAATACAGATTACTACTGCTACTGCTACTGCTACAACTACAACAACAACAACAACAACAACAACTACTACTACTACTACTACTACTACTACTACTACTACTACTACTACTACTACTACTGCTATCACCACCACCACCACCAAACTCGCAGAAAAATTGCTGCTTTCTGGGAGTCTATCATTAGATGAAGACGGCAGATTCCTACGAAATGTTAGAGCACCTCTACCAAACTACACTACCCCAAACCGCGAAAGGCAATACCCTCATATTAGGATGACCGTCGTAAGAACCTTATATCTCACAACCCTCTCAGGAAATTGCTGTACCTACCTACCTTCCTACCTACCTACCTACTAATCGATCTATCTAGCTACAAACCCAAATTTACTCCCTTCTCTCATACATTTCTTCTTTATGTTGTGCATATCGTGTGGTTTTAGTAAGTGCATTTACTGTTAGCAAATAACAACGACCTGCATCACAGCGTTTCGCAAGCACTGCTATGACGCTGGCATTTAAACGCCTGTGCTGGAGTCATCAGCAGTGTCAACTTGGCCAAAGCAGGTTATTCACTGCGAAGGTGATGACACCCACCACATATATGTGTTGACACTGATGATGAAACCAGCACAGGCATCGAAAAGCGGGCGTCATAACAATGTGACACACACACACACACACACACACACACACACACACATTATGATAACATTCTTTTTAATACCAATAAATGTAGACCTAATGTGTTCCATGTTCGAGCACTATATTACACAAAAACACTAATCACCAACAAATGCACAAAGAGAGTTTTATCATCAATTGTAACATACTCCTACATGTTTCGACCCTGCTGGATCATCTTCAGGGAGAACTTTTTTGTTATCGTCACAATAAGGTTGCACTTTATAGTTGAGTGAGAATGTGCTGTTGACTGTGTACTGTGTACTGGAGGCGTGAACTCTCTGCGGTCCCGGCTTCCGCGACCAC